>NW_004624754.1:20692621-20706161 GCF_000247695.1 Heterocephalus glaber | reverse complement strand
CTCTCCTTCCCTCTCCTTCCCTCTCCTTTCCTCTCCCCCTCCTCCTCCCTCTCCCTCTTCAGATAGGATCTTGCAATGCAGCCTAGGGCAGCCTTGAGTTCAGGATTCCCCTGCTTCATCCCAAATCCTGGGGTTGCAGGTGTGTGCCACCACGCCCTGTTTGGGATTAGCAGGCTTTGATAGGTTGGGAAGCTACATCTGACTGGTCTTAGTGTTCTGGAATGTCACCGCAGGGATGCAGAAGCAGCTGGTGCCAGCAGCAGTTGTGACCGCTCTGGTGACCACTCTTGGGCTGTCATGACCATCGTTGTAACTCTTCTTAGGTCTCATGTAATGTAGATAGGTTCTGATTCTCCCAAATCTTTTCTGAACAATTGGTTTAAACCTCTTGACTTTGATTTTGTTTTGGGGGAACTGATTTTTTGGAGACGCTATGGCAGTGTTTTAGCAGAATAATTCTTTTCTTTCTTAAAGTAGGAAAATATTTATTGATAGGAAAGCTCCTGAGGGGAGGAGGGGTCCTGAGCGGGTAGCCAAGGACCCCACTTTACAGAGGTTTTATAGGGTGAAACCCACAGGGGTACAACGTGGGCCACAGCACAGCCACAAACATCCAATAAGGTTACAAGTATAGTCACTTAGGTAATGGTGGTCGAATTGGGAAGCAAGTCTCATAGCAAGCTTGCAAGGATTTTCAGTAAGGGTGGGGGTCAGGGATATTTCCTGGAGAGGCTGGGTTAAGACCTTGACCCCCCACCCAGGTGATTGATACCTATTTAGAATATCAATCACTGCTATTTATCGCCAAGGGAAGCACAAGGTGTTTAGTTTCTCTCCTTTTACAATTCTGGCCTTCAGTGAATGTGTCTTGGGCCACAGTTGTCCTCCACGGCAAAGGCCCAGCCCTATGTAACCAGCTGTAATATTTATAACTAATTTAGCTGTCTACAATACCAAGAGCCCCCAATAACCTTCCAGCAAATCCCCTTGGCTTAGGTTGGTTTGTCCCTTTCTGTGCATACAGCCAGGAAGTCTAATTGATGTGGTGCTGTGGTTTGTTTCACCTTTGTCCTGGCCTTCTGGAGGACTTGGCCCTGTCTGACTGCCTATAATATTTCTACCTAGCTCATCTATTTATAATATTACCCCCTCTGAAGAAGTATCTTGAACCTCCGTGAGGGGCCAAGGGTCGATGACCGCTCGAGCTACTTCAGGCTGAAGGGTCTCGTAGTTGTGGTTGGCAGTCAGGGATACCTTTCAGAAGGTCTGTCTAAAGGTGACTCCTGTGTTACTCCATTATGTTGCATTGCAGCAAGGCGAGCCTGGACGGCCTGGGAAAAGGGAAGCTGCTGACTGCACAGGGGCACTGTAGCTAGATACAGTTAGTTACATGGCAGTGTATGCCTGTGTAGAAATGTAACCTTAGACATCCCGATATAGTCCCCAGGTCAGACCAGTTAATTCAGTCTGAAGTGAGACTTTGCGTAAACCTTCCCAGGTGACTTGACTGTTCAGTCAGGGCTGAGAACCACTGAGCCTCATAAATCATCTAGAAAACTCTCAAGAAAACATTGCCTTTGGGCTTCGGTGTTCCCTCTTCTTCAACAGCTGTTTTAAAATAGCTGGACAGAGCCAGGGATTTAACTCAGTGGTACTGCCTGCCTTGCAAGTGCAAGGTCCTGCATTCGATCCCCGGTACCAGAAAGAAAAAAAAATAGCTAGACAGAGACTGAGCATCAGGTGAAGTAGTTAAAAGCTAAGGTGGGTTCTGGGCGCCGGCTGGCGTTCGGCTGATTCTGTGGTGCCCCGGGTCCAGTGACTCGGCCCGGCCGCGCACTAGTGGGCAATATGTTGCAGCGGCGGCACAGCGACGAGAATGACGGTGGACAGCCTCACAAAAGGAGAAAGACTTCTGATGCCAGTGAAACTGAAGATCACTTGGAATCTTTAATATGCAAAGTAGGAGAAAAGAGAGCCTGCTCTTTGGAGAGCAATCTAGAAGGTTCGGCTGGTGTTTTAGAAGCTGATCTTCCTAACTACAAGAGCAAGATCTTAAGGCTTCTTTGTACAGTTGCACATCTGTTACCTGAGAAGGTGACAATTTATACAACACTAGTTGGACTTCTGAATGCCAGGAATTACAACTTTGGTGGAGAATTTGTAGAAGCCATGATTCGTCAACTTAAGGAATCGTTGAAGGCAAACAATTATATTGAAGCTGTATATTTGGTTCGTTTTTTATCTGATCTTGTGAATTGTCATGTGATTGCTGCCCCATCAATGGTTACTATGTTTGAAAATTTTGTAAGTGTAACTCAGAAGATGTACCTCAGGTATGACGGGATTGGTACGTGTATGCATTTTTGTCATCTTTGCCCTGGGTTGGAAAGGAGTTGTATGAAAAGAAAGATGCAGAGATGGACCACATCTTTGCCAATACTGAAAGCTATCTTAAAAGATGCCAAAAGACCCATGTGCCCATGTTACAAGTGTGATAAACCACATCCACAAGAAGAGTATTTAGATTGCCTGTGGGCCCAGATCCAGAAATTGAGAAAGGATCGCTGGCAGGAACGGCACATCCTCAGACCTTATCTTGCCTTTGATAGCATCCTCTGTGAAGCACTACAGCATAATCTGCCTCCCTTTACACCACCTCCCCGCACTGAAGATTCTGTGTACCTGATGCCAAGGGTTATCTTTAGAATGTTTGATTATACAGATGATCCTGAGGGTCCTGTGATGCCAGGGAGTCACTCAGTGGAAAGGTTTGTGATAGAGGAGAACCTCCACTGCATCATTAAGTCACACTGGAAGGAAAGGAAGACCTGTGCTGCACAGCTAGTGAGCTATCCAGGGAAGAACAAGATCCCCTTGAACTACCACATAGTTGAGGTGATCTTTGCAGAGCTGTTTCAACTTGCAGCACCCCCCCACATTGATGTGATGTACACAACACTTCTCACTGAATTGTGCAAACTTCAGCCTGGCTCTCTTTCCCAAGTTCTTGCACAGGCAACTGAAATGTTATACATGCGTTTGGACACAATGAATACTACATGTGTAGACAGGTTTATTAATTGGTTTTCTCACCATTTAAGTAACTTTCAGTTCCCTTGGAGCTGGGAAGATTGGTCAGATTGTCTGGCTCAAGATCTTGAAAGTCCCAAACCAAAGTTTGTAAGAGAAGTTTTAGAAAAATGTATGAGGTTGTCTTACCATCAGCGTATCTTAGATATTATTCCTCCTACCTTCTCAGCTCTATGTCCTGCAAATCCAACCTGCATTTACAAATACGGAGATGAAAGTAGCAATTTACTTCCTGGACATTCTGTGGCCCTGTGTTTAGCTGTTGCTTTTAAAAGTAAGGCAACCAATGATGAAATCTTCAGCATTTTGAAAGATGTACCGAATCCTAACGAGGATGATGATGATGATGAAGGATTCAGTTTTAACCCTTTGAAAGTAGAGGTCTTTGTACAGACTCTGCTACACTTGGCAGCCAAATCATTTAGCCACTCCTTCAGTGCTCTTGGCAGAGTTTCATGAGGTCTTCAAAACTGTAGCAGAAAGTGACGAGGGAAAGTTACATGTGCTAAGAGTTATGTTTGAAGTTTGGAGGAACCATCCACAGATGATTGCTGTACTTGTTGATAAGATGATTCGTACCCAGATTGTTGACTGTGCTGCAGTAGCAAATTGGATCTTCTCTTCAGAACTATCTCGTGACTTTACTAGATTATTTGTATGGGAAATCTTGCACTCTACAATTCTTAAGATGAACAAACATGTTCTGAAGATTCAGAAAGAGCTAGAAGAAGCTAAAGAGAAACTGGCAAGGCAACACAAACGGCGAAGTGATGATGATGGCAGAAGCAGTGACAGGAAAGATGGGGCCCTTGAGGAGCAAATAGAAGGACTGCAGGAAAAAGTGGAATCTGCCCAAAGTGAGCAGAAGAACCTTTTTCTCGTTATATTTCAGCGTTTTATCATGATCTTAACAGCACTTGGTAAGATGTGAATCTGATGGGACCAGTGTATTAGCACCATGGTATAAGAATTGTATAGAGAGGCTCCAGCAGATCTTCCTGCAGTACCACCAGATAATCCAGCAGTACATGGTGACCCTAGAGAACCTTCTTTTCACTGCTGAATTAGACCCTCATATCCTGGCTGTATTCCAGCAGTTCCGTGTGTTGCAGGCCTAAGGGTCATTTTATTTTCTTCGTGTCTGGATTTTTAAAAAATAATTTGTCTTATTTTTTGATGGTTTGAATGCTTGCTTTCTTGTAATAGCCTTTACTTCTTAAAGGAAATGAGGACAGTGAAGAATACAGCATTATCTTTAATTTCCCCTAAAAAGCAAATATCTCTTCATGACAATGTGACGATGACCATGGTGTATTATATATGTGACAGATACAACTTTTCTGTGATTAGTTTGGTATTTTTTCCTCTTTAAGGCATCAAACAACAGGTTTGAGGTAGTAAAAGTATAGGTCAAGCATATAAAATAGTAAGTAGAACTGATGAGCTTATTACCAGATAGCATAGCTTTTCACAGCTCATGGATAACCTAATATGACTGAAATAAAACTAAAAATATGTTTTTTTAAACTTTGGTATTTTATGATTTTATCATCTTACTCTATTTTTAAAATTGGTGGTTTCTTACTGAAGACATACATACTTCCATTTGAAATTTTCACTTCAAAATATTTTTCTTTAGGATCTGAAGACACTGCTTAGTACAGTGGTACCTCAGTTTACGAACTTAATCCTTTCCATGATTCTGTCACAGACTGAATTAGACAAGAACTGAATCCAGTTCAGTGGATAGGTTCAATGTAGACCTTATGGAAAAATTTGGTTCGGTTCACAAGTTACTTTTGTGACTAGAATTGTGGAAAGAATGAAGTTCATGAACTGAAGTACCACTGTATATGAAGGTGTTACTGTTTGGTGAATGCCAGGTTTATCTAAACATAAATCACCTGGGAATCTTTAGTCATTTTAAAATTTAAAACCACAGTCTCTACAGGTAGCACATAGACATCAGTTGTTACAGCTTCCCAAGTGATTCCCTGGTTGGGAAACCATTATCTTAGACTGAGAACCCCTGGTCATTTTCCTTGGCTTCTGAGAAGGATTTGTCCGAGATTATCGAGTAAGCTACATGCTAAAGTAGAACTAGAAGTAGGTAGGTTCGTTAAAACTGTACTTGGAATTAGAGGTGAGTTTTGGTTTTGTCTCTGGATCCTGGTTCAAACAACAAATTCCTGAGTGTTTTCCTTATATAGTATTGAGGCATAAGTGAGAGCCTTTTGTAAAATAATAAGGAATTATTTGACATTTCAAATTTCTGGGATTTTTAAGGCTTTTTTTCACTAAACAGAAAATTTTACTAATAATTCTACAGTTACTGTTGTAATTTCTTGTACTAGTGTCTTTTTTCTACTTACTACATTGTAAGTTTATGATGCATTGAACATTTTCCATGTTTTGATAGGTGGTCTCTGGTTTTTCCTAATTTTAGTGGCTACAGAACATAGTCCACTCAATAGGTGCAAATTCTAAGCACTTTGAAATATCATACAAGGCAGGAAATAATTATTCAATAGATCAAGATTGCATGGCAGATTATTAACAGAAAGAGGACTAACCCCATGTTCTTAGCTAAGTATTCTTATTTACACTGTTCTTCCTTCCCATGTCTTAAACACAGCACACACTGTGTAATTGGTTTGAAATGGCACCTGTACTTAGGAAACCAAAGGATGAGCACTGAAGACATTGATACTTTTAATTCTTAAAACTGCTTTGTAATACTTTCGTAATGCTTAGCAAAGTTTGGCTACTTACACTTCATCCACATTGTAGAGAAATTCGTAGATTTTTATTTTCTCTTGATCCTCACTTCATGTGTAATGGTTGGTTCTTAAAACTTCATTGATGTTACTCTGCTCTTAATCTGGCAGCTAGATATATGGAAAAACTGAACTAGGTATTTGAAGAAATAAAGGCCCAAGAGCAAACATTCAATAGTTGCTCTCCCCACTAATGAAGTTGCACATTCAAAAGGAAGGCATGTCACTGTACATCATACCTGGCAATAAATCAACTTCCTGTTAAATTGCAAAAAAAAAGCTAAGGGATGTGGATTGTCCCAGCTTTGTTTGCCATTGACGGTTGAGAGACTCGGCAGGTTTATTCATTCTCTGGTTATCATTTTGCTGCTCTTTGACATTGTTCAAGCTGGTGATTATGAAAACCAACATCAGGAAAGCTTTGAAAAGAGCAGGATCTATGTAACCATTTATGATGATTATTTAAACCATTGCGATTGAGATCATATCCTGGTCAGTGTTAGGTTGCCCTTATACAGCCATTGCTTTCTACAGTCACTTTGTGTGTAGACACAGAGCTGTGGCTCAAACTATACCACTAGGTGTCACCAAGAAGTGATGAATGGCTAAACTTAGAGGGATGCAAGGATGAAATATGCTGGGGAAAATTTGAGAGCTTATTTTGTAGACCAGAAGAACTCTCCAGGAGGTAGGTGAATCCGGAGGATCTAGTGGGGAAAGACTGATGCATCTTGAAAGTTTGCCCCAGTTTCTTAGGAATTCCTTAGTTTCTCTTGGTTAGGGCTTCTTTTGTGACCATATTTATGTCACCTTATCTTTGCCTTTGATACCTTTTTTCAATTCTTATACATTGGTATTGGGTGACTTCTTGGGTCACATTACTTTGCCTAAGACGTTTTTCCTGTGTATAATCTAAAATTGACTCTTCGGCGATAAAATTGTTCTCACATAGGTGGTTCTGGCTCCATCCCTGTCCTCTATTACTTCCCCATGCCTTGTTTCAGAGTCAGGGGAACTGATCATTCCCCATAGTGTTTCAGGCTGAACAGAAAGAATGGGAGAAGGTTTCCGCTTTGAGCCATGGTAGGCCCAAGTCAGGGGGCCACAGTCTTTCTGTATGTATACATGTCTTTCAGACCAAATAATAAAAATAAAACAAGGGCCGGGGATTTAGCTCAGACGCTGAGCCTGCCTTGCAAGTGCAAGAGCAAGGCCCTGAGTTCGATGTCCAGTACCAGAAAAAATAAAACAAAAGCCTAATACCAAATCAGAGCTGAGATCCAGTCTCTGCCTCCTTCATCCTCTGTGTCTGTCTGTGGTCAAGTCCTCTGTCTCTTGTGTTTGGGTTGACCAGGGATATCTGTCTGTCCATCCATCCGTCCGTCCATCCATTTATCTATCACTTATCTATTTATTGTGGCTTAAAGTAGGTAGCTATAGTTGCCAGTGTAAACATAGCGATTTTTTCCTCAGTATTGGGGATCCAACCCAAGGCCTCACCCCATGTAAGGCAAGCACTGAGCTACTCTTTACCTTTATTTTTATTTATTTATTTATTTTTAACAGCTCATAGGTGATCTTTATTTTATTTTATTTTTTATTTATATATTAATTGGTACATTTTAGGTATACAGTACATTTACATTTATCATTGGGTGCTTGTACCTGCACATGATGGATCTTATTTCTTATTTGTTCCCCCATTACCTATGTGCCCTTCACCGCCACCACCCTTCCCTATTTACATAGACTTTGTTTCCTTTTTTTTTTTTCTTTCTCATCATTTTTCCTTTCCCTTCTTCCCTTTGCCCTTCCCCTCCCGCCACCCCTACCCCTTTGGACCTTTTCCTATTTCAAATTATCAATTGTTCGTTTTAATCATTTTCATCCTTATTTACACTTTCAGTTTCTCACACTAGAGAATTCGGTATTTACACATGTGTATCCTGTTTATTTCACTTAAGAGTATGGCCTCAATATGCATCCATTTAGCTATAAATGTCTCTAGTTTCTCAATCTTTATGGCTGAGTAGTACTCCATTTTATAAAAAAAAAACACATCTTCTTTATCCAGTCTCCAGTTGATGAGCACTTGGGCTGTTTCCAAGATTTTGCTATTACAAACTGTGCCGCTATGAACATGGGTGCACATATATCGCTGTGGTATGATTCTTTTAATTCTTTGGGGAAGACATCCAGCAGGGGAATAACTGGGTCAAATGGGACCTCTAGTCCCAGTTCTTTGAGGTATCTCCATACTGATTTCCACAGTGGTTGCACCAGTCTGGACTCCCACCAACAATGGAGAAGGGTTCCTTTCTCCCCAAAACCCCGCCAGCCATTCTTTCTGGGGTGAGGTGGAATCTCAGTGTTGTTTTCATCTACATCTCTCAAATGACCAGTGATGTTGAACATTTTTTCATATATTTATTTGCTGTTTTTACTTCTTACTCTTTACCTTTAAACATTGTTAGTTCAGAAGTGAGTTTCATCCACTGGCCTGTCCTCCAAAGTTAGGTTCTTGGTATTGGTTAAAATGCCCAGTATCTGTTAACTCTCAGCCTGCATTTGTCTATTACAGGACCTATCATCTCCATTTAGCACCCTTAGGTAACCCTGTCCACATGATATTGCTTTTCATTTACAGGCTGTGCCTCCTAATCCCACACTTATTTGTGCCCTTGTGTTGTCCTTCCCATAGTGAGCTACTAAGAGTTGTTTTCATATCTTCATCTTTTGCATGTGAGTGAGCTGTTTACCTTGTAAGATGCAGAGCATAGAATTGAAATGACTTGCTACATCAGTTGAGCCCAGGTGTAATAGAAGCGAACATTTATAAAATGCCATGTGCCAAGCACTGTTCAAAGTACATTACATATTATCTCATTAGCTTCACCCCAAAGGTTATGAGGGAGAGACTACTTACTATAGGTGCTGTAACTGGTCCATAAGAGATCTGCCCGAAGTCACACAGTTGTAAGTGACACGTTCGTTATATGTCAGTCACTGTGTTCCCAGTTGTATGTACACTGCTGTTCGTTCCTAACAGGATCGGTATAAGTATTATCCCATCTTATAGTCAAAACTGAGGCAGAGAAAGGTTTAAATAAATCGCTAAGGATGTGCAGCTAGGAAGGTATTATATCTGGGCCACGAGCTCCAGCTCTGAACCATTATTCGTGATTCCCTTGGACCTCTATTAGTATTAACTGGGTCAGAGACCACCTACAGTTTGACCCCAGTGCACAGCGTTGGGTCTCTGTCTCTGTCTCTGTCTGTGTGGCTTCCGCCTACTGGGAAGTGCTTTGCCTTCACTGCATTGAAGGACCTCGTTAGAGACAGTATCTGGGTGACTTTCCAGACCAGCTTCGTCATGGACTTCACCGTTGCACGCAGCCTCCTTTGTTAACCAGCAGTTTTTCTAGCTTTGGGCCACTGCCTCCAGTTTAAGTCAGTAGCAGCAATTCAGTTTCAGTTTCCTTTAATGCTGTTGTATGTGTTTGAGTGATTCATCCCCCAGTAATAGATGATTCTTGCCTGTTACACAGGCAGTTAGTTCTCTGTGGAGGCATACAGGTGAAAAGCCGAATCTTTGTTGAAGAATACTGTTTCTAAGGACGGTGGTATGTGAGCTTTTATTTTTCTGTTCTCAGTGGTTTTCCTTCTGAAATGACAGAAGGTTTTGGAGCAGCAGGAGAGAAATTCCATTAAGAGGAGGAAAATCAGCAGGGTCTGGGGGCACACACCTGTAATCTCAGCACTCTGGGAGGCTAAGGTAGGAGGATTGCAAATTCAATCTCAACATGGGCAACTTTACAGACCCATTCTCAAAAAAAAAAAAGAAACAAGAAGGCTTGGAATGTAGCTCAGTGTGAAGGTCTTGAGTTCAAACCCCTAATATTGGGTGTGGGGGGACAGAGAGGAGGAAGATTGTGAAACTTACTTTGCCTTTCTTTCCCTTTCCCCAGAGTCTGAATGGTGTTTGGCTGAACAGAGAGCGTCTGGAGCCGTTAAAGTTTTATTTCATCCATAAGGGAGACCAGATCCAGCTTGGGGTGCCTCTGCAGAATAAGGAGCGTGCAGAGTATGAATATGAAGTTACTGAAGAAGACTGGGAGAGGATTTTCCCTCGTCTTGCCCCAAAGAGTAACCAGATGGTAGAAAAAAATAAGGGCTTGAGAACTAAAAGGAAAAGTAGTGTAGATGAATTAGAGGGTCTTGGATGTGAAGGCCCCTCACATTTGAAATCCAAAATAAGTGAAGTGTCGGGTGAAGCAGGCCAGCCAGCGAGGTCGCCTGGGGATGGCGAAGTGGCCAGTCAGCCCTCCGAACGTTTGGGCCCTGGGTTGGCTTCTCTCAAGGCGAGCAAGAAGACCACGAGGGCTCGTGCTTACCCTGGGCCCCCAAGAGTCACAGAGCTCTGCAATAAAAAGCAGAAAGCCTCAAAGCCTTCAGCATCTCAGAGCAGCTTAGAGCTGTTTAAGGTGACCATGTCCAGAATCGTGAAGTTGAAAGGACAGCTGGAAGAAAAACAAGTCGCTGTTATGAATGTGAAAAAGCAAACCCAGAAGGGGAGTGCAAAGAAAATTGTAAAGATGGAGCAGGAGCTGCAGGAGCTGCAGTCCCAGCTGTGCGCAGAGCAGGCTCAGCAGCAGGCGAGAGTAGAGCAACTAGAGAAGACTTTCCAGGGAGAGCAGCAGCTCCAGGTACCCCAGGAGTGAGCACGTCTGCCCCCTGGGGGCACTTTGTGAACCTGTGGCCAGGGCTGTCTGTTTTGGGGCCAGGGACCAGACTGGGACGCCAAGATGGGCTAAGGTGACCAGAAGAGCCAGCGAGGGCATAACTGGTATCAGAGCTCAGGGCTGAGGCACCTCAGACACAGGTACATTCAGGAAGAAGTTGGTTGAAGGGCAGGGTGCCACAGAACCGCACCACATGCCTGTTAAGCCAGTAGCTGTCCTCATGATACCCATCTCTGCTCTGTGGCCAAAGCCAAATCTCTGAGCCCCAAAACACATGTGTATCATCTTGTCATGCCCTTGTACTTTCAGGAGGTAAAACGACAACTCTCTTAGTGGTGTCAAGCTCACACCAAATGTGTCCCATCCCCAAGTCATTTGGCTGGATGACAAGCTCTTGCATGAGCTTTAGGCTGGAGCTGATCCTGTCCTGCTCAAAATGTCAGTTCCCCACTGGCAGGAGCTAGACGTTACTCCCACCCAGTTGTTCAGCTGATGTTGAATGTCAAGAATTCCCCATTGTTGATTCAGAACTAAGAAGGGCCAATCACAACTGAAGGGAATAAGCTTTTATCTTTTGCTTGAATTGCTCAGGGCAAGGAACAACCAAAGGTAGCTGTGGCTTATTTCTGAGTGATTTATAAATATCTTTCTAATCCCTGCCGTCCACTTGAGCTGGCAGCATTATCAAAGGCTATGGGTTAAGTAGCTCTTTCAAGGGTATACATTGGTTGCATGTGTGCACCTTTTTGCTTTCCTTAGCTAGCCTAGACTAGTTCTTGAAATTAAGAGGGTGGCTTATGCCTGCGTGTTTAGTGTGTAACACCTTCACTGGAGCAGAACTGTCTTTAAGGGCAGTGTGTTCCGGAGCAAGAATAATTGCTAATTGATATGCATGGCTACTCTGTGTCCTGCAAGGTATAGCTACTAAATCCTTTTCTATAGCAGACTGTTAAGTGTGAAAGGACTGGTTTAGAGAGCCTGTCCTGATCATCCATTAGTTGCTGAGTGAAGAAGTCTGTGTAGTTCTTTGTATTAGCTGCATCTGCCCATGTAGCCCTAGGGATTTATCCTGTTCTTGCTGTTTGTTCAGAAATTCATTTCATCCTTGGTTTTTCTTTTTCTTTTTTCTCTTTTTGGCAAGTGTGTGTGTGTGTGTGTGTACGTGCCTATTTTGCCTGACACTAAGGAGTTTTGCTGGATATAAAAATACTGAAGGGGTTTTTACCGTTATGTAATTTATCTTTTTTTTTTTTGTAACGTAATTTATCTGTTGAGACAAGATGTTTGTTTGTTTGGTTTTGGGTACTGGGGATCAAACTCGGGACCTTGCACTTGTGAGGCAGGTGGCGGCACCACTGAGCTAAGTCCCTGGTCCTAGACAAGATGTGTTGTGCACATAATGGGAGAACAGTTTCAAGTTGAGGTGTTAAATGGGTGGGTAATTCTTACGGAAGCAAGAGCCCGGAGGTTCTTATGGAAGGAGCTGGGCATAGATTGGTGATGACACCGGAGGGTCCCCCGTGGGAGGTTGAGCAGAGGCTCAAGCCCAGAGATAAAAGTAGTTTACAGGCTAAAAGCAGTGCTGACTCGGAATGAAGAGATGGGGTGGCCAGAACTGCGGGGACCACGGAGAGCTTGTGAGTGCCAGCATGGAAGGTCAGACCTGAATGTAGTGAGGTGTTTGGTGGCTCAGGAGCTCTCTGTTTATGTCCCCATGGGTGTCATGGCATTAGCAGCGAAGGAGGCTTGGATGTCAGCACGTGGTTTTTCAATGACCACCCGAGTGGCGGCTTGAGCTGACAGCCCTGAGTCACTGCCAACAGCTTGAAGGGAAATGGGGGATTTACCACCTGTTCCCTGTTGCCTGTTGTTTCCAGATGTTCACACTAGCTGGTTTGCTCTGCCTGTTGCTGCATTTTATTCCTTTTCCCTGAAAGTAAACCTTCCATCTTGTTTTGGCTTTGCAGGGTTTGGAGAAAGAGCAAGTAGAGGCCCTGAAGCAACAGCTGGCCCAGGCTCTGCAGGAGGTAACTTGTCTCTTGCTGCTATGTGGAGATTATGGTGGTTTGCAGGTGGGAAGCAGCCGGGCTTCACACAGCTACTTGCTGCCTCTGCTCTGTAGCCCACACCTCTGTGGCATCTCCAGTCTGCACACAGAGCAGGTGGCAGCTACTCGCACCATCAGGCTGGAGATTTGAAGCCTCACAGATATGCCAGATCTCAGCGTGAGAACTTACGTCTTCATCTGAGTAGAGCTTGCTCTGGTGATGATGGAACAGAGCCTGTAGCAATTGGGGGAGGATCTCTGGGGAAGCCGCTCTGGTTCCAGGAGGGTGAGGATGGTAGAGGTGAATATGAGCTGTGGCTTGACCAGCAGGGCCTGTGAGGGCCTCCGAGCCTCACCAGCCCTGAGCCGTGGCCATCTAGAAACCATCTGAGAGCGCTGCAGTCAGGTTGGGAGGGTGCATGAAGCCAGCAAAATGTATCAGTTTAACACAAGAGTAAGGCTCACAGGAATGAAATTCTCCCAAAAGACTTCTTGTAATTTATTTCATTTAACTGCTTGTTTGATGATTTTTCCTTTCCCTTCCTTTCCTGTCCTGGCCTTGCCTTGCTTGTTCTCCTCCCTCTTTTTCTCCCTCACCCACCCTTCCTTCCTTCCTTCTTTTTTAAAATTTGTAGTACTGGGGGTTGACCCCAAGGTTACTGCACTGGACTATACCCCCAGCCCTTTTTATATTTTTTTCTTTTGAGACAGGGTCTCATGAAGTCACTCAGGCTAGGCTTGAATTTTTTTTTTTTTTTTTTTTTTTACTAGGGATCCAGCTCGGGACCTTGCACCTATGAGGCAGGTGGCAGAACCAATAAGCTAAATCTCTGGCCCCTTACATAGAACTTTAAAAACATTTCTGAATGCTTTTCATATCTGTT
>NW_004624754.1:20636123-20692521 GCF_000247695.1 Heterocephalus glaber | reverse complement strand
TTTTTTTTTTTTTTTTTGGTACCAGGGATCGAACTTGGGTCCTTGCGCTTGTGCAGCAGCCGGCAAAACCACTAACCAAAACCCTGGCCCACTTACATAGAACTTTAAAAACATTTCTGAATGCTTTTCATATCTGTTATTACCCATTCTAAGGTTGGGGGGGGGCACCTCTTTTCTCATTTCATAGACAAGAAAGTTAAGACACACACATTTAGTGAATGGACAGGGTGAAGAGCCGGGCCTTCTGACATAACTACACATTTTAAATTTTGTTTCTTGACTAATGACTTTTAGAAAAGTTTACTTTTACTCTGTCTTCTCTTAAAAAGGATTTAAGGTAAGATTTTAAGTATAAGCTATACTTGCTATGCTTAGGCATGAAGAAACCCATAAATTGTGTTTTCCTTTTTGTTGTTGTTGTGTTGTTATTGTTGTTGTTGTTGCAGTATTAGGCATTGAACCCAGGGCTTTGCAACTGAGCTACATCCCCAGCCCTTTTTGCTTTTTAATTTTGAGACAGGGTCTCACTAAATTGCTGCGTTTCCCAGGCTGAGCTTGAACTTTGATTCTCCTGTCCCAGCCTCCCAGAGTGCCAGGATTATGGTGTGCAGCACGCCCAGTTTGTTTTCCTTTTCTGTTGTCTTGTTTTGTGATGTTGGGAATCAAACCCAGAGTTTTGGGGATGACTTGTGAGCACCCTACCACTGAGCTATACCCAGCCTGTAACCATATTTCACTGACATAGAACTTCTTGGCATTCTGGGCAGGCCAATAGCCACAGTCAGTGAAGTGTTAGCTCCTAGACACGCCAGCCTGTAGAAGGCACTGGCAAGGTTCAGGCAGTGCTGCCATAATTGCATGTAGTGATTTATTAGAATGAATAGGTTAAAGAGCTTTTCAATAAAAACGTCTAGTTTTCTTGAATCCCATTTCCCCTTGCTTATTTCATAAAAGCTGCTTCCAGTGAGAGTAGCCTCATAGTTACTAGTTTTTAAGTGCTGCTTCCTGGAGTCACTTGGTGGCTGGTTTGTGCGTGCGTGTGTGTGTGTGTGTGTGTGTGTGTACATTGTGTACATTTGCGTGCACGCATGTGGTACGTGGGATTGAACCCGTAGCTTTGCACATGGTAGGCAGATGAGGCAGGTGTTCTACCACCAAGCCACATCTCCAGCCCTTAAATGAACTTTTCTGGGACCCAAGCATACAGAGTCAGACTCTGGAAGGCAGTGGAAATTCTTGAGTTGATTTCCTCTGCCACCGAGGTTGGGTTAGTTCCAGGGGAACCAGTGGATTTCATAGCCTTCTTTCCTATCTGCCCGTTTCCATGAAGGAAGCAGCAGGGAGGTAGGATGTCCTGAATGAAGGGAGGCTTTATTTTGAAATTGTCCACTCATTGATCCCTGAAGCAAAGTCACTGGTTAAAGGCAAGCTTGTGTGGCTGAGAGGAAGCTGGCGTGCGGCCCATGCTGAGTACGTCTCTGCTGTGTCTCTGCAGCATCAGACCCTGATGGAAGAGCTAAATCGAAGCAAGAAGGACTTTGAAACAATCATCCAAGCAAAGAACAAAGAGCTGGAGCAGACCAAGGTACTGGAAAGAAGATGGAGGTTTAGACTTTGGGTAGTATGTGTGACTCAGCATCTTCAACAGCGTGAGGTTGCTGTGGTGAACAAAGAGCGAGATTGTGGCTGCTCCTTGCCTCAGGGGAAATAACCTGTACAATTACTCAAGGCCAGAGAGGTTCTGCCTGAGAGTAACATCTATTTCCTTCCCCTGTTGAGAATCAGTGCTGGGAGTGAGGCACCTGTGTCCTGTGCTCCGACCCTTTGTCTTTGGTGGACGCTTCTTCAGATGACCTGATACAGACTAAGGAGTATTGCAAAGTAGAAATAGTTCCTCTCAGTGTGTTTATGTAATTTTTTCCCCTCTCACACCAGAAGAACCCTTATACACATGACTGCCTGCCAGGGTCAGACCAGTAATAAAAGGGGTGGCGGGGCCAGTGGAGGGAGGAGCACTGTGGTCCCACCTCTAGCTTTTCCCTGCTTCATCAGAAAGGTGGGCTGGTGTTGTCAGGTCTTACGATTTTTCCATAGCACATGGAAGTCCTAGCAGAGGGGAATTTTTTTTTTTTTTTTGGTACCAGGAATCGAACTTGGGACCTTGTGCCTGCAAGGCAGGCAGCAGAACCACTGAGCTAAATCCCGGGCCGTAGTCCTGATGTGTGAAATATCCTGGTTTTCAAATATTGACAAGCTCAGTTTTTTAAAAAATTCAAGTGCCACATAGTATGTAAAAAGCATGCACATTCATGGGGTGGCATGTGTTTCAACACATGTATAAGTTCAGTTTTTTGTATGTGTGTTTTTTGTTTGTTTGTTTGGTACTGGGGATTGAACTCAGGACCTTGTGCTTTCTAGGCAGGCGTCGGGGCCACTGAGCTAATCCCCGGCCTTGTGTGTGTTTTTTTAATACCACAAAGGCCAAGTAAACAAGTCTGCAGGGTGGATCCAGGCCACAGGTCAGCAGTTTGTAGGCTCTGACCTGAAATGAAGACCTGAATCTATTTGCTTCTCTCATCCCAGCCTACACTACCTACAGCTGTTGTCCTGTTGTGCATGCATAGTGGCCTTCTCGAGCGACAGGTGGTGTGTGTCTTTGCAGGAAGAAAAGCAGAAGGTGCAAGCACAGAAGGAAGAGGTTCTGAGCCACATGAATGATGTGCTCGAGAATGAGCTCCAGTGCATTATCTGCTCGGAGTACTTCATCGAGGTAATCGAGTACAGGCTTCTCCCTCACACTCTCCAACCCAAGTTCCTTGAGCTCTCCACGCTGCTTTTTCTGAAGGGAAACATCCTGAAGACATCCTTCCAGGAGTTTATTATGGCTATTTGATGTCAAAGTTACCTCTAGAGATGCTCTCTTCTTAGGTTATGTGTAGTTCTTTCCCTTTACTGTCCTTTTTTCTTACTTCTTCTTGAATATTTCTTTAGTAGAATTGACATTTTAGCTACTATAAAGCCTTTATCTGTTTTTAGATTAAGAGGGGGAAAAATGTGGCCACACAGCATTAGAATTGTGAAGTATTAGACAGAGGTTGCTCGATGTAGCTTTTCTTTCTTTACCCTGAAGGGGGATAATGGCATGAGGAGGCTTGCAGTGCCACCTTTAAACTGGGCGGTGCGTGTCATCGATGTGTGGTTACTTTGGGAATTCAGGGGCCAAGTTGAATATATTTCACAGGCTCTGAGGCTCCTTTTGAAAGTGAAGCATTTCTCTCCTAGGCTGCTATTTGTTATCCTGTCGTGTTTTCACACTAGCTGTTTTAGTTTTCATAAATTTCTACCGTTTGTGACCAGTTTGTCTTACCTACAAGTGTTAAGCTGAGGTTGGAGAGTAGGTTCTTAAACTCCTTTGCAGAGGAAAACACACACACTGTCCCTTTTCTTAGGCAGGCTTCAGGGAGGCTGTGTCTCTTCCCCTCTTGAAAGTCTGCCCTGCTCTCTTGGGCAGACCTGTTTCTTTTGCTCTGAATCCACTTCGACGTCAGGTCATAATTTCTCCAACAGATCTAGTTAAGTGATTCCATACTTTGAAGAAGCTCGGTGTTGCTCTGACAGGGCTTATATAGGACGCCAGCAGAGGAAGATGAGGAGAGGAAGGTTGGACAAGGTGGCACACTAGCCACCTCAGTGTCAGCACAGCCTGAAGAGACACACAGCCTCCCTGCCTGGCACTTACCGTGCCGCCCGGCCTGTTCTGCTGGTCACCTTCTAAAAGCTCACCTATTCCGAAAGCAGGAGTGAGGATGTATGAACCTCAGAAAACAGAAGTGTAAGAGAATAGTTTATATTCTTGGGCATGATAAGACCGCTGGCAGAACTCTGGCCAAATCTGAGGATTATGCAGAAGAGCCCCTCAAGGACAAGTTCTGTCTTCAAAGGCATATTTACCATTTACCCACGGATACCATTTCTGAACATATGTAATAGGGTTAGCTAGCCTGTTACAGCTTTTAGTTCCTTTTTCACTCAGCCTCTTTTTTTTTACTTATTGGTAATTGAACCCAGGACCTCACACATGCTAAGTAATCACTCTACAACTGCACTATACCCCAGCACCACACCCAGCCTCTTAGAGGCCTGTTATATTATTTCACTTTTTAAGTCTCTTTAGGGATGATAACGCCTGTTACTCTGAATATTCCATATAAGCTCCCCTTGGTCTGTTAAAATTGAGGTGCTGGTTCAGCATTAGCAGGACGTGAATGTATTTTTCATAAGAGAATTAGGAATATACAATATTTGTACCACAGCATTAACACACTTATCACTTGTATCCAGTGGCATTTGTTTGCAAAGTGATTAACCCACAGCTGGCAGTTGGGGGAATAAAACAGGCAAATCAGCTACCTGGGGCCTGATTCTGACCAAGTCTGTGGTCTTATATGAGCTTAAGACCTCGAAAAAAGGAGGAAATGAATCATTAACAGGAAGCTTCAAATTTTCCAGCTCCAAAATCTCTGGAAGGAATACCCTTGTGAGGCTCCAGATGCAACTGCAGTGACTCGGCTTTGCCCTTGGAAGTTAACTCCTGTTTTAGCTTGGAGAAAGTCAGCATGACAGGTGTGATTTGTGTGTCCTGTTTGCATTGTAGGCTGTCACCTTGAACTGTGCCCACAGCTTTTGCTCCTATTGTATCAGTGAATGGATGAAGCGGAAGATAGAATGCCCCATTTGTCGGAAGGACATCAAGTCCAAAACCCACTCCCTCGTTCTAGACAATTGCATTGATAAAATGGTGGATAATCTGAGCTCAGAAGTGAAAGAACGACGGATTGACCTCATTAGGGAAAGAAAAGGTGAGTGTGTCTGAGAATCTCTACCCCCCAATGAAGGACTTACTTCCAGACTTCAACAGGTTTCACTTATTTTTTGATTGGGGAGTGAGAAAGTCAAATAAATAATAACAACAGCTATTACTGTTTGTGGCACTGTGGCCTCTGGCTGGAGATGGTGGTGCACAGCTGTAATCCTGGCTACTGGGGAGGCTCAGCAGGGATTCAAGGCTAGCCTGACCTTGCCCTCCCAAAAGAAGGTATAGTCAGATGGCTTGCTGTATTGACCTCTAGATGGTTCTGTTGCTCGACGCAGTTTAGTTGCTGTCCGGGTTTTGTAAAAACTTTTGAGTTGGAGCCAGGCATGGTGGCACCTACCTGTAATCCCAGAATCCGGGAGGCTGAGGCAGGAGGATCGCCACAAATTCATGCCCAGCCTGAACTGCATACTGAGGTCTTCTCTTAAAAAAACCAAAAGATGAATCTTGAGTTGAATTGACAATTATGAATAAAATGTGTACAACCCAAAGACTCACATTCGGAGAATGCCTAAAGAAAACACATACAAGTCAAGTCCTATTTATAAGAGTCATAGATGAAGTAGCTAAAGAGTTATAAATGTAATCCTACTGTGCTGTCTTTAAGGACCCTAATGGTTTTACTAAAAAGTCTCCCATCAGAGTTTCGATGGATGGGCTGGGGAGAGGCTGGGTAAGTCTCTGAAATGGACTGCTTTCTTGGAAGTATCTGCTCAGTTAAGAGGCCTTGACACACGTGGACCTGTGCTGTGAAGGGCTGCAGAGTTACTCTGCCTGAGACTTGAACATCTTGGTAGCAAAACTGCAGTATGGGGCTGGGGATTTAGCTCAGTGGTTCCAGCGCTTGCCTCGAAAGCGCATGCTCCCGAGTTCAGTCCCCAGTACCAAAAAAAAAAACTGCAGTGTGTTTTGGAGCAGAGCCCAAGGAAGCTGATGGGTGGGAAGTAGTTGTTGGGTAGGGATGCACTGTGCATGAAAGCAGGGTGGATATGATTCTCCTGGCCAGTCCCTCCGTAGTCCAGTCCCATGCTGCAAGGTGTTGGAGCCATGGAGCTGTGACGTCAGCTGGCTGCACGTCATGGGCCCATCAGGAAAGAACAGGGCACTTGCTGTCCTTGGGGTGCCCCTGGCCACTAGACACCCTTATTCATGTGTGTCTCAGGTTGTACCTTTCTCACATCCAGAGGAGCTGGAAGACCGTAAAGGGCAAACCAAGAAGAGTGGGATCTCTGTCCGCTGCTGCTTTCCCCCCAGCCCTTCAGTGGGTGGCAGCCACTCAGTAAGACCAGGGTTCTGGCTCTGATCTGCTGGCACTGTGGTGTGAAAGCGGCTTCGGGTGTTGAGCAGAGTGGAGACAGTGAGCTCATCACAGCAGGAAGTGTCCCTGAGCCACCTGGGGCCTGGGGCAGGGTGCAGTGGCCTTTGCTCAGTTCTTTGGAACCAGTGTTTCCCACTTCAGAGGCACCTGTGTGCTTTATTTTGTGCTTGGTTTTGCGTCACCACAGAGTTCCACTTCCAAGGGGCCTGTGCTCTGGAAAACTCCCATTGCTTTCCTCTTCACCTCCCATCACCCATAGGGCCACTGCACTAGACATCAGGATGAGGGATAAGCAGGCATTGGCCCAGCCTCATAGCACACGCTGTCCGGCAGAGGAGGCAGACAAGCGAGTGGGTGGTGTGATGTGCTCTCCAGCTGGGGCCCCTTCATTTGACCTGGGTAGGTGGAGATGGGCAGAGAACTGCGGAGGAGGTGCCTGGAACAGCCTTAGAGTGTCCCTAGCAGGGGCTTTCTGAGCAGAAGAAACTGCAAGCAGAGCACAGAGGAACTTGGAAGCAGTGACTTGCCCCACTCCTGCCCTGCTGCCCACATGAGACAGAGCACTTACGTGGTGCAAGACTTGGAGGAGAAGGCCAAGGCTTAGGAAGCATTCCCCAGGCCCTGGTGATGCTTGCATTTTTCTTCCTCTTTCCCTTAGAGGAGTCGTGACCTGGGAATCTGGATTTGTCCAGGGCCAGGTTTTTAGCTTTGAGCTGTAGGGTACCGGGTCTGTGTCGGGGTGGTGACACTGCTGCAGTCTGTGCCCAGCCCACTGTCTACATGCATGGGTTACCAAGTAGCACTGGGACTGGAAAGAAGAGCCTGTGTCCCCATTCGCCTCTGCACCCCTTACACAGAGGTAGTTGTTGAAGTGAACACAGACTCCAAGGGTAAAGAGAGTCGCTCTTGGCTGCTTCAGTACAGGGTGCTACACAGGACAGTAAGCACCTGCCGAGAACAGTTCTGGCAGCTGTCTCGATGTGTGCAGTTAGTGAATGAGTGCACCTTTGAAGTTTTCTCTCGGTGTAGACAGGGCTGCTGAGCCCAAAGATAGGGAAGGACCCGCCTGAGCCAGCATTGGCTGCACTGGGCTGCAGTGGGTTTGGAGAAAATCTTCAGTTCAGAAGCAGCCCTGCTTGCGTATTGGAAACTGGTTTAATCCTTAGAGTGTGCGAATGTTTAAAAAGGACCAAATACAGAAACTGGAAACTAGGACTGGCAAGGGTATATATGCCAGCTTTGACACTTGCCACAGGGCCCAGAGCAGGAACTGCTCTTCCACGCCCTCGGAGGGGACCCCTGTGTGCTCCCATGTCACCCCCAGCGCCCCTGTGAAGTTCCAGGCCCCAGTGGGGGAGGGGCGCCTCGTGACTGTTCACTGATGTCATATAAACTCCGGGGGCCAGAAGACAGAGGTATGAGTGTGCCTGGTCCCCAGGTGGAGAAGATTCTCAGGAGTGAATTCTCAGGTCGAATCATTGATAGGAAGCTTCAAATTTCCTGTTTGAAAGCTTCAGACATTCAGAGACATTCAGAGTTCGGGTCCATGGATAATTGTGACTTTCTGGAATGTTGACATGGGATTTCTTCTGAAGGGAACGAGTGGAGGCCCTTCCCCCGTTTCTGCTGTCCTCATTCGGTAGTAGGCGGTTGCTTCACAGGCATGTTAACACTGTCACTTTCTTTTTTTCCAGTCCTGGGGAGCAGACCCAAGGCCTTGCGCACGTCAGGCAAGTGCTCTACCCCTGAGTTACATCCCCAGCGCCACACTCTTAGTACTTTTGCCTTTCTCTAGCAGTTTCTTTGGGTTCTGTTTAGCAAAAAAAAGGCAAAAGATCTAGAGAGAAGACCACATTGGTTCTTTAGAACAGTGATTTTCAATGTGGGATTTTTCAAACCACAGCCCCAGTTCCCTTGCTGCTCTAGTGTTGGACAGAGCTCACCGGTGTGCTGCTCGGGAAAGGGGCCAGCCACAGCTTCTGTGACTGAGTGCTGAGCATCTGGAGGACCCCCGCTGCACCACCAGCTCCGGTGGAGTGAGAGGAGGGTGCAGATGTGGGGAGGGGCAGCCGGCAGAGTCTCCCTGGAAGCCTTTTCCCCACTGGCCGTCTTCTTTCCGGAAGACAGTCTCACTCAGGGACGGGGACAATCGGAAGAGTGGCTGCAGAAAAGAGCTCGGGGTCACCAGGGGCTTTTAAGGCACGCTGTCCTGTCCTTAGGGAACTGAGGACCCCCCCAGTGACGTGCAGGACATTCTGCCTAAGGGAAAAGGGCTCTCAGCAGGGGTGGGGCGCGTGAGGGCGCCACACGCTTGCGCTCAGGGGTTATGTGTGTAAGTAACACTGTCTAAGATTTTGACTTTCAAAAATGTATGCTTTACAGAATATGGAGGGATAGAAAGTGAACAGAATTATTTTAGAAGATTGTTCTTCTCCATTACCACTCCTTTTCTCTTCCTTTGTCTCCTGCTGTCCTTGCCCCCCGTGTTGTCCTGAGGTGAAGACCAGCACTGGGGGGTCGGCTGGCGTGCAGTCACTGCTGGAGCTGATAGGGCAGTGCCTGCCACCTCCAGCTCGGCCTGCCCAGTGGGAGCAGCCTGAGCCGGGAGACGTGGTCTGACTTGCCCTTTCTCCCTTTGCTCAGGCTGCTGGGGGAAAGAGACTCGGGTGGCAGGGGAGGGAGCGGGGAGGCAGGGGAGGGACGCAGGCTCCTTATTTCTCCTTGTGTTCCTTTCCAAAGCCAAGAGGCTGTCATGAAGACTGCTGTGGTGTCGGAGAGGCTCCGGCACGGGACTCAAGGTGGGCTGGAGGAGTCTGTCCCGCGTGACCTGGCCCATGCGGACGTCACCTGAGAGGCCACGTGGGACCAAGACTGCCCTAGGAGGCCCGGTGTCACGTGTTTTCCTTGGTGGCCCACTGTCCTCACTGGAGCCCCAGCAGGACTCGGCACTGGCTGCTTCAGGGTACTTACCAGACTGCTTCACCACATGCTGAATGGGCTGTTGAGTTCTGTTTGTTTTTTAATTTGTTGTTACTGTTCTTGATATCTCAGAAACACCACTGTTGACTTGTTTTGGACATTAGGGTGTGACCCATAGCTGCCACTGAAGGCAGCCTGTTTTGAGTCTAGCTCACCTCTTTTTTGGGAAAAGAAGATATCATTTCTTGGGAATAAAATACAGAACCTATTGCTTACTCAGCTGGGCTTTGGTGTATTTACCTTCCTTCCCTTCCAGCTCCCAGACAGTCTCCCAAGTAAACACTGGCAGCTCATAGATTACAGCCAAGAAAGTGGATCAGATGATAGACTTCAGAGTGTGCCAGCAGAGAAGTCAAGCCAAGGTCACGGCCACAGCAGGGGGGGCGTTGCATCCCCTGGACTCCGGAGTTGGGCTCTGCTGGCCTGGTGTGGGGTAGGCGGGGGTCCCTTCCTTCAGCTGGAGTGGTGAAGACTGCCAGACCTCTGCCCGTGTCCTCAGCACATGGACAGTGATTGAGAGTGCTGTGTGCTGGCTTTCTTTCCTTTTGTTTGTTTGTTTTTTAATTAAAAATTGTCTCTCTGTAACCCATTTCCCCTTTTTAAATAAAAAGAAAGCTTTGATATTTGGGAGATAGAAGCTTAGGACAACCTGTGGTATCCTTGGTTACCAGTGATGAGAATGAGGGAAAACACAGGACTTTGAAGAGTGGTCATTTGAAACACAGAGCCCTCCAGTAGGATTGTGGGACTGTGACTTACATTGTTGTTGTTTTTTTTTTGGTACCGGGGATCGAACTCAGGTCCTTGCGCTTGCGCAGCAGGCGGTAAAACCACTGAGCTAAATCCCTGGCCCTATGACTTACATTGTTAAAGATATGCTTCTCTCCCTTCTTACTGTCTAGAGAACCATTCCTTGTGTGTGCCTGCCTGTGTGTGTGTGTGTGTGTGTGTGTGTGTGTTTTACTGGGGATTGAACCTAGGGCCTCCCTCATGCTAAGCTCACACTCTACCACTGAGGTACATCCTTTTTCTTTTCTTTTTTGGTACGAGGGATCGAACTCAGGACCTTGTGCTTGCCAGGCAGGCGGCGGAACCACTGAGCTAAATCCCCGGCCCTCTTTTTGTTTTCTTTTAAGACTGGTTGGCTGAGTTGCCCAGGGTATCCTCAAATTTATAATCCTCCTTCCTTAGCCTCCTAAGTAGCTGGGATCACAGGTGTGCGTGGGTTCTTTATACTCCATGTGTTTTCATAAAGGCTTGGAAACTATTGATTTAGGAACATTTAAGAGATGGCAGGAGTTTTGTGTATTTTTTTTTTTTTTTAGTATACTCTGACTACTCTTGATTCTGAAGTCCTTAGTCTTCATTTCTGCCTTCTCTCCGTAATTACTGATTGAAAGAAATACTGGTAGAGGGCATGCAGCTCAGTTCTAGAGCACTTGTCTAACATGCTTGTGTGTTCATTCCCCAGCACTGAAAAGAAAAATACTAGTAGAGGAGGAGGAGGAAGTAAGGTTAAACATAGAAAATTTACGTTTAAAATATTATTATAACCACTTTATAAAAACTGTGAAATAGAGAACAGAAGGAAAAGATTGGAGTCCTTGGGGTGGGCTCCCAGGCACAGGCCGGGCAGTGCGGGTGCCTCGGCAGGCGGCAGGGTGCGGGAGAGGCCACAGTGCCGTGGGCCTCAGGGCCGTAGGAGTCCTGGTCCTGGGAGTCCGACGGCCTGGTCCTTCCGCTGGGCTGATGGACAGCGAAGATCTCACAGAGACCCACTGCCTGAGGAAGATTCGGAAAAGAAGAGAGGCAGAGATCCAGGAGCACTGGTTCTGCAGGTGGGAGCAGCAGTGCCTGGCCAAGGCCGAGCAGGACCAGCAGCTGCTCCCCAAGCTGCAGGAGGAAGCAGCACAAACCCAGAAGCCGCCGCAGCAGGCCGGCCCTACAGAGTGTGTCAGCACCCAGGACTTTCTCTCTGTTCCCTTCCAAATCGTAGTCACCTCTGTTGGCAACCTCAGCAAAGAAGCTGTGGATCCCCATCAGCACAGTTTTGATATTGGAATTCAGATCAGCTATCAGCGATGCGGTAAGGATGTGTTGGCTGGATTAAAAAATGCAGAACTATAGGCAGAGAAGATGGATTGGCTTCCTGTGTGGAAAGGCTCCTCCACCAGGAAACTAGAGGCCCCGGAAGACTGACTGTGGGGCTCCTTAGCCCAGCCGGCTACTTCAGCGGAGACTTGATTTGCAGCCCTTCTGGGAAATCATAGTTCCTCCCAGTAAAGCCGTTTAAACAAATTTCTTGGGAAAAATGGTTGAGTGTGCTCATGGACTCATTTTCATGTTTAGGCATAGGTCCAGATATATTGTCTGCTTTTTGTCTATTATAGCAAACACTTGTTCTAGAAATGTTCGAACTAGAATGTAAGCTAAGGACATACAGGCAGTTTTTAACTCAGCTAGGCCATCCTAAAAATGTTTTTAGGAAATTAGTTCAAACATATTGGTGTTACAGTAACAATCTTTCTGCAACATTGACTAGAATTTGTTGCTTTACTTTATATGATGTACATGTTCTCTTACCCTTCTGAGTTAAGGAAGTTCTCCTGTCCTAAGAATTCTGTTAAATTTATTGTTGCTTAGAGAGCCAGATCCATGGCAGGTAAGGCAGGTCCTCATTGGGTTAGTTCTCACAGGAACTGGAAGCCGCCTGTGGCACCCTTGCTCAGGGGTAGAGGACAGGTAGGGGTCCATTTTCCTGTTGTCTGCTGACCTCCAGGTCCTCCTTGCTTTGCTAGGATGGTCACAGGTGCAGCTCGTGGGCAGCCCCGTCACTGCCTCCCCAGGCCAGACCTGTGAGAGGCACTGATTGTTGGCAAGGGGCCTTGGTGTTAAGGGAAAGCCTGGGGAGCACTGTTGGCGTCTAGGTCTGTTGCTGCTTGCTGTTCTCTGGGAGAGTCATTCTCTGTATGACCACGTGCAATCCTGCCTGCCACTAAACAAAGCGTCGAAGTAGTAAGGCTTGAAACATGAGTCAAACATGACTAAGCAAGAAGTAACTAGTGAGTTAGTGGATTAGATCATGAATTGTGTTAAAGTACCTTTCTGGGCCATCCAGTAGGTCATCTAAAACAAAGTTAACCTGGTAATAAAAATAATGTGGCAGATATACAGTAAGTCCCTGACTTATGAGCAGATTCCATTCTGGGAGAACATTTGTAGATCAGATTTGTTTGTAAGAGTGACAAAGTGAGTCTTACACACCTATGACACAAATATGCAACGTCAAGCATTAAAAACCACACAAAAATACTATCAACTTATTTTACAGTATTTTCACTTTGTTTCCATGGTCATTGCTTTGTGCTTCCTAGGGGTCCCCTCTGCATCGCCCCTGCTTTTCCTCTTGCTTCCGGACATCCTGGGCTCTGAGCACTGTACAGTAAGCGCACAGCAGCACAACTGTGACAGCGTCTGGCAGACAGGTGAGCTACTTCTGAGATTGGTTCGCATCTACGAATGTTTGTGATGCGAGGTCCGTTTGTATCTGTCTCAAAGTTCTCAACTCAGATGTCCGTAAGTTGGGGACTCACTGTGTATGTAGCCTTTTGTATCATTGAAACTTTAATGCCTGTAGAGATTCTTACTGTCTTTCGACGTACCTTGATTCTTTCCTATACTCCTAAATCAACATGGAATTAGAGGGCCGGGGATTTAGCTCAGTGGTTCCACTGCCTGCTTCACAAGCACAAGGTCCCGAGTTCAATCCCTGGTACCAAAAAAACCCCCATGAAATTAGAAAAAGTATTGTTTTTGTTTTTTGTGGCTTGCAAGTTTATGTCAAGTTAAAGAAACATTTATTCCAAGAAATACTGGATACAGTATTTAAGACTCCAAACTATTGTAACATGTTAGAATAGTTAAGCTGTTTAGAACTTTTGAAACTCATGCAAAAATATCGTTGATCTGCTCCCACTGAATTAGTTTCTCATTTTCCCCCTTAAGTTTAGAAATACAATCACAAGAGTTACGTGTAGTTTATCAGATTTCATTCATGGTGGCGTGTGATGTAGCTTTCTCTCTTTGTTCTTATTTTCTTCATCAGATGGATTCATGATTCATTCCATACGTATTTTTTTCTGTATTCTACTACTATCCTGTAGAAATAGTTTTGAGCAACAAAAGCCAGCTTGTTATCAGATCACAATCCAGTAGTGTACATAGTAGAAATGATGCTTTCGAGGCAGGCAGCGGAACCACTGAGCTAAATCCCCAGCCCTATATGTGGTCTGTTTTAAGTTCACACACTGAATTAATTTTGAAAGTATAGATGCTTATGAGTAGGTAATAGTATGTTCTTGTGGTTTGAAATCAAAAGGCACCAAGGGATACCGAGTGAAATCTCGCTCTAGTCTCTCGTGACCACTCCTCTCCACACTGGCAGCAGGTGTTAAAATTCCCCCTGCCCTTCCAGAGACTTTCTCTGATATCCAAGCAAGAATGCGTGGTATTTGCCCTTGTTTTGCCCAGATGCCAAACTGTCCAGTTCTGTTCCTTGCTTTTCTTTCAGATGCAGCTTATAATTGAGCCATGTCAGTACACAAAGAACTTCTTCTTTCTTTCTTACAGCTGCCTGTTCTTTCATTGTATATTTGCACTGTGATTTACTTTTCCACCCTGTTTTTCTCTTCTGCCACCCTGTGCTGGGGATTGAACCCAGGCCCTTGCACATGCTACTTGAGCATTCTGCCCTGAGCTACAGCCACAGTCCTCCGGTCTACTCTTAGTGGAAGTCTAGGTTGCTTCAGATCTCGTGAAACAGTGGCACAGTGGACAGCGCCATGTACAGTATCATTAGAAGAGACTCCTTAGAGAGCAGCTGACCTCGTGCACTGACCACTGCCAGCTGCAGCCGCTCCGTTCACAGCATCACTTCCCCTTCAAGTTTGTCTGCAGCTTAAAGAAGACATATACATACAACTACGAAGAACAATAAATACATGAAACTGAAAACTGAAAGGCCAGCCTAGCAAGGTTTTAATCCCAACCCTGCTCTCTAGCTGTGTGGCCATGGGCAAGTTACCAGCCTCTCTGGGACTTGGTTTTTTCTTCCCTAAATGTATCTCCATCTCTGAATTATTACCAAGTAAGGCCTAAATATAGCCAGTTATTACTGTACTGCTTGCAAACAAAAGCCAGAATGTTCTATTTTTAAGACAAACCAAAAATTCACCCAAACTTCCATTATTTCTCTGAGCTACAGAATGTTCTTTCCCTGGAGAGAGATCGGATCTTAAACATCATCTGCATTTTGCTTGCCTAGAAAAAATACTTGGTAACTTTTCTGCCTTGCAGCGAGCACCAAATGACAGTATAGCTGAGCCCACTGCTGTGCAGCCTCCCTCTAATTAAAGGCACATCCCCTACGACTGGGCTCTGAGAAGCCTGACCGAGGGTTGATTCACATCCTGGCTTTATTAGGCAGCTAAGCACAGCCAGCTAGGCGAGGTGCTTCTCAGTGAGTGGCAGGCGTCCCATATCTGCCTGGTTATGTTAGCCTAAAAGGGCTCAGGCTCCTCTAGGTTTGCTTCGTCCCAGCAATCAGACAGCCCCGGTGGGCACTTTGCCCTCTGTGGGCTGGATGGCCGGATACCTGTCATCTGTGCGTCTGATTGGAAGCTTCTGTTTTTGTGGAAAGACCTGAATCCCCTCATTATCCCCAGCCTTTGTCTCCCCACACTTTCTCCTCTGTGAGGGACCATCGAGGCAGCCGCAGCCGCAGGAGTGTCTGGGAGGGACAGCTCTCCTGCCTGTTTGCTTTCAGCCTGCCTTCCTCTAGCTGCTCTTTTCAGCCCATATCTAAGGATAACCCAGAGACCCAGGTGCCCTACGGGTCTTTATCTGACATTCTGCCGGGGCCTGATGAAGCTGTGATCAGCTGCATTTGACATCGAGATCAAGAGAAGGCGTATCTAATTTGCACTGTGGTCCTAATCTAAAAGCACCTCAGGAGCCCAAGGGAACCTGAATCGCCCTGTCCCTTGTCCAGGGGCATGGTCTCCTTGGCACTTCAGGGCCTGACCCATGCAAGGTGCTGCCCTGGGAAGAGTGGGCCGACTTGTGTTCTCCTGAACACTTTAGCTTCGCTCGGAGAAAAACCTCGCACCTGCTTTAGCTTTTTTGCAAATGGGAGTAGAGGCAGGAGGAACCAGGCAGCTCCTAGGAAGATGAGGGCCTGAGGTGGTGAAAAATAACGACCAGTGGTGTTGAGAAAAGCCCATTGATCCAGGCAAAGGTGGGGCCTGGACTGGTGCTCGCCGAACACTCAGATGCTGTAACTCCTTTGTGTAACCTTCCCAAGCCGCGTGTCCCCATGCTCGGGGCTCAGCTCATTTACTCCAGTTTTTCTGCTTGCTGCTGAATTTGGCCCAGATCAATTTCCAGACCCACTCTCCCCGCTGTCCCCTACCCCTGAGTTCTGTGAGTACTTTGATCTGGTCTGCCTTTTTTATCTTACAGGGGCCTTGCAGTAAATTCAGCTCAGTAATGGTTATTGAAGGTCCCTTTTTAAAAAACTAGACACTGCTCTAGGTGTTTGGTATGGCATCAAACAAAGAGAAGCTGTTGTGAGCCCACATTCTGGGAGTGGGAAGTTAAAGGTGGCTCCCCAAAGCTTTCTCAGAATCAGTGGCTGCCTGTTGCACCACATTCAGTGTGGGATGGTTCTTCTCGTCCTTCAGACCCCGGGTAGCAGATTCTGTGGGCTGCACTGGGCCCACGCCAAGTCCAAAGCCGCCCTTTCAAACCGAAGGACCCACAGAGCCCAAACCTTTCAGGCTGCTGCTTTATCTTCCCTCGAGATACAGGGACCGGCTCCTCAGAGCGGGCTGGCCAGGGCCTCCACTGGCCCTAGCCAGGGACCTTTAAGGTCACCTCTGTGGCTGGGTGGGGTCCTCAGGACGAGGTTGAGACCTCACAGCACTGCGCACTGCCATCCTGTGCAGCTGGGGCCCCGAGACAGGAGGACTCTGACTCTTCCTCTGTAGGAGCCACAGCGGAAGTGGCTGGAGTGTGTTCACTGCCTGCCTCACCTGGTGACGGTGGGACTGGAGCATGGGGGGCGGGATTCACGCTGGCCCTTTCTCGGTGCTCCGTCCCAGCTCCTTACTCTGTCCTGGGTGCCCTAGCTCTCCAGCCCTGTGTTCAGGGAAGCCAGGCGTGGTGGCTGCATTCACACAAGGATCTGGCCAGTGCTGTGAATCTGAGCTTCCTCCAGGCCTGTGGAGAGCCAGACATTTACCAGAGCGTCTCCCACAGGTCATCCCAGTGCTGTGAGAAAGCCACTGTTCCGCTCTGAAGTGAACGGGATGCTGGTGGAGTCACTAGAGAAGCAAGTAGAACCACCCTTCCCTCGACTCTAGGCCACACCTTGGCACCTTTGAAGTCACCAGCACTTTGAGAATTCCCCATTTTCTTGACGAAATATGTGCTGACTGCTGGCTACTGGTGACTGAGGCCCAGACCTCATCCCAGGTTGGGGAGAGGATAGATGTCATGCCACCCACTGTACCCCACACTTTGTCTTCAGTTTTCTGAGTCCTTATAGCTATAGGAGAGATAAGCCAGGCAGTTAGTGGTGCACACCTGTCATCCCACCGCTCTGGAGGCTGAGGCAGAAGGATTGGGAGTTTGAGCCCAGCCTGAGCAACTTATTGAGACCTTGTCTCAAAAAAAAAAAGTGTGTGTGCGTGTACACATACCTTGGTTCACGAACTTAAGTATTTCCATGATTCTGGTTGCAAACCCAATTGGACAAGAACCAAATCAAATTCAATGATTAGGTTCATTGTTGACCTTAGGGGAAATTTGATTCGGTTCTTGTCCAGTTCCATTTGCTACGAGAATTGTAGAAAGAATTGAGTTTGTGAACCAAAGTATCACATATACACACGCACGTGCCCACACACACGGATGAGCATGTAGGTAGCGGTACAGTGCCCCTGGGTTCAATACTTGGTACCATTAAAAAAAATTAAGATTGGTTATGATGGAAAATGAACACAGAAAGGAGCTGATAAATAGAAAGTAGGGGATTCCAGGGCCTGGACAAAGTTCCTGCAGGGTCAGTGAAGTGTGTATGTCTGTATAACTACACCGTTCTTGTTTTGTTTTGGTACCAGGGATTGAACTTGGGTCCTTGTGCTTTGGGGGCAGGCGGTGGAACCACTGAGCTAAATCCCTGGCTAACTACACTGTTCTTAAGGCTATATTCATATAGATATTAAAATAAGAATATATTATTAATATATTCATAGGAAGTCTTCATTTTGAGTAATATATTCATATTACAGCCCTTAATTTATTTCTTTTCCCCTTTTCAGCTGCAACAGCAGAAACAAGTTAATCATTCTTATAAATGTTCTTTAAAAATCTGTGGCTTAGGGCTGGGGATTTAGCTCAGTGGTTTCGTCGCCTGCTGTGCAAGCGCAAGGACCCGAGTTCGATCCCCAGTACCAAAAAAAAAAAATCTTTGGTTTCTGCCCTTTTCCTGCAACTGTCCCACATATGTTTGTCCTTCTTGGGCCTTCAGCACCTAAATCACTCAATGACTTTCTCATGTTTCAGTCAGCCCTCTCCTTAGGAAGCAAAGCCTGTCCCATCTCCCACACAAGCCAGATGCCTGTGTGCCCAGCATCACTTGCAGCTGGAGCTGTCTACATGGCTAGGGTCCATCACTTAGACCCTCACTGGGAGCTGGAAGCTGGTGATGCAGAGGCGCCAGGACCAGCACAATCGCAGTTTCTAGTCCGGTTTCCAGAGGTGTTCATGGTTGTGAGGCTCATGGTGCTGCCAAGATCCAGGGTATTGGCTGTGCAGTTTAGGTGTGTGCACCCAGATGCTGGGGCTGCGCCTGCCACAGACTGGTTCTGTGTAGGATCTGGGGCCTAATTCCTGGCCATGTAGTTGCCAGGCCTCTTTCTTTGACTCCCTTAAATACATCCTTATAATCTTTTCAATATCTTCCTTGTCTAATTAATGTCTACAAAATCTATTTCTGTTACCAGTGTAGCCTGGTCCAGTTTTGGTTTGATTCTGTGACTTCAGCTCTCTTCTTCCAAAGAATCTCCCTTTGGTTTAAGTTAGCAGCACTCGGGCACCATTGCTTGTATGGGTGGCAAATATGGTGATATTTTTTAAAAAAAGTATGAGCTTTGAGTGTTTTACTCTGTGGGCCTCAGTCACCCTGCTAAGAGGTAGGAGGCTCTTCTCATGCCAACCGCCCTGCTGTGGGAGGGGGTGAGCCCTTGCAGGTCAGCGCTGAGGACTGGGGGCAGGATAAGCTGTTGGTTGGGGATACAGCCTCTTACCTCTTGCCCTCTGTAGCCCCACAGTTCCCTTCTCCCACTAGGGATCCTCTGTAAGTTTGTGACCTCTAAAGCAAATGACCACCAGGTCATCTGGTGTGTCCAGGACACTGGGCATCGCAGAGGCTGAGGCAGTGCGAGAGAGCCTGGAGAGGTCACTCTAAAACTGTAGAGGAAAGACAAACATACCCTTACACCTACCCTTTGCTGAGGACCTGTGTCTGCTTTCCATTCCTGGGGTTTAAGCCAGGCTCTCCCACATGCTGGGGAAGCAGGAGCAGTGCCCCAGGCCTTAGAGGGCCTGTCCTGCAAGATGGAGCCACGTACGACATAGTCCGAAGTCAGCTCTAGGGACCGAGGGAGCAAAGATGTAGGGTTTCCTCCTTGCTTCTCAATCTCAGTGGCTCCCTAGCAGCACCTGGTCTTTGGTCTTTTTAGATGTTGTGTCTTGGTCATCTGTAGCTCTGCCTGAGTCACGGGCAAATGACTTAAATTTCCTAAGCCCTAGTTCCTTCATCTGTAAATGTAGGTATGTAACCTGATAGCATACTGCCTGGCATATCACAGGAGCTCCCTGTTAGCTATTGCTGCTAGTATTATTTTATTATTTTGGAGATAGGGTCTCACTATGTAGTTCAGGCTGGTCTAAAAAATTCTCGGCAATCCTCCTTTCATGGCCTCCTGAGTGCTGGGATTACAGGCATGAGCCACTACGCCCAGCTAGCTATTGCTGTTATTACCATTTCTGCTATCACAGGGAACAGATGGCTGGTGCTGAAAAACAACCATGCGGTCTTACGGCCGGCCATGTGCCCTGGCTGGGAGTGACACACCTTGGCTAGTCACATGAGCATCGGGTCATCTGCCTACAGAATGAGGGTGATAAAATATTTTCTCCCAGGGGTTTTTGTGAGGTTCCAGTGAGGTAATGTAGGCATATCAGAGTTAGTTTAGGCTAATACAGAGCCTTAAACAAACAATTTCGCCTATGTAAAAGAAGCTGAAGGGAAGCTCTGCTGTTATTAAATGCTGAGGCTCTTTCTTTCCTTCTCTTTCATCATCCATAGTGGTTATTTCATAGCCTAAGACAGCAACTGTCTGTCTTTCAAAAAAAAGACTTCCCAAGCCTGATGTGATGGCATAAAATTGTAATCCCAGCCTTTTGGGAGGCTGAGGCAGGAGGATCAGAAGTGCAAGGCCAGTCTGGGCAACTTAATGAGATCCTGAGAAAAAATAAAAAGGGTTGGGAATGTAGTTTAGAGGTAGAATACTTCTAGCATGCTTGAAGCCCTGAGTTCATTCTCCAGTACTGCCAAAAAAAGGACTTCCCTGAAATTCCAACAGTCCAACCCCTTCTACTTGCATGTCATTGGCCAGAACATAGTCACGTGGTCACACTTAGTAGCCAGGGAGACTGAGATTACAGCTTTCAGGTGAACAAATTGCCACCTTGAATGAGACAGGCTTCCATGAGGAGTGGAAGCTTCTGCTAGCAGACACAGGAATGAGCTTGGAAGTGGATCCTCCAGTGCCATGAAACCTTTAGATGGCTGAGTCCCAGCCACCAGCTTGATTTAAACTTCCTAAGGGCACCTCAGCCAGTGCTAACAAGCGAAACTGGATTATATTCCTGACCCTCAGAAGTTATGTGAGAGTTGGGTGTGCACACCTGTAAACCCAACATTCAGGAGGCTGAGGCAGGAAAATCACAAATTCTAGGCCAGCCTGGACTATGTAGCGAGTTCAAGGTCAATCTGAACTACATAGCAAGATGCTGTCTCAAAACAGAAAAAGAGAGGGCCCAAGGGTGTAGCTCAGTGGCACTGGACCTGCCTGGCAAGCTCAAGGTCCTGAGTTCAATCTCCGGTGCTGGAAAAAAAAAAAAAGAAACCACATGAAAAAATAAATGTTGTTTTAAGGCCCGGGTATTTAGCTCAGTGGTTTCGCCGCCTGCTGTGCAAGCGCAAGGACAGGAGTTTGATCCCCGGTACCAAAAAAAAAAATGTTTTAAGCCAGTGAGTTCTGGAGCAATGTTATGCAGCAATGGGTGACTACTACAGAAGGCAATAAACACCAGCAATAGTAGTAGTAGTAGTTGTGATTTCATCAGCAGAGATGATAGCTATTTTCATATCATATTAAAGTTGTGATTATTTCAAAATACTATTTCTACTCATCATTACCCCAGAGCTACAATATTATTAGGTCTACCAGTGAAAAGTACATGATTACAATCTTCCATCTACTTACGTTTTTTGTGATGCAGCCCTCGGGCAACTCTTGAGTCTAGTAATTACGGAGCCACCAAACGATGAAGATGTGTTTCCCATTTCGAGAATCCAAACGTCTTTGTTGCTTTCCAGGAATTTCTATCAAAAATTGTTTGTGAGTTATTTCCACTGCTGGCTTAAGTTTTGTAAACCACGCAATTCAGATGAGAATCCTCACTCTGTATGCTCTTTGACCTTTTGAAACATGGACATATTTACAGCCTGTGAATATAGAAGAGAGGATTCCAAGAGGCTTCATGTTTGAAGGACCTATAAGGGGTGGTGTTTGAGACCGAGTTGCTAGCACATGGTACAAGCTCTGTGTAAAGCTGGAAGTTCTGTGCACAGCAGAGATTCTTTCTTTTACTCACCCTTTAAAACTCTCACATTATCTATTGTGTTAACCTTCAGTTACTGTGACAAATACCTGGGATAAAGCAATTTAAAAAGAGGGAAGTTTGTTTGGATTCAGCTTTGAGGTCTCTATGACTAGGTGGGCCTGTGGTGTCACAGTGCACCCAGGTAGTGGCAGCAAAGGAGCCAAGCGGGCGGGTGCAGGCAGGGCCCGGCTGGAGGAAGCAGGGGCTGGGGCGGCTTTGCCCCCCTTCCCCCTCCCAGGAGAAGGCCTTGGTCCCGCCACACCCACCCTTCCACCTGCTGAGCACAGGCTCAGCCTCTGAGACTTTGACCAATCACTCTTTCCTCCTCTAAGTTGATTTTCTCAGGTATTTTGTCACAACAACCACAATCTGAAAAACAATAACAAAACAGGACAGAGATGTCTATGCTTTGTTCTACAGGAGAGAGAAATATCAGGGTCTTGGCACAGAAAAGGTACACAGCAGTAAAACATTATTTGGACACCAAGTAATCCAGAGAAGCAAAAATAATCCAAACAAGGGAAATGTAATAACTCCCAACCTGCTAGATGTCCGAAACGCGAGTTAGTGTTCTCTAAAATTGAAGAATGAATCCTAGGAAAAACAGAGGTTAAGAGTAAGGAATATTTATTGAAAGAGAGACAGCTCCTGCCTGAGAGGGACAGGAGGGGACACCCGGAAAGTGGGTTGCCCGCCCACCCAGGTTCTCAAAGGTGTTTTATATGCCAAAGCCATGTGGCGAGGCAGGTACAAAGTGGGACAAAACTGTAAGATCCAGCAAAAAAATCGCAAGGTGGGCAAGAGGTGGGACAAAACCACGATTAACCAATAAGACTACAAGCATAGGGCTAGAGATTTAGCTCAGTGATGTCACCCCCTGCCTCGCAAGCGCAAGGTCCCAAATTCGATCCCCAGTACCAAAAAGATTACAAGCATAGTTGCCCAGGTAATATTGATTAAATGGGGATCAGATGGGGAAGCAAGTCACTTAGCAAGTGTACATGAATCTCCCGGAGGGAATGGGCTGGCTAGTATGGTTTGGTCCCCAGTTAAGGGTGATTGATGTGTATTTAGAATATCAATCACTGGGGCAGGGATTTAGCTCAGTGGTTCCACCTCCTGCCTTGAAAGCAAGGTCCCCAGTTAGATCCCTGTACCAAAAAAAAAAAAAAAAAAAAAATAGAAAATCAATCACTGCTATTCATCCCTAGGGGAAGTATGTTAAAGTAGTAGTTTCTGTCTCTCTCTCTCTCTCTCTCTTTTGGTACTGGGGATTGAACCCAGGACCTTGCGCTTGTGCAGCAGGCGCTGGATAGTTTCTCTTTTTTTATAATGTTAACCAGCAAATGTGTCTCTATTGTTTTCTATGCTGAGGGCCTAATCTTGTCCAACTACCTTATAATAATCTCTAACTAACTTAGCTATCTGCAATAAACAGACAAAAAATTAACAAAACAACCTGTGAGGGAAATTAGAATTCAGAATTGCTTCAGGTCTCTAAAATGTCTAATTTTCAACAAAAAATAAAAGAGAAGTGGGAAAGTGTGGCCTTAAGGGGAAAAAAGCATTTTATGGAAATTGTGTCCACAAATGTTAAGTTTAGCAGACAGACTTCAAAGATAATATTATGATTATGTTTAAAGAACCAAAGGAAATCATGTTTGAACAGTTAAAGTATGAGCCAAAAAATGGAAATGGTGGTGGACTTCTATAATCCTAGCACTTGGGAGGCTGAGCCAGAGGACCACGAGTTCAAGGCCAGCCTGGACTACATTATCGCCTGTCTCAAAAAACCAGAAGAAGGAGAAGAAAAGGAGAGGAGGAAGAGGAATGTTTATATGACAACAATGAATCAGCAAATAGAGATTCTTGATAAAGACATAGACATCATTTTTTTAAAACCAAAGACTATTCTAGAGTTGAATGATACAATAAGTACCCAAGGAGATCTATAGATTAATTATAATCCCTATTGCAATTCCAATGATGATGGGTTTTTTTGCTTTTTGATTTTGTGTCTTCCGGAAATAGAAATACCTACCTTAAAATTGATACAGAATTTCAAGAACCCCCAAGTAGCCAAAGCAATCTTGAAAAAGAAAGGAAAACTAAGGTTGGAGATCTCACACTTCCTGATTTCAAAAATTACTATAAAGGGGACTGGGGATTTAGCTCAGTGATTCTGCCACCTGCCTCGAAAGCGCAAGGTCCTGAGTTTGATCCCCGGTACCAAAAAAAATCACTATAAAGCTATCATGGTCGAAACAGTATGACATTGGCATAAAGACAGAGACTAAGGGAATAGAAAGTCTCCTCACCAAAATCTTGACATTTATGGTGAAATGATTTTTGACAAGGGTGTAAAACATTCTATGAGGAAAGGACAGTCTGTTGAACAAATGGTGCTGGGAAAACTGGATATTCACATGCAAAAGAATGAAGTTGGATCCTCACCTAACAGCACATACAAAAATTAACTCAAAAGTGGGTAAAAGGCCTAAAATATATGAGATAAAACTAGAAAGTTGAAGAGGGGAAAGAATATGATATTGGAGTTGGCAATAATTTCTTGGATCTGACACCCAAAACATAAGCACAAACAATATAGAATAGGTAAGTAGAACTACACTGAAATTAGCCCGACATGATAACACATGTCTGTGATCCTAGCTATCTGGGAGACTAAACTAGGAGGACTGCAAGTTTGAGGCCAGCCTGGGCCATTTAATGAGACTGCCTCAAAATAACAAGGGCTGGGGATGTTGCTCAGTGGTAGATTGCCCCTGGGTTTCGATCCCCAGTACTGCAAAAACAAAACTAAGCAAAATGACAGAAAATAAGTAGTGGTGAGGATATAGAGAAATCGGAACCCTTCTGCATTGCTGGTGGGAATGTAAAATGGTATAGATGCAATTCCCCTTTTGGTATCTAGCAAAAAGAATTTAATGCAAGGACGGATATTTATGTCCACATGTTCATGTGGAATACACACTTAGTTTGTCTGAGGTCCTGGGTTCAATCTTCAGCACCAAGAAAAAAATTATAATGATGAAAAATTCATTATAGGAAGTAAGCAGATTGTAGATGGCAGAAGAAAGAATCAGTGAATTTTATAAATTAATAGAAATCAATCCAAAGTACATAAAGGAAATAAATTAAGAAAAATAAATGGTGCTCAAAAACCTATAGGACATCATCAACATGAGTACCTGTGTCTAATGGGATTACCCAAAGGAGAGGAGAGGGGTGAAGAGAGCACACTTAAAAAATAATAATAACGGCTAACAACCTCCCATGAACCTATACATCCAGGGGTGTGAAAAACTTCAAGTAGGATTACACATCATAGTCTTAGCTGTTGAAAGACAATTAAAAAAAATTTTTTGTGTGTGTGATTGTATTTGTCAGCTTTCCCATTGCTGGACACAGTATCTGACACTCACAATTTAAAGGAGAGGTTTGATTTAGCTTATGGTTTGAGGCGATTCAGTCCATGATCAGTTGGGTCCAAGACAGGAACATCATGCGGAAGGGTGTGAAGGAGCAAAGCTCCTTAGTTCATGGCAGGGGGAAGCAAAACGGGACGAGCACCAGAGAGAAGAAGGAGTGAGACTATATGCAAGTGGTACTTTGGTTCATGAATTTAATTCTTTCCATGATTCTGGTTGCAAACTGAACTGCACAAGAACTGAATCAAATTTCCTCATAAGGTCAACATTGAAGCTAACCATTGTATTTGATTTCGTTCTCGTTCGATCTAGTTTGTGTCCAGAATTGTGGAAAGAATCGAGGTACCACACCACCAGGCCGCACCCAGACACACCCTAGTGTGCGCTCTACTAATCTGCCAGGTGTTTCTTCACCCAATGAAGTTGACAGCATTAATGTCACAGTGGTACTGGGAAGTGGAACCCAGCTCCTGCTCATGCCAGTCAAACACTACCACTGAGGCATGTGCCAGCCCTGAAAAAAAGATTTTCTACAAAAGTCGTTACAGTGGGCCTGGGGGTTTAGCTCAGTGGTTCTGCCACCTGCCTCAAAAGTGCAAGGTCCCAAGTTTGATCCCCAGTACCAAAAAAAAAAAAGTCATTACAGTATCAGACATCTGATGAAATATAAACTGTTTTTATTACCTAAACAGTACTTAGGGATGAAAAGGCATTGTAAATTGTGGAATTTACTTTCAAATGACTCATAAAACAATATGCCTTTTATAGAGAGGTAATTGTGTATATAAAATGATAAATCTATGTACAGTATATATAAAGAGATGAATGTATATATATAGAGAGAGAGACAGACAAGACAGACAAAGAAAACAAGTAAATGTGGTAAAACGTTAGTGATTGGGGGAATCTAGGTTAAGGGTATATGGAAGGTCTTTGTCATTATTCTTGCAACTTTTCTCTAAATTTGAAATTATTCCAAAATAAAAAAGTTAAAACAAATAGTTTAATCACATGTTTTATGTTAGCTTCATTTTTTGGTTTTTACAAAACATTTAAAATAACATGTGACGGGCTGGGGATTTATCTCAGTGGTGCCGCTGCCTGCCTTGCAAGTGCAACATCTTGAGTTCGATCCTCGGTACCAAAAAAAGTTAATAAAATAGGAAAAGATGAATACTAAAATTGAGTATTATATCCTTTCAATTCTATTATTGAATATTATAGGACCCAAAAGCCAAGTGATATGTGATGTGTGTGTGGGGGTGTATTTGTGCATATGAAAATGAATAAGAATTGAAGTATGATATCAGCAGAATCAGAAGAGTAGAGTATCTTCCCAGCCTGAAAGGCACCTGAGTAAGAATGGTCTCTTGACAGTTATCCCTCCATGTACCCAGCTCCTTTTTTTTTTTTTTTTCCTGATGCCATCAAAGAAGAAATTTATTTTGTGAGTTCTTTTTTGAACTATAAAGGCTGTGAACATTTGGAAATAGCAAAGAGATTTCTGGCCAAACACAGCTTTGGAAAGAAAACCTTCTCTGCGCAGATGGGACTCCTGCTAAGGTTGGTGAGGCCTCCAGTTTTGCTACTTTAATGAGAAAGCAAACTTTCCACATTGGCATCGTCATTATTATTTTTGCTTTTTTACAGACATGCGCTGACAACACAGATTCCTCTAACAAGCCTGAAGAAGAACTTTTGTCAACAGCCTTAAATGTCATCAAGGAGCCAGGTCTTGGAGTTAAACACATTTAAAAGTTTTTTCATCAAAATATAAGAGCAAAATACAAACTGCTTCTCTACCACACAGAAGCTGTCTGGCTTTCATGACAGTAGGCCTTGAAGCGCTTTTTCAAACTATGGGCAGACATTTTACTTTAACTGAAATAAAAAAGAATAAAAGAAAAGAAAAATCCACTTAGGACATAATCAGAAAAAGAATTTTATTGATGTGTTGGCTATCTGGAAGATACTTTCTGCCATGTGAATGAGTCTAACCTTTCCGTTCAATGTTATGAAGTCAACATTATAGATGCTACTGAGAAAAATGAAACATCTTTGGCTTAGCAGTCGATGAAGAAGCTGCAGGATATGCTTTTTCAACATGGAGTTATACAAAACTTTTCTGTCATTTTCTCTGAAGAAGGAATTCTGTAAATTTCTGAAACACTTTAGAAGTCTTCCAAAAGTTATTTCCATCAGGATGTCTTCTAAGTGTTACCACAGGCACACAGTCCATTTCTTTCTTGTATAAACTGAACCAAAGTTAGAATGTTGGGAGTGGGCCCAGCACCTGATGCCCACAACTTACAGGAGGAGAGGTCTAGTTGGTTCACAGTTTCAGTGGGTTCAGTCCAAAGGTGGGTGAGTGGGGTGGTTCAAGGCAGATAGATACACATGGGTCAAGGGGGGAAGCTACTCATCTCGCTTGGGGGTAGAAGGGAGGAGGGCAAACAAGAACACACCTTCCAGGGCACACCTCCGGGCCCACCTCCCGATAGCAGTCAGCTATGAGCTCATCAGCGACCTAATCCATTGGTCAGAACAGTGGCCTCAGGATCCAAACACTTTGCAAACACGGGAGACTTGGGGGACGTTTTAGAGCTAAACCATAACACACAATAGTATGTAGGTATATATATATTTTGTACTGGGGATCGAACTTGGGTCCTTGCGCTTGGGAGGCAGGCAGCAGAACCACTGAGCTAAATCCCCGGCCCCACAATAGTATATTTTTGAGACAATTATGTACAAAGTTATTCTGAGTGTTCATTTGCAAGCCTTTTTCTGTGTATGTGTTTTCATTCTCTTGTAAATACCTGGAGGTGAAATTACGGGGTTGCAGAGGAGGTTTGTATCTCACTTCATGGGAAACTGCCACACTGATTTGCAAAATGCTTGCACCATCTTGTACCCTGCCGTGTGTGGTAGTTAGGGCTGTTCCACAAGTTGTTGGCATTTGTTTTTTTGGCTGTATATTTGACTTAGCCATCCTCAGGGGTGAGAGTGGTATTTCACTGTGGTTCTCATTTGCATTTTCCTGATAACCAATAGCATGTAGTGAAACTGCCTCTGGTGTGTGGTTCTAAACCTTTGAACATGTGCAGATGTGTGTAGTGACACCATAGGCATCAACGCAAACACAGTTCCCAGCATCACGAACAACTCACAGATAGCCCTTTGTCTTTGTTTTTGTTTTTGGTGGTCCTGGGAATTGAACCCAGGGCCTTTGCAATAAACTACATTTCCCGGCCTTTTTTATTTTTTATTTTGAAACAGGGTCTTGGTAAGTTGCCCAACTTATGATCTCCCTGCCTCAGCCTCCCAGAATGGAGGGATCACAGGCACTGCCTGACTTCTCTTTGTCACTGACCTTTTGATTGTGATATATCTGGGTGCTGTTATGTGTCTTCTTAGTTTATCCTTCTTAGTGGTCACTGAGCATCTTGGATGTACAGATTAATGCTTGTCAGCAAATTTGGTGAGTTTTTGGTCGGTATTCCTACAGATATACTTGTGCCCCTTTCCTGTGTGTTGAGGCTCATATTATGTGTATGTTAGTGCTCTTAATGGTGTCCCATAGGTGTGAGGTTCTGTTCATTTTTCTTCATTTTTTTTTCTTTCTGTTCATTAGACTGGATAATCTTATTTGACTTATATTCAAGTTTGAGGATTCTTTTTTTTTTTTTTTTGAAACAGAGTCTCACTGTGTAGTCTAGGCTGGTCATGAACTCACTATGTAGCTCAGGCTGGCCTTGTAATGGGGATCCTCCTGCCTCAGCCTCCTGAACATTGGGATTACAAGCATGCATCAGCACGCCCTGCTCTGAGGATTCTTTGGTATAGCAGTTCTCATGTTCTGTTTAGTCACTAGGGCTTCCACGCCAAAATACCAGAACTAAGTGACTTAAACAACAGGAATCTATTTTTCCATAGTCCTAGAGCCAGCATGGTCAGGTTCTGGTGCAGGCTTTCTCCCTGCCTTGCAGATGGCTGCCTTCACTCTGTGTTCTCATGGGGCTTTCTTCATTGTGCATGCACGGACACAGAGAAAGGCTCATTAGTGGTGTCAGACGAGGACTTCATTACTTATGACCTTATTTAACTTTCCCTCCTAAAAGCTGTCTCCAGATACAATCATGTTGAGGGTTAGGACTTCCACATAGGAATTTGGGGAAAACACAACTCAACTTTACTTGGTTCTTTTCTTTTTCTTTTTTGGAGAAAAGAGATCATTTTTACTTCTCTATTAATATTCTTAGCCAGGCACAGTGATGCACATCTATAATCCCAGCTCTCAGGAGGCTGAGGCAGGAGGATCACCATGAGTACAAGGTCAGCCTGTGCTACATAGACCCCCGTCTCTAAAACAATTTTTTTTTTTCTATTTCGTGAGAACGTGCCTTCATACTTTCTTTTAATTCTCTACGTATAGTTTCCTTTAATTCTTTGACTATATAGTAGCTGATAATAGAACCTTTGTCTAGATTTATCCCAGCTTCCTCAGGTATAGTTTCTTTTCTTCTTCTTTTTTTTTTTTTTTTTTTGCAGTACCAGAGATCGAACTCAGGACCTGCACTTTTGAGGCAGGCGAGGCACCACTGAGCTAAATTCTCAGCCCTCTTTGGTATAGTTTCTACTGCCTGCTTCTACCTCACCTGTATGGGGCACACTTTACCTTCTTTTTTACATGTTCTTAATTTTGTTGTAAACTGACCTTTTTATTTATTTATTTTTGAGACAGTGTTTCACTCTGAGTTCACTCTGTAGCCCTGGCTGGCCTGGAACTGGTGGCATTTCTCCTCCCCAGCCTCCTGGGCGGTAGGATTATAGGCAAGTACCACCATGCCTGGCTCAGAAATCGAACATTTAAAATAACGTGGAAGCTCTAGAAATCAGATCCCTCCAAGGCTTATTATTTCTGTTTAAAGTCACTTTCCTGGATTTTTTCTTTTCAGTATTGAGGATTGAACCCCAGGCCTTCACACTGAGCTACACACCCAGCTCTCCCTTCTCCCCCATCTTTAAATTATTTTTTGAGACAAGTTCTTTCTAAATTGCTAAATTGCCTAGGCTAGGTTTAAACTTGATCCTTCTGCCTCAGCCTACTAGGGTATTGGGATTACAGGCATAGTAATTCTTTTGTCTGCATTCTTTGTCATGCATAGCTGCTGAATCTCTGCTTGGTAAACTTAATGACCGGGCAGATATCCTTAGATACTTTGAACTTCTAATCGCCCAGCCTTTTTTGAGCGTCTATGTGTGTATAATATAGGAGGTAGGGGGCTGGGGATTTAGCTCAGTGGTTCCAGAGCCTGCCTTGGAAGAGCAAGGTCCTGAGTTTGATTCCCGGTACCTCCCCGCCAAAAAGTATAGGAGGTAGGGTGTGGCAAAGCTGTCTGGGAAAATAAGTGAGATTTGTCAATTACAAGATTCCAAGACAGCACTAAATAATTCTCAGGACCCCGTATGTGGAACTTCTCGCGGGCTTCCACGAGATGTGGAGGGCATAAAAGTGCTGAGATTGCGACTCCTCACGATAGCCCACCTCATCTCCTACACTTTTAGGACTTTTATTTTTGCTTTTATCTTTTCCTCTTCTGTTCGGCTCAAGTCCACCCTACAGAGCCAGTTCTTCCCTTACCCCTTCATCATCCTTCACTTTTCAAATTGAAATGGGACTCGGAGGGCAGGCAGACCAAGGAAGAGAGCGACACTGAGAGAATTGGAGGGAAAGGCAGGTTTATTCGCCAGCTAGCAGGCCCAGCGGAAGTCACCTTCCCGAGTCTGAGCTCCATTTCTAAGTTTGTTTCCATATTTATCTGTTCTTTAGCCAGGGTGGGGGAGCAAGCAGAATTTTACAGAAGCAGAACTTAGCAAAGAGTGGGGAGGTGGAGGTAATGCTGCTTTTTTACAGTTTATCTTTAAGACATAGGGAGATAGGGAGGTACAGGCAGATGTTTCAGCAGTTCGTCTTCCGGGGACCGTGACCTCCGTGGGTCTAACAGGAGGGGCAAGGCCTGAAATCCGTCAGCCTTGAGACCGTCAGTCTCTGTTTGTCCTTTGCTCCTTTCTATTTCAAAATAAACTTTTGGTACTGTTTTGACTTGTCCACTTCTTTGTTGGCCGCGAGAAGGACCAGGATGCTTTTACTTGGCGAGCTGCTTCTAAAGGAACTACCTGACAGTGTGTGTTGGCACCCAGCGTCAATGGTCTGCAGAGCCTTATCCTTCACGTCAGGCTTTATCCAGCCCCAAGGTCAGTTAAAGTGGAGATTGGAGGCCTCTCAGGTCTTCCCTAGCCACATGCACAGCCATGCACATGCGCGTCACCTTTTAGACGCCTAGGAATCGCTGGGGCCTTTTTGAGCCCCTACTGTTCATTCCCCATCTCTTTCTCTTTTTAAGTTTCTTTTGCAATACTGGGGATCAAACTCAGGGACTTCATTCTGAGCTACATCGCTTTCTTTCTTTCCTTCCCCGCCCCCCATTTTTGAGATAAGAGTCTTGTTAAATTGCTAATCACCCAGGCTGGGCTAGAATTTGTGATTCTGCCTCAGCCTCCCAGAGTGCTGGGATTACAGGCATGTGCCACCATGCATGGTTTGGTGTGTAGTTTTTTTGTAGTGTCTTTGTCTGGTTTTGGTAAGAGGGTACTGGTATTAATTCTTCTTTAAATGTTTAGTGGAATTCACTCCTGGAGCAATGAGGTACAGGATTTTTCTGTCAGGAATGTTTGTTTGGATTTGGTACTGGGGATTGAACCCAGGGCCTTGTGCATACTAGTCAAGCATTCTACCACTGAGCTATATCCCCAGCTCCATCAGGAGATGTATGATTACTGACTCAGTCTCCTAACTTGTAGATCTATTTGTATTTCCTATTGCTTTGCAATTTAGTCCAGGTAGGTTTTGCGTTTCTATGAACTTCTACATTTCATCTAGGTTATTCAATTTGTTGGGGCACAATTATTCATAGTACTCTTTTATAATCCTATTTATTTTTCTAGAATTGGTAATAATGCCTCTAGTTTTATTTCTTCTTTTCCTTTTTTGTTAAGGACTCTGACTTTATTGCTAATAAGCAAAGCAGTTATGAAGCTACTAAACAACTGAATTCTGTTATTTAATCCAAAAGTTCTTAGCCTTTTCCACAAAGCAAGATTATTTAAAATGTTGTTTTTAAAAAGTCGAAGAAAAATAACCTCTTTCTTGAATTGAAAAAAGCATTTTAGTTGCAAATGTGTGATGTACGGCTTTATTAGAATACAGAAATTATTTTTAAAAAAACATAGTATGGGAAATAGTTCTTATCTGTGAACTCAGATATATTTCAGAACCTACTAACAGAACCAAGACATAGAACGTCAGCTAGCACCTATTCTTTTTCTTCTTAGAACTCAAATAAAAACAACTTCAGCGTTTTCCACCCAGGGTCAGCTGACTCCACCCCTTTTAGGCCCAGATGAGGCAGAACCATCATGGCGGAAGGGTGTGATGGAGGACAGCTGCTCACCTCATGCAGCCAGGAAGCAGAGGGCCTGGATTTTTATTTATCTTTTTTTTTTTTTTTCCAGTGCTAGGTACTGGGGATTGAACTCAGGGCCTTGTGGGTGCTAAGCAAGTGCTCTACTACTGAGTTATACCTGCTTTTTATTTCTGATTTTAGCAATTTGAATCTTGTTAGTCTAACTGAAGGTTTGTCAATTTTGTTGATTTTTTTTTTTTTTTTCCACTTTTGGGGCTGGGAGGTACCTCAGTGCTAATGCCTTAGGCACTGGGATTGATCCCCAGCACTACAAAAGGAAAAACAAAAACAAAATTTAAAAAATAACCTTTGGTTGCATTGATTTTTTTTCTCTATTCTTTGTTGTGTTTCTGCTCTGATCTTATAGTTTCTTCCTTCTGCTAGCTTTATGCTTTGTTTGTTCTTTTTATATATAGTGCTTTAAATTGTAAAGTTAGGTTGCTGAGTTTAGAGCTTTCGTATTTTATTGTCATTCTTTTGTTTTGTGTGATCCTGGGGATCAAACCCAGGGCCTTGTGTGTGCCAGGAAAGTGCTCTACCACTAATCTACACCCTCAGCCCAGATCTTTCCTATTTTAAATCTACGTGTTTATAAAAAGAAAATACAGAAAAAAGAACTAAATCTTTACAGTAAGTCCCCAAATTGCAAAAGAGTTCTGTTCCAGGAAAACAGGAGAACATTCGTAAGTCAGATTCGTTGGACAAAGTGAGTCTCGCACAACTTTGGGACAAACATACAATGTATGTTGCTTTGCACTTCCTAGCAGTCTCCTCCATACCACCACTGTTTTTCCTCTTGCTTCCAGACACGCTGGGCTCTGCCTGAGCACTGTACTACTGTACACTGTCACACCGAACAATAAGCACACAGCAGCACAACTGTGACAACATCCAGCAGACATGTGAGCTGCTTCCGTGATTTATTCCCAACTACAAATGTTCATAAGGCAAGCTCTGTTTGCAGCTGTGAAAGTTTACAACTTGAATGTTCATAACTCAGATACTGTATAGGCTATAAATTTCCTTAGAAAGGTCTCACTATGTAGTTTGGCCTCGCCTTGAACTATCTATGTAGCCTAGACTGACCTCAAACTTGTAGCAGTCCTCCTGCTTCAGCCTCCCAGAGTCCTGGAATTACAAGCCTGTGCCATTGTTCCTGGTTTCCTTATGACTTTTTTGTCTTCATTTTTTGCATTATTGTACTTTAAAAGTTTTTCATAGTGAAATGTTTAAGCTCCTGTCTTATTTGTTTTCATGTATTTTTGGTTAGTTATTTTCTTTGTGGTTGCTGCATCCTGAAGTTATAATACCCTAATTTGAGTTTATGTGAGTTTTGTTTCAGTAACATGCAAAACTCCCTGCTCCATTACAACTTCATTCCCACCCCTAAACATAAACTAATAATTCTTTTCATTGCATTAGTCACTTAAATTACACAGGAAACAAAATATGGCCTTGCAAGTCCGAGTTACAATAATGTTAGTTTTTAGAATAATAATTGTTTAGTGTGTTAGTCTCTTAAGTCACATAGTGAACAAGAGAAGTTCCACTCTGCTGTTAAAATGATATTGGGTTTCATAATTTTCCGTGTGTTGGCCTTCATGGGGGTCTTCATTTCCTCACATGGTTCAGCACCTGCCTAGTAGCTTTTCGGTTCACCTGTAGCCTCCCTTGGGCAATGAAGGACAGGTCTGGCAATAATGAAGCCCTTCAGCTGTTACTCATTTGGGAACATCTTATTCATCCCTTATTTTTACACCTTAATTTATCTTTGTTGACAGTTTCCTTTTCCTTCTAGCATTGTCAATATATTGGTGCACAGCCTTCTGGCCTCCAAAGTTTTCTATCTGTTCAATTTGTCTTTCGTGTGTGATGAGTCATTTCTTTCTTGCTGTTCTCAAAATTCTCTTTTTGGAGCAGGGAGGAAGCTCAGTGGCCCAGCACTTGCCTGGCATGCACAAGGCCCTGGGTTCAATCCCTGGGACTTCAAAAAAAATGGAAAAAAGGAGCCAGATGAAGTGTTGCATATCTGTAGTTTCAGATGCTGAGGAGGCTGAGGCAGGAGGATCATTTGAGACAGGAGTAGTGAGACCCCCCCCACTCAAAAAAAATTTTTTTTCTTTGTCACCCATCAGCTGAGGGTGCATTTGCTCATTTCAGATGGAAATCACAAATCGGCAAAGGGCAGCTGTGTTAGTGGCCGGATCTGAGCTCCAGGGGGCCTTGGCCCTTGGCTACAGCTCTTACAGGTCCTTTGCCGTGCAGTCTTCTTAGCAGTGTAAGACCGAGGGCCTTACCAAACGCTCCAAGGAGCTGACTATAGTGAAGCACACCCAGGGATCCCAGCGGTGCCTCCAGAATGCAAGGCCAAGGGCCTTACCAAATGCTCCAAGGAGCTGAAGTGGAGCACACCCGAGGATCCCAGCGGTGCCTTCAGAATGTAAGACCAAGGCCTTACCAAACGCTCCAAGGAGCTAGCTACAGCGAGGACCACCCGGGAAGGAACACACCGGCCATGTTGGAAAACAGACCTTTATTAGTCTGGCCAGACGGCACTCCCGAAGCAAAATAGCTCAGAGAGGCACCTGGCTCAGAGTCCGAGGTTGTTTTATAGGGGGTTAAGGGGGGGGGTTAACATGTGGATTCACAGAAAAAAAAAAAAAAAAGAACAAAGGTTAGTGGCTCATTGTCACATGCTGATGTTCAGCAGACATCCTGACTGACAGTTACGGCTACCCTGTTTACAGATTGTCCTATAGATACTGGGCCCCGGGACATTTGGATTTAGGGCAAACAGATGGCTGAGTAACCTCGCCGTATTACTGATTGTCCATTGTCCCGAGGCAAACACACTCCAACCATCAAATTTACAACAGAATCTAGGGGAGTAATTAACTTTTGAATCACACAGTCCCACAGCAGCTCGCGCTGCCTCCTGGGATTCCCTACGGGTCTGGCCCCTGGTGGCTGCCACAGGCTGCTGCTGGTCTCTGGAACTCAAGGCCTGCAGACCCTGTTGTTCACAGCTCTTTTTAATGCAACTTGCTGTGCCCACGCTGCCTGAGAGAATGATGAGCAGACTTCCAGGGCCGCCCAAGTGGGGCTTTCTTTGGGCCTGCGCTGCAGCACAGGGGTCAGCGCGGCAGGGATCGAGGAGTCAGTCGGGGTCCCAGGGTGGGGTCATCCATAAGGGCAGGCGAGGGCGTGGCTGTCCCGCGCGGGGCTCCGGTCAGCTCGGCCTAGCGGGTGGGGAGTAACCCCAGGGTCGTGGGGAGGCCGCTCGCCCCAGCCCACCTTTGAGCCCAGGGGAGGGGAGCGGCGCCCCCTGGCGGGCAGAGGGAAAGCCCAGGGCCAGGTCTCATTTCCAGTCTCATTTCCAGTCTCATTTCTGCCTTTGAAAAGTCTGATTGTAACTTGTCTCAGTGTGGGTCTCCAGGTGTTCACCTTACTTGAGTTTTGTAAAACTTCTTGGATGTCTATGTTCATCAAATTAGGAAACTTTTTAGCCTTTAATTCTTCAAAAACAGATATTCCTTGTTTAATGACCCACCTGTTTAATGACTTCGGATTTACCACCGAGGCCAACTGTTCAGACGACACCCGCTGCTCTGACTTATAGTTCTGTACATCTTGTTTATAGAGCCTCAGTGTCTTTTTTTGTACAGTACACCTTGTTTACACAGGACTGTAATTTTTCCTGATTGTATTATACATTACTGTAGTTTTATGTTCTGTTACACGTTTCTGTACATAAGAGTTATGGAAAAGTCACCAAATGGAATTTCCTCTGACCATTTCTTTGTTCTGAACATTGTAATGTGCATACTACGCACAATTCCTCATTCGGCAACCAATTCATTTAACGACCTGGCCACGGGACTTTCAGTCGATAAACAAAGACTGCCTGTAGCCTACAGTATTTTAGGTGCCTTCACTAAGCATGTTGTGCAAATGAACATGGCATTCAGAAAAGACAAATGTCTTTAAAATATGTACTATTTCTATAACATCTGATTCTGGGCAAAAAATAAGCTACCTGACATTTTTTGGATATTGAGGCCATTTTACTGGATATATGAGGTTGCTTTCTTTGCCTCAATATCCAAAAACTGTACGGTTTGGCTGTTTTGGTGCAGAAGGGAGTGATTTGGAGCCTGATCTTATGGAACCTGTTGGATCACATATGATACAGACAGAACATCTGGGCCAAAGGGCCTGGAAAAGTTAAAATGCTCTCTTTTTATTGGGCTCACTTCTAAAGACTATGCTTCCAACAGTTCTTCAGGTGATAATAAAGTGGATTCATATGGAATTAAATAAATCCTCAAAACCAAACTTTTTAGAAGTGATGTTACCTTTCACACTTTTTGATATGCAGAAATGCCTCATATCAATTGGGTGCACCTATTTTCTCAAGGGTTATATATACACTTCTGAACCACAGGAGACGATTGAACAACTAATTATCACTGTTATTCTTGACTCTGTGATTGTTTTATGTGCTTAATTTTTGTCTTACACTCCTGGCTAGTAAGCTCCTTTACTATATACTTTATATGTTTTTCTGTCTTCTAAGATATTTACTGCAGAGGCAGACAGAGCAGTGGCTCCATGAATGCCAGTTTCACTGTCAAGGATATTTGGGCATTTCTGATGATTTTTACAGTCATGGTTCTGTGATACCTTATTAGTAGTATTTTAGTTTCATTGGTCCCTTTGCAGTGACCTGCAGAAGCTCCTTCATTAATGAGCCAGAATTGCACACTCAAAACATAGCTTCCAGCGTTATCAACTGTGTGATCAGTGTAACCATGAAGAAGTCACGGAAACCGCGAAGATGCCAGGAGAGGGCATGTGAGGAAATACGGAAATAGACGCTCTATTGATCTGCTAAAGATCATATCTGGATTGCATCTGTTTTCCAGTCATGATTATTGGTGAGCACTTTCTATATCATTGCTGTAGCATAAGATATCCTGGGTTTTCTGAGTAATTTTTTTACACAGGGTCTTGCTATGTAGTTCAGGCTGGCCCTGAAGTCATTATGTAGCTGGCCTCAAATCCATGGCGATCCTCCTGCCTCAGCCTCCTGAGGGCTGGGATCACAGGTGTGCGCCACCATGCCTGGCCAGAGTGATTTTCATCCCTGTCTTCCCTCACACGGGAGAGATCAATATTGCTTGAGCACAGCTGATGTGATGATTTGTTGGTGGCTGCTGTATTTTATTTTAAAGGTTATTGGACAACAGGTATTCTTAAGAAAAACAAATCATTTCTATTGAACTATTTTGATATATGATGTCTAATACAGATATCCCTTGTGTAATGACTTTTGCATTTATGTCCTACCACTTGGACTTAGGACCCATCTTTTTTGTGTGTGCAGTTCTAAACATGTTGTTTATAGAGCCTCAATATCTTCCTTTGTACAGTACACCTTGTTTATACAGGACTGTAATTCTTCCTGACTGTACTGTACAGCACAGCACTGTAGTATTATGTCCTGTTATACATTACAGTGCTGCATGTAAGTTGTGCAAAGAAAACCAAGGTCATCAAGTTAGAGTTTCCTCTGACCATTCCTTTGTTCTGAACATTGTAATGTACATACTATATACAAGTCCTCATTTAGTGACTAATTCATTTAACAACCTGGCATCAGGAAGGGAACTCGGTCCTTAAACAAAGGGTGTCTGTCCTCTCCTTGTACTCCCACAGCATGCCCACTGGTCTCTGCATACTGGTGTCCCCCAGTCCCTGAGGCTCTGTCCACCGTTCTTCATTCTTTTTCTTTCTGTTCCTCAGATTCAATATTTTCTGTTGTTCTACATTCCAGTTCACTGATTCTTCCTTCTGCCTGTTCAGATTTGCCTGTGAATTCCTCTAGTGGGTTTTTCATTTCAGTTATATTCTTCAGCTCCAGAATCTCTTTTTGGTTTCTTTTTAGATTTTCAATCTCATTATTGGTATTTCCATTTTGCTCACACATCATTTTCTTGACATTTCCCACATCTCCTTTTATTTCTTTTCGTATCTTTAAGATAGTTGTTTTAAAGTCTTTGTCTAGTGTATCTGTAATCACTTCTCTCTCAGGCATACTTTGTGGTAAATTATTTGCTCCCTTTGAATGTATCATACTTTCCTGTTCCTTTGTATGAATTTTTGTTGAAAATTGGACATTTGAACTCTGGAAAACAGATTCTCCTCCTTTCCCAAGGTTTGCTGTTTTCTTGGTAATTGTTCCCCCCGCCCCAAATTATTGCAGGCTGTCTGTGTGGTAAGCACAGCAGTCTGAGATGTAAAGTGAAGGTCTTACTGGGTCTTTTCTGAGCCGCTTCATGGGTGTGTGTTATTATTTTCTAGTTTTCTCCATGATAACAATTGTTTTCTAATTGCCAAGCCTTGAAGGTCTAGGTCTCACAATATGAAAAATGGAAAAGTTAAGGAGAATTTTTCTTTAAAAAGGGCACCAGCCCTTTAAACACCCTGGAAGTCACTTCAGGTAGAGTGGGAGAAGCTTGGAATAAACAAGAAAGGCCGTGCCGCTCCTCGCCTGCACCTCTGTGACCAGGAGCAGCGTGCAGACGCCCTGTAGTAGGAGGACGAGGTTCCTTTTGTTTCCCCTCACTCGTGCAGGCTGTTTGCAAGCTGCCCAGGGACACAGGCCCACCTATCTGCCAGTGGCTGTGTGGTGGTGGTGGGGGTCAGTACAGTAGCTGCTGTGTCACTAAAAGCTAAAATTGACCCAAATAAACCCATTTACCATCCACCCCTTCTCCAGGATGTTGCAGGCCCTCAACAGACTCAATAGACTCCCGCGTCCCAGCGGGGTCACCTTGGGCCAGTTCAGTGCTGTCCAGAGGGGGGTACAAATCCCTGCCTCTCTGCCCCCTACGGAGTCTGCTCCGCCCAGTTCTAACAGTTTCTTCTCGCTTTTCTGGAGGATTGCACGAGTATTATCAGGGGTCCTTACTCTGCCACTTCAAAAATTCCGAATCCTGAACAGCTTTTAGAGAGCTTGCTCTGGGGATTACAATATACATACTTAACTTCTCACACTGTATTGAGAGTTAATATTTTTCCAGTTTCAGTGGAGTGCAGAAATCTTACCACCCTGTGTTTTGCTGTTCCCATTATGTGGTAATTTCCTCATGTGTTAGGTCTATGTGTACTGAAGCCCTCTGGATGGGGACATAACTCAGGGGTAGATTGCTTACCCAACATGCAAAAGGCCCTGGGTTCAATCCCCGGTACAAGAAAAAAAGCAAACTCAAACCATCAGACAATATTGTGTTTGCTTTCAACCATCATGTATATTTTTAAGAACATAAAAGGAGAAAAACAGTCTATTATATATTTACCTAGCTATTTACCTTTTAAAAATTAATTTTATTGGCACAATTTTTTTTTTTTTGGTACCGGGGATCAAACTTGGGACCTTGTGCTTGTGAGGCAGGCAGCAGAACCACTGAGCTAAATCCCTTGGCCTAACTGGTACACTTTTGACATACATAATGATCACATTCGTCATAGGGAATTTGGACCTCTACATAATATATCTTAATTCTTTTTTCCCATTCCCTCCCTTCCCTTCAATCCTTCTTCCCTCTCCCTTTACAAAACTTTTTTTTCTATTGTTTTCCTTCCACTCTTTTTTTAATCTTTGTTCCTTCCCTTCCCTCCCCCGCTCCTTGTTCCTTTCCCATTTGAACATTTTCTTCCTATTTCCCAGTATCTATCATCCATTTTGGTCTTTATTTACTCTTTTGGTTTCTCACACAAGAGAAACAATGCAATATTTAAACATGTGTGTCCTATTAATTTCACTTGAAATTGTGTTCTCAAAGCACATCCATTTACCTAAAAAGTCCCAAGTTTATCCTTCTTTATGACAGGGTAGTACTCCATTGTATATAAAAACCATATAGTCTTCATCCATTCATCTGTTGATGGGGATTTGGGCTGTTTCCAAGATTTAGCTATTATAAATTGTGCTGCTATAAACATAGGTGTGTGTATATCACTGTGGTATGATGCTTTTAAGTCTTTGGGGAAGATACCTAGAAGGTAAATAACTGAGTCAAATGGACCATCTAGTTTTAGTTTTTTGAGGAATCACCATACTGAGTCCCATAGTGGTTGCACCAATTTACATACCCATCAACAGTGGAGAAGGGTTCCTTTTCCCCCACATCCCCTCCAGCATTTGTAATTGATTGATTTCTTTTCTTCCTTTTTTCTTTTCTCTCAGTACCGAGGACTGAATTCAGAACCTTGCATTTGCCAGACAGGTGCGGTACCACTGAGCTACATCCCCAATAACAGCCATTCTTTCTGGAGTGAGATGGAATCTCAGTGTTGTTTTAATTTGCATCTCTCGAATGACCAGCGATATTGAATATTTTTCATATATTTATTTGCTGTTTCTACTTCTTCATCTGAGAAATGCCTATTCATTTCAGTTGCCCATTTTTGGATTGGGTCTTTAAATTGGGGGAAGTCTGATGTTTTTTGAGTTCTTTGTATGTTCTAGACATTAGTCTTTTATGTAAGAAATATCTGCTTAAACTTTTTCCCATGCTGTTGGCTGTCTCTTCACTCTGTTGGTGATTTCTCTTGCTGTGCAAAAGCTTTTTAATAAGATGAGATCCCAGTTGTTGATTCTTTGTGATAGTTCCTGTACAATTAGGGTTTTGTTCATAAAATCTTTGCCTACACCTAGGTCTTTGAAGTTCCACCTATTCTCTCTTCCAGCAGATTTAGTGTTTGTTTTAACATTCAGATCTTTGATCTGTTTCAATTTTAGTTTAGTACATGGTGAAAGATACGGGCCTAGTTTTAATCTTCGGTATGTGGAAAGCCAGTTTTCCCAGCACCATTTATTAAAGAGGCTATCTTTCTTCCAGTGAAGGTGTTTGGCTCCTTTGTCAAAGATAAGGTGGCTGAGTATGTTTGGAGTTGTTTCTGCATCTTCTATTTGGTTCCATTGATCTTCGGGTCTGTTTTTTTTGCCAGCATCATGCTGTTTTTATCACAGTAGTTTTGTAGTATAATTTTAAGACAGGGATTGTGATGCCCCCTGCCTTGCCTTTGTTGCCCAGAATTGCTTTTGGTATTCTAGGTCTTTTCTGGTTCCAAATGAATTTTAGGATTGTTTTCTCTATTTCTGTGACGTATGCTATTGGTACTTTGATCAGGATTGGATTAGCTATTTAGCCTTTTCATTGCTCTTCTTTCATTCTTGATATTTCTAATTTTCCTCTGTTATCATTTCCTTTCTGCCTGGATAACTTCCTTTAGTTTTTACAACGTGTGCCAATAATACTCTTAGCATTCCCTCCTCTATGTATGTCTTTAGCTCACTCTCATTCCTGAAGGATTTTTTTCACTGCATGTGGAATTCCAAGTTCTCTATTTTTTTCTTTCATGACTTTAAAATTTCTGTTTTGCTACCTTTCTGGCCTCCATGGTTTCTGACCTGAAACCCTCAGTTATTCTAATTGTTTTCCTCTTGTAGGTAATGCCTAGTTTTTCTCTGGCTGTTTTCAAGGTTCTTTTTCATTTAATTTTTAGTGGTTGATTATGCTGCACTGGGAGTAGATTTCTTTCTGTTTACTGTTTGGCAATTGATGAACTTCTTGATTCAGTACATGTATGTGTTTTGCCATTTTTGAACATTTTCAGGCATTATTTCCTCAGTTTTCTTTTCTGTGCCAAATATCTTCTTTTTCCTTTCCTTGTGAGATTCTAATGACATGAGTGTTAGATAATTTGGTATTGTTCCCTGGGTCCTTGATGCTCTATTAATTTTTTCCCTGTATTTCTTCCTTGTTCAGATTGGATACTGTTAAATTGAATGCAGTTTAGCCTAAACTAGTCTCTTTCACTTGGGTCACAATGTTTGGGCTAGCACTGCCTTTGAGCATCCTACACTGCAACCTATCTCAATGTGTAAAGAAACTAACCTGAGAGTATACCATGGTAACCAAGCAACTGACTATCAGCCAATCACAGCAGCCAAATCCTCGGCCAATCTCAGTGTTGATACAATCTTAGTGCTGTAGCATTAGTGCTGTATGTCACTTTCTGGGTTTTTGATTATAAACATAGCTTCCCATGTTGATTGAGGCATTCTGAGCCATCTTTGGTCTGGAACACTTCTCCTTCTAGAACTCTATTCTCACTGTTAACTTTAACTCATCTCAGGTTTTTGTTTTGTGACTCTCCCTCTGTATTCTCTATTCTGCTACTGAGCCTATCTAGAGACATTTTTGCTCCTCTTACTCTATTTTTCAACTGTAAAATCCCCATTTGATTCTTTTTTATAAACTGTACTTCTCTGCTGAAACTCTTTATTCATTTTACGTCTCCCCCTCCACCTTAAATCATGGTTATAATAGCTGTTCCTTTAATTATAAAAGAAAACCATAAAGCCAAGTGTGGTGCCACACACCTGTGATCCTAACTACTCAGGAGCTGAGGCAGTAGGATCACAAGTTCAAGGCCAAACTGGATAATTTAGTGAGACCATATCTCAAAATAAAATATAAAAGCTGTGGTTATAGCTCAGGGTTAGAGTGCTTGCTTAGCTTGCCCAAGGCACATGGCCCTGGGTTGTATCACCAGTACCACAAAAATAAAACAAAAAATACAAAATTTACTGTAGTAATTATTTAATACTCAGGGCTTTGCACTTGCTAGGAAAGTGCTCTACCACTGAGCTACATCCCCAGCCCACTTGAAGTGTGCAGCTCAGTAGTACTAACTATATTCATAGTGTTGTGCAAAATGCAAAAGCTACTTTTCAGTTCAGGCTAAGAGACAATAGCGGGTGGGAAACTCATCCTTGATTTTGTAGTTCTTCAATGGCTGATTTCTTTTTCCTATAATCTTGCTGCCATTTACTTTTCAGAATCCTCAGGTGCTGGGTGTGGTGGCACATGCCTGTGATACCAGCACTTGGCAGGCTGAGGCAGGAAGACACCCATGAGTTCGAGGCCAGCCAGGGCTACATACTGACTTCAAGGCCAGTCTGAATTATAGAGCAAGACTCTTTCTCAAAAAAAAAAAAAAAAAAAAAATCCCTCCAATGGCCCCTGGTGGCACTCTCAGAGCTTTCAAATTACATTCAGTGAGAGAAACGGGATACAATGTGCTTTCTCCACTTGATTGGACTTGGAAACTTCTATTTCTCTCCTTATTCATGGGTATTACATATATTTTTGGATGTAAGTCATTTGTCAGATATAGGTATTGTAAATGTGTTTATCTCAGTTTAGGGTTTGCTATTTAGTAATTTCCTTTTTTTTTTTTTTGGCAGATTCTCGCTATGTAGTTCAGGCTGCCTTGAATTCACTATGTAGCCCAGGCTGGCCTCGATACTATTTAATTTCTTATCAGTATCTTTTGATGGGCAGAAAACTCTTTTTTTCAGTACTGGGGATTGGGCCAGGATCTTCACACTGACCAACAGACATCCCCAGCCCTATTCATTTTTTATTTTGAGACATGGTCTTGCTAAGTGGTAAGTTGCCTAGGCTGGGCTTGAATTTGCGCTCCTCCTGCCTCAGCCTCCCAGAGGGATAGGATTATAGGCATAATGATTTTAATTTTGATGAAGTCCATTGTATAATTTTTTCTTCTGATTATGGATGCCCTCTAGGTCTGGTGTAAAAACAATCTTTGTCCTAAGGTCTTAAAGGTATTTTCCCATATTTCCTTTTTTTTTTTTCCTCCCCCTCTTTAGTATTAGGGATCGAGCTCAGGACCTTGCCCTTGCAAAGCAGGCATGGCACCACTGAGCTAAATCCCTGGCCCATAATATTTTCTTTTATAAGCTTTATCATTTTTAGGTTTTTTTTTTCTTTTTTTTGCAGTGCTGAGGCTCAAACCCAAGACCTCATGCGTGCCAGGTAAACTAACCACTGATCTACTCCCGGCCCCATTTTAGATTTTATGTTTAGGTCTGTAATCAATCCTGCCTTAATTTTCCATATGACATAAGATAAGAATCAATGTTCATGTTTCCCCTCTCATAGTCATCTGGTTGTTTCAGCACTATTCATTGGATACACTTATTTATATTTAAAAAATAACATTTATCTTTAACTTGCTTGGATTTTATTCTCTCATTACTTAATGCTATACATCAAAATTCAAACAAATTTGTTAAGTATGTTAACTTTTTCAACGTGATTCTTCATTTCCTTTGTAATCCTGTATCTTTTATTTTATTTCTTTGCAATTACTATGTTGGGAACGGGCCCACAAATGTCACAAGATTACCAGAGGTGGGCCGGGGATTTAGCTCAGTGGTTCCGCCGCCTGCCTTGCAAGCACAAGGACCTGAGTTCGATCCCCGGTACCAACAACAACAACAAAAAATATTACCAGAGGTGTCTGTGTCACAAGGACGTCAAGAGTTCTTAGTGAGGTGTAAAGACCCCGGGCTTTAGTGTGGGACTGCATAACCTTTGTTCCTTTTCTCCAGCCCCATTGTGATTAAATGTGAGTTAATGGATAAAGATGCTTGTTAGTTTTGGGACACTAGATAAAAATCTGTAACAGACCTAAAGTCCCAAAGTAAACTACTCAACTCCTTGTTTGCCCGGAACTAATGTTCCGGACACCACAATCTATAGAACAAGCTCCAAATGTCTGCTGACCATCAATACGTGACAGTCGACCACTAACCTTTGTCCCCTTTTCTTTAATTCTATATGTTAACTTCCCCCTCAACCCCCTATAAGAACAGACTCGGACTCTGAGCCAGTTGCCTCTCTAAGCTATTTTGCTTTGGGAGTGCCCTCTGGCCAGACTAATAAAGGTCTGTTTTACTTTCCAACTTGTCCTGTGTGTTCCTTCCCGGGTGTTCTTCGCTGCAGTCAGCTCCTCGGAGCGTTTGGTAAGGCCCTCGGTCTTACATTAGAACCCTGGAGACCTGAGGTAAAGGCTGGATTGCTGCGTCCTTCTGTCCCTCTACGACCTTGGGCACTTACCTCAACCAGTGTTCAACTTCCACACTCTCACAGATTCGATAAACGTCTGTTAAACTTACCACCAGCCACTGCGTCAGCCCTGTGAATTTAATGCAGAAAGACAGACATAACCTTTCCTGTGCAGAACTGGGCAGGGACGGTGGGGAGTCAACAGCCATTCCTCATTTCTCACAGTAATGGGGATTGAACCCAGGCCTCCTCACTGAGCTACACCCCCAGCCCTTTTATTGTTTTATTTTGAGACAGGGTCTAGGTAAGTCGCTAAATTGCATAGGGTGGGCTCAAATTTGTGATTCCCCCGGCCTCAGCCTCGGAGAGCTGGGATTACAGCCTAACGCCCACTTTAACTTTGAGCCGTTTTCCCTTCCCTAGAGCCGGAAGAGCCGATGCTTGGTTACTTTCGGTTTTGCACCCCAACCCCCCCACCCCGCTTTGGGCGCAGGCGCCCTGGACTCCTCCCGAGGCGGTGGGAGGTGGCGGTGGGCGGAGCCAGAACCGGAGCGGCCTTTCCCTGGGCCCCTGGTAGGCCTGGGGGCGGGGCCGGTAGTGACATGACGTCATTAGACTGCGCGCAGAGCGCGACGGCGCGGCCGGCGAAGCGGGACTGGCTGGTGGGAAAACGAAACTGCGGGAGGAGGCGGAGGCTCTGGCAGCAGCCGGGCCGGTGGCGACGGCGACGACATTGTCGGCCTGACCCCTCCTTTCCGCTCCCGGGCAGCTCGCCCTCTCCCCTCAGCGTGAGTGTCGACCTGAGTGCCGACCGCGGCCCGGTGGGAGCGACGGGCGGGTGCGCGGGCTCGGCATCCTCCCCTTCCCCGTCGCCTCGGCCCCCACCCGAGGCCGTGACTCTTCGCCTTCTGTCCGTGTTTCCTCCAGCCCACCCCCCCCCCCCCCCCGCAGCTTCCTGGAGCCAGAGCTGTGGCTGACACACGTCTTGCACACACGTTCGCGCGTTCAGCGTTATTTTCAGCAGCAAAGAGCGGCCGGGGCACACGAGAGCACCTCTCTTGTGTGCGGAGGGGTGGCTGTGCGAAACCCAGGCCCAGGGCGAGGACCCTGCACGGAGGTCTAAGCCCTTCCGATGGGGACCCAGACCTCCCCTTCGAGGTTCTTAGCCAGCGCACGTTCTTCTGGCATGTGTTTGTCGCTTGAAGTAGGCACTAGTTAGCTACGTGGCCTTCCCTTTTTGGGCCTCCGTCTTTTCCATTGGAAAATGAGAGGTTGGGTTAGATGACTTGTTAGGCCCAAATCTAAGGTGGTGTGATTTAGGAGGGTCAGCACCTGCTTCCCTTTACACAGCGGTTTTCTCTCCTTTATTTGCGCACACCTCAGCAGTCCACATTGAGTTTCCCGTGTTTCTAGCCTCCTAGAGTGGCTTAATTATCCGAGGAGCCCTTTTACATGTGCTGTGGCTGGAAACAGGCTCTGTGATGGGCTTCAGCTCACCCTTCAGGGGTTTTGGGGGAGATCTGAGACTGTGGTATAAAATGAAGTGTGGCTGGGTTTGGGATCGCTTTCTGATTGCTGCTCTCCTGTTCTTCCCGCTTCACCAGGACGATCTTTGCCAGTGCCAGTTAAAAGATTGCTTCCTCAGGAAGGATGTGATTGTGCATTGGGTTGACTGCCTCCTCCTAGAGCTAAAGAGAAGGGAAAAGTGATCCAGGTTTTTGTAAGCCTTTGAGGATCAGGCGCACCTTTGCCATTCTTTGCTTCCTTTTTGTGGCTGCAGTGACCCATGCTGTAGGCCTGCACATATCTTTCTGGAGGGATTGCAGCCCAGCTGGTCACCCACCCGCTTTGCACCTGTTTCTTGTTCTTTTTTTTTTTTTGGTCTGAGTTCTCTATACCCAATCAGTTATGTGTAAATTGTGCTGTTTTCACTTCTTTTCCATAAGCTTTCAGGGTCTCATAATCATTTCATTCTGTTTCCACCCCTCCTATTTAAGTGTATACGTGGGCATGGATGGGGGATGACATGGTGCTTGCTTCTTTCCATTCTTTTTTGTGGAGATAGGTTCCGATTTTTTCCCCCCATTGGTCCTGGGGATTGAACCTAGGCCCTTCATACTCAGAGGCATACCCCCCCTCCCTTTTCTTTTTAAATTTTGAGATGGTCTTACTAGTTGCCCTGGCTGGGCTTGAACTTGTGATCCTCCTGCTTCAGCCTCCCGGAGTGCTGGTATTACAGGGATGTGCCACCATAGTTGGCTCTATTCTTTTTGTGTGTGTGTGTGACACCACTGAGCTAAATCCCCTGCGCTCTTGACTGTGTTCTTAAAAGTTTTGTTTCTAGGGGCCAGGGATTTAGCTCAGTGGCAGCACGCCTGCTTTGCAAGTGTAAGGTCCTGAGTTCGATCCCCATACCGCCCCCCCCAAAGAAAAAAGTGTTGTTTCTATACCTCAGTCCAATGATCTAGCTATCTCCAGTTCTAATATCTTTCCTACTTTTCTTCAGCCCTGAGCCACCTAATGCTCTCATTCCTTACGTAGGTAAAAACTTCCAGTTTGTTCATATTTTCAAACATCATGAAGTAAACCAAAACCTCATATTTGTATGTTATGTAATCTTGTACTTGTTGTAGTGGCAGTAACCCAGAGGCTTCTGGATCTGTGACTACCACCTTTTTCAGTAAAGCTAACAGCTGTTATTAAAAACCAGGGCTTGGCTAGCGTTCTTCCTAGACAGCATTCTGAGGAGGAGCTATTCAAGTGCTGGCACTGGAAGATACTTGGAATTGCCAAATCTCATCTCATTGATGATCTATACTTTAGAATCCTTGCTGTGATCACAGTGGCTGGAAGCCAAGGGCAGCTGACTGTCTGGATTTATGGTTGCAGTTAACAATGAAGAGGAGAACTGACCCAGAATGCACTGCCCCCATCAAGAAACAGAAAAAAAGAGTTGCAGAACTTGCGCTGAGCCTCAGCTCCACATCGGATGATGAGCCTCCCACCCCTGTCAGTCATCCAGCAAAAGGTATGTTCGCCTGTGTGGCCTGAGGCCACTGGCCATCTGCTTATTTGAATCCCCGGTGCTTGGAATAGAATACACTCCATTGGCCCCCGGGAGAAATTTAGGCAGATTCTACAGAAAGATGCTAGCCATAGCTTCTTCCATTCGGCTGTCCTACTAAGAGTGGGGAAACTTGTTTAAATTAAAAGATGCTATTTTTCCAGAATTGTCTTAGTTCTGTTGCTGGTCCTTCAGTAGGTGGCACTCTTGCTGCCTTAAACTAGTTAGAAGTGGAGAGCATTGAGTGTTCTGTGTTTTCATAGCTATTAATGGTTGGGGCTCTTAGAGGAGGGGCTCTTGGTGCAGCTGCCTGGCCTAATTCTCAGATTTTTGCATGCGGTTTTCTCAGTTCCTTCAGCAGAAACACACAGTGGTAGTGGAGCATCCCTGTGTTTGCTGTATGCATTAATCTCAGAGGATTTCACTGGTTTGGTTGAAAGTAGCATTTTGCTGTGCCTGTTTTTTAGGGTTATAGATACAGTTTCTGCAGATGCTTTCTGAGAAATCATGAAGTGCATAGTAGCTCGCTCCAAGTACCAAGCAAGTAGAAGTAGCTGTATTTGCACTATGATTCACCAGCTGTGTTCATTTGCAAGGGCTGCTGTAACAACTTGCCACACACTGGTTGCTTTAGCAACAAATTTATTTTCTCATGGCTCTGGAGTCTAGAAATCAGAGTGTCAACAGGGCCACAAGGTCACTTGGAAGGCCCTTAGGAAGACCTTCCTGACCTTTTGTGACTGCTAGCAGTCTTAGGGATTCCTTGGCTTGGGTGGCAGCCTAACTCCAATCTGCTGCCCCCTTCCCTCTGTGTCTGTGTCCAGATTCCACTCTTATAAGGACATTACTCATTGGATTAGGGCCCGCCCTCATCTACTACTATATTACCACTTCTTAGTTACATCTGAAAAGACCCCATTTTCAAATTAGGCCACACTCACAGGCTCTAGGTAACATGATTTTGGGAAGTGACGATGTACTCAACCCAGCATACCAGCAGGCTTGCATTTTGCATGCTCTGTGGTATCACTGGTAAACTGGAATGAAACTTGGTAACAGATTGGTGATGGAAAGGGTGTGAAGCTTCCTCTGAGTATGGTAGGAAATACAGTTTATTCACAAGTGGGAGGCTTATTGCAGGGCAGTTACTCGTCTGTTACTGGGAAGCTGGCCAGAGAAAGGCTTGACAGGTGGTCCAGCTAATGGAGTATTTGGTGCAGCTGTGGTCCAGGCTGGACAAGAGGTGCTCTTAGAACCTTGTGTGTGCCTTTAAAGTCATGGTAGAGCCAGCTGTGGTGGCTCACACCTGCCGATCCTGCAGACAGGTGGGGGGGGGGGATGATTTAAGCCCACAAGTTTGAAACTAGCCTGGGCCACAAAGTGAGACCTTGTCCAAAAAAGAAAAAAAAGTCATGGTAGGTGAAAAAATCTATGTGGTTGGGGTTCCTAAATGGGAAAACAAAAACACACTGGGTACATTGGTTTACAGATTGTTAAGGAGAGGGAATTTGGCCTCCTGCCTGGGATTTGAGCAGCGTGGTAAAGGTCACATCTCCTTGGGTAGAGTTCAAGGTTTGGAGAGATGCCCACAGAGGAAAGGGAGAGTGAGCAGTCAGGGAGGCCTGGGGGTTGGAGGGATCCAGTTATAAGTGGATTTGGGGGCACAGTTGCTCTCAAGTAACATCTCTTGGAAGTAAGGAGAGAACAACTCCCAGGGAAAGGAAAGTCAATGCAGTGATAGCTTAGTTCACAAACTTAATTCTTTCCACGATGCTGGTAGAAGAATCCGAATTGCAAGCATAGTGGGTACCACTGAATATAAAATTTAAGTATCTTTTAAGAAAACTAGTCTGATTTCAATTTCAAGCTTTTAAAAATGTGACTGAACTGAGATTGCCCTTGCTCTTTGTACACATAGTACACATACTCCCTTTATTTTTACCAAATAGGTTTAGCCTTGTCTGGAAGTAGCACCATGAGACTTGGGACTGACAGTTGCTGTTGTGTGCCCAGAACAGAAATTCAGAGGGGGCCAATCTCTTGTATACTTTTGACATAGGTCAGCAGGTCTTTTTCATTTGCAGAAAATGAGGCAGAGGCAAACCCACGTGGCCACACTTCTCTGGGTTAACTTTTTTTAGGAAAACACTGCTCCACATAGATGCAAAACTGCTGTCTGTGCCCCTTCCCTCCCAATGGTGGGGAAAATGCTCGCCAAGTATTTACTGGAGAGAGTTGGTGAAAGGTAGCGATAGTGTCTTCCAGGAAGCTGGGGATGCTTCACACCTTTTGTTTTGCCTATGACTCCTCTAGACTTCGGGTCATTTCATTAAGTTCTTAGGCTTTGTGCGTCTGTGTTCTGTGTGGGCTTCTCCTAGGCAGGCCCTGGACAGTCTGCCTGGTTGTTTTTGCTGTTGTTCCAGAAACTTTGTGTCCTTGAGATGTAGATGCAACTCCCTACTGAAATCCTTGTGGCAAAGCAGGGGTGTTTCTGTTTGCTCCAGCGGCTTCTATCTGGACATACAAATAGGTGATTAAAAAATACTCCTTACTGAGGACAGTTAGGGAAACAAAAAAGTTACTATTTCTGTCCAGACCTTGTTTTTCTTCCTCTGCTAGATCAATGTGATGACTCATTAGTAGATCTGTTTAGTTTAATCAGTTGTTTATTTTATATTATTCACAACATAGCTTTGTTTCGGGCACAGCGGCTTGACATTTGGCCAGAGTAAAGGGAAAAAGGAATGCTTCCCTGGGCGCTCTGGCGCCATTTTCTTTTGAGTATTCTAAGGGATGTTGGAGGGCATTTCTAAGTGTAAATAAGCTCTTGAAAATCTGCTGTCATGTAACTTTTTGAAGTAATGAGAGGCAGATGAAGTTTTGGGGGCGGGGGTCCTTTCTCACAGGGAAGCTGGTCTAGACCTCCAGGAAATTTCCCTCACCCACGAGCCATGTGGGCTTCTGGTCCTCTTGTGGCAAATAACTTTGGAAGTTGCAAACCTCCTTCCCCTCCAGCAGGTTGAATTTTGTACTAAATAGGCTGTTTACCCTGAAACCATCGCTTTCCTGCCAGCTCAGATTCATGAACTTAATCAAAAACTTCCTTTATCGGTATCTGTTTAAATTGCTCTAACGAGTTACCATTTGTCTGGCATGAAGGAGAAATTGAGTTTTTAAACAGGAATGAGTGTGTTCCTAAGCAGTGGTTAGGCAGGATGTGATATTTATTAACATTCGTAATTTATTCTTTTGTGCTGCTCACCTTGGCCATTAGTGGTTGGAGCTGCCCCACCTTACGAGTTGTCACTGTCATTTTAATCTTCGTGTGTTTGCCCTGCTGTTCTGTCACCATGTGAACAATTTTGCCAACAACTGGGAAACCTTTGGTTCCCCTGTAAAGTGAACCCTTCTTCAAAGTGACTTAATGATTCCTATCAGGTAGAGAAGAAGTCTTAAATGAAAACCCTAAATATTGTTTTGGCTCTGTGGTAGATTGGAGAAGGGGAACTCCTGGGGAGTAAATGGGGCTGTCACCCAGCTTTGGCAAGTTCTTAATGAAACTAATGATTTTAATAGACTGACCTTATTACTCCTGTTAATTTATGTCCTCATTACAAAATTGTTTGCTCAGTGTTTGCTAAATTCTTACTGGTCTCGGGAAGCAAAACCTCTTCTTTAGTTCCTGCTGCGGCCATGACGCTTGTCTCTTCATCTGAAGAGAGTGGCCCCAAAGGTCCAGGGGCAAAAATAAGTAGTGGCCCTGGCATTCTGTGGTCATTAGGGTGAATCTGTGGAACTTTCTCTTAAATCATGGCAAGCTCAAAACTGGCTTCATGTGTTATGTGAATAAAAGGAAATAAGGTTTGTTTGCTTCCCTGGCACCTTTTTTGATCTCTGAAGGAATTACCTAGTAGGGAATATTGTAGCTCCTCTTACCCTCGTGCTTCGAACCTGGAAAGGGTAGCTTGTAGTGACTAAGGCCTCGGGAGGAAGAGGGGAGTGGAAAGATCTTTGTGTCACATTCTAGTGATGGAATTTTGCATCAGAGTCACCACTGATTTGCCTAGTGAGCCTTCCACCCAAATTTCATTCTGTCATTTTTGCCCAAAGGTGTTAAGAAGATCAAAGGAAATTAGATCTCCCTCTCTGAGACCAAAAGCAGCAGGAACTCTTGTGTGCCCAGGAGTGGAATTCATGCCATTTTGGTATGCACTGTTGGGTCCTGGAGTGAATCTTCACAGCCCGGCAGCTTTGAGAGCCCTAGAGCTAGAGCTGGACCAATGCACACTCTCCTTTGAGGCTCCCAGCTATAGCCTTTGTACTGAGCTACATCCCTGGCCCTCTTAATTATTTTTGTTTGGTTTTTTTTGGTTTTTTTGGTACCGGGGATCGAACTTGGGACCTTGCGCTTGCGAGGCAGGCGGTGGAACCGCTGAGCTAAATCCCTGGCCCCCTGGCCCTCTTATTTTGAGATAGGGTCTCTCTGTATTATCCTGGCTGGGCTCAAACTTGCACTCCTCCTGCCTCATCCTCCCAGAGTCCTGAGATCACAGGTGTGGCCCACCATGCCTGGCTGGATGCCGAGCTTTTAACCTTTTCATAGGTAGGCCTAGGAATGTTCAGTGGGTGAAAGGAATAGTGGTGCTTTCACATTGCAGCCTCTGGTTAGCCAGGAACCTGAGTCCCTGGGTGCCCAGCAGAATCTTAAGTGCTGTGCCGGAGCTGCCCACCTTCCTGGGACCACTCTTTCTGTACCAAGCAGTACAGGTTGAAGGCACAGAAGCAACTGAGGGCAGAGGACCCGCACTGCTGGACCTGCAGTTCTCCATCACATTCGCAGTGTCGCAGAGCACATGCACCTCTGTCCTTTAACTGGAGGTGACAGCTGAGAGGCCTGGGGACAGCCTTGAGCCGTTCAGGAGGCCTTGCCCTCAGATCTGCTCCCTGATTTCTCTGAAAGGAACCAGTCTCTTCCAAAGGCTAGAAATGCTAATTCTTCATAGTTTTATTTTTTACCCTAATTTTCAAACTGATGCATTTCTCTTTCTCACAAATGCAGAAAAGTGCAAAACAAAATGAGTATCACCTCACCTCCCGGTTTCCATGGTTACTCATTGTTAAGTCCTGGGTTTGTCCTCCTGAGTGGCAGTCTCCGGCATTCTTTGATGTGGGCTGCAGTGGTCCATGTAAGCAAGGCAGCTCCGTATTAAGGGGCTTGAACAGCACCTTCACACGCAGGGGCAGGTTTCGTGCTTCTGTGCAGAGTCGTTCTCAACCACAGCTCTTCCTCACTAACTCACTAGAAGTCAGCATTTTGATTTATTCTGATTTTTTTCCCACACATGTTCACTTGCCTTTTTCCCCCAGAATCTTACTCCTTTTTTGTTGGTACTGGGGATTGAATTCAGGACCTTGCACTTTCGAGGCAGGCGAGGTGCCACTGAGCTAAATCCCTGGCCCAAAATCTTATATTCTTAAATGCATATTTAGGACTGGAGTTGTGGCTCAGTGGTAGAGTTCTTGCTAATGTGCATGAGGCCCTGTGTTTGCTCTCTAATACTGAAATGAAAAAGCATATTTACCTTATCTATTAGATTTTTAAGCTCTGTGATAGTTGTTACTTTTGCATATTATCTTATGATATATTGCAACGACCTTTTGTAGAACAGGTCCTGAGCCAAAGTAGTTGAGCTGTTAAGCAGTATCAGCATTCTGAGGTCTGACATACCATATTTCAGCCTACCGGGGCTGAGGTGGGGTTAAATCACAGCTGATGGAGGGCCTAGTCCTCTGTTAGGATGTACAGTAGATCTTTACATGGGGGCGACCGTTGAGACAGGGTCTTGCTCAGGCTGGCCTTGAACTTGCCTTGGAGTCCAAGCTGGCCTCAAACAACAGTCCTCCTGCCTAAACTTCCCAAGTGGTGGGATCATGTGTGGGTGCCATCATGATCAGCTTGATACTTAAACTTTTGAGGCCTGAACATTTTGTACTATTTTTATGAGGAAAAATCTTTTTCTTTTTCCTTTTTTTTTTTAACAGTACTGAGGATTAGACCTGGGCCCAGGGCTTTTGCACTGGGGTACATCCCCAGCCCTTTTATGATTATTTTATTTTGAAGCTGGGCGTAGTGGCATGTGCCTGTAATCCCAGCACTTTGGAGGCTGAGCCAGGAGGATTGCTTTGAGTTTGAGGCCAGCCTGGGCTACATAGTGAGTTGAAGGCCAGCCTGAACTACAGAATCTTGTTAAGTTACTAAGTTGCCTGGGCTGGCCTTGAACTTATGATCCTCCTGTTTCAGTCTCCCAGAGCAGTGGAATTATAGGCGTGTGCCACCATGCCTGCTATATGAGGACATTTTTTTTTCCAATTTTTATTTTTTATTAGTGTATGTTATATTGCATAATGATCACATTCCTTGTGGGGAGTTGGTACACGTATGAAACACATCTCAGTTCTTTATCTCTTTGCCTCTCCACTCTATCCCCTCCTTCTATCTCTTCATCTTCTTCCCTTTCGCAAAAGATCTCCCGGGCTGGGGATATAGCTCAGTGGCGCCGCATCTGCTTGGCAAGCTCAAGGTCCTGAGTTCAATTCCCAGTATGAAAAAAAAAAAACATTTTCTCTCTATTTATTATCTTTTAGTTTGCTTTTTATTTATATTTTGGGTTTCTCAGAAAAATCATATAAGCTTGTGTGTCTGATTTATTTCGTTTAACATTATAGTCTCAAGGTACATCCATTTTCCAGAAATGACTGAAGTTTTTCATTTTTTTTTTTGGTACCGGGGATTGAACTCGGGACCTTGCACTTGTGAGGCAGGCAGCAGAACCACTGAGCTAAATCCCCGGCCCCTAGTTTATCATTCTTTTTTTTTTGGTACCAGGGATTGAACTCTGTGCTTGTGCAGTAGGCGGTGAAACCACTGAGCTAAATCCCCAGCTGTAGTTTATCATTCTCTATGACAGTAGTACTCCATTACGTGTAAATACCACATTTTCTTTATCCATTATTCTGGTGATAGACACACAGGCTGCTTCCAAGATTTAGTGATTGTGAATTGTGCTGCCATAAACATGGGTGTGCATGTGTCACTGAAATATGATGTCTTTTTAACTCTTGGGAAGATACCTAGAAGGGGACTAGCTGGATTGAATGGAATTTCTTGTTTTAGGGTTTTGAGGACTCTCCATACTGATTTCCAGAGTGGTTGTACTAGTTTCCATTCCCACCAGCAATGTAGAGGGGTTTGTAAGAGGAAATCTTGAGCTGAATACCACAGTAGGTCCTCAGGAAGGTGACACTTGGCTGACAGATCTTTAAAGTCACTCTGAAAAGCACTTGATTCCTGTTAATAGAAAGCTCAGGGTGGCTGTTGGGGCTGCAGAGTTGACTGTGACAGTGCCTGCTCTCTAGGAGCGACCTTGCGTGGGCAGAGGGTACCTGGCTGGAAGGCAGTGCGCCAAGTGCCCTGCTGATGGGGCGCCTGCTGGTCCGACCGGGCGAAGTAGGGGAGCCTCGGGCCTGGGGGGCTGGGGAGGGCTTTCTCCTACTGCAGGGTAGGGAGAGGTGGGGCTGAGAGAACCGCCTTGGTGCTGTAAGAACTGTCCCACAAGGGCCAGGGATTTAGCTCAGTGGTTTCGCCGCCTGCTGGGCAAGTGCAAAGACCGGAGTTCGATCTCCGGTACCAAAAAAAAGAACTGTCCCACAGCTGCCCTCCGCTCCTTTCTGCACTGCTTCTGTAGCGGCCCAAGTTTGAATCTATATCTTTTTCTCAGCAGCTTCCCTTCTTCCCCTAAGGAATCGCACCAGGTTGCTGAGTCACTTGTTCTTCATATTTATTTTAAATTTTAATAGGCAGTATATTTACATGGCTCATAATATAAAAATATAAAAAGATAGTCCTTATAATAGCTTGTGATATAAAATTACAAATCAGATTTCGGTTCTTTCACTTGTTCCAAGTAATCATTTTGGTGTTCTGTCTTCATGCTCCAGCCCCTGCCTATGCAGAGAACCCTTTTAATTGGTTTTGTATCTTTCTTTTCAAAGCTCAATTATAAAGCAATTTCAAGAAATAAAAATATCTATTATTTTTCCTCTTTACTGCACAAGAGTCAGGATGCCAGGCTCATATGGTGCACATGGCTCTGCTCTTTTATGATTTTTTTTTTGATATTGGGGATCAAACTCAGGACCTCGCACTTGCCAGGGAGGCCCTATGATT
>NW_004624754.1:20312723-20635738 GCF_000247695.1 Heterocephalus glaber | reverse complement strand
GAAACCACTGAGCTAAATCCCCGGCCCACTTTTATGATTTTTTGACAGTATGTCTTGGTGCTCTGTCTGATAACATCCCTACCATTATTTCCTGTTCTGCATTCTTCCTGGTTAGCAATTTATACTATTTTTCATGTGGATGTGAGACAGTGTTGACCAAAGTTTTGAGATGGTCTGTTTCCAATTTCAGGTGGGTTTGTTCAAGGAACTCCCTGAATGAAATTGCCCTGGGTTGCAATTGCTGTCAGGTAATATAGGTTGATATATCTAATGAGGGAGAGAAAGCTGGTCACAGTGACTGTCCAGACTGAGGACCATCTCACTTTGACATTGGGACAGGTACTCTCACCCATTATGGCTGTGCCTAGATGTCCCCCCAAAGCCTCATGCTGTCACAGGTGGGGCTTTTTCAGAGGTGGCTGAATCTAGTGTGTGACTCTGGGATTGATTCACGGTGCAATCTAGGCTCAAGGGCACCGGATTAAGGGTGTGAGTGCCACCTGCCCTAAGTAGTCTGGATAAGATAAAAGGGGCAGAAAGACACCCTAAGGTCCCTCCCCTTGTTGCTTTTGCTGTCTTTTCCCACATTGAACTGTTTCTCCTCTGTGACGCCCTTCCAACATGTGCTGTTCTGTCTTGGAGCCAGCTGATTATGGATTATGGACTGAATCCTCTACAAGACTGTGAGCTAAATAGACTTTTCCTCCCTCAACTTTGGGTGTTGGGTATTTTGTCTCAGCAAGACAAAGTAACAGACACCACCCCTTCTAGAAACTGCTCAGGTGGTCCCAGTAGGAGCCCTTTGACAGGTCGTGGACAGTGAAGGTGACAGTTTAAGTTACTCAGTCTGACCTGCTTCACACGGTGGTTGTTTTAGAGTTCTACTCACATCCTTGTTCTTTTTTTTTCTCTTTCCCATGCTTTCCCCCTCCCCTGTCCTCTTTCCTCTGTGTGTTTATTATTTTGGTTTTTCAGACAGGGCCTTGCTTTACAATTGAGGCTAGCCTTCAACTCACTATATAGCCCAGATTGGTCTTGAACTTGATGGAGATCCTCCTCCCTCAGCCACTCAAGTGCTGGGATTACAGACATGTGTTACCATGCCCAGCTTCTCTTTCCTCTTGTTCTTCTCCACTTCTTTCCTTTGAGCCTGCTTTCTCTGGGGCTGCAGTGTAGACCACTCTGTTGCCTCTAAGTTTGAAAGACTTTGAAAGGAAAGAACTAGTTAAGGGATTAAACAGTCAGAAGCAGGTACTCTGCCGATTGTATCATTGAAAATGCTTGGTGTTAATGTTTGGGAATCACTGTTAAATAATAAACAGTGGCAGAAATGACAGTGTAGCTTCTACAAGTACACTTTGTGTTTGACAATATACAGTACTTTCAAAACATGATTTCATTTAGTCTTTCAGGAGCGCTATGAAGTAGTAGGCCTTACCATCCCACTTTTGATGTGGAAGAAATTGAAAGGGCAGAGAGCTCTCATTGTGTCAAGTACTCTCTGGAACTTTCAGTGCTTGGCCCAAGATTGCAGTTAGTCGTAGGTAGAGAGTAGATTTGACCCTGAGTCATTTAATGAACTTATGTGGGCCATGCCCGTACTGGAGACTAATTGAATAAATGAAGCTTGGACTCCTAGAGGCTTTTCCGTGCCATGAACTCACCCACACATTTCCCTCTTTTCTTTTTCAGTTTCTGTGACAAGCCTTAGTGAGTCTGACAGTGAGAATGAAGGGAAGCCACGCAGCTCTGACTCTTTTGATGATACATTCAAAGCAGACTCGCTTGTGGAAGGGACGTCTTCTCGCTACTCCATGTACAACAGTGTCTCCCAGAAGCTCATGGTACGTCAGTGCTCAGACCCGATTTCCAAGGCTGCCCCCATGGAGTGAGAGAGGGCAGTTTGTTTGTTTGTTTTTGTTTTGTAGCGGGGATTGAACTCGGTCCTTGTGCTTGCGCGGCGAAACCACTGAGCTAAATCCCTGGCCAGAGAGGGCAGTTTGTATTGTGATGGAAAAAGGAAGAGCTAGGGCATGAGTGTTTCCTCTCCTTTCCAGCTGCTGAGATTTGGCAGGTCACCCTTTGGGATCCCCACTGATGAATCACTATTGTAAGCCTTGAGAATCTACTTCCCTAAACCCCTAAACATGGCCCATGTCAGCATATAAAAAGGGTTCCTGCTGTGAGTTTTGCTTTACTGAGTAATCTCAAAACAAGCAGCTGGGGCCAGCCGGCCGGGGGGATTTAGCTCAGTGGTTCCGAAGCCTGCCTCACAAGTGCAAGGTCCTGAGTTCGATCCCTGGTACCCAAAAAAAAAAAAAAAAGCAGCTGAACTCCTTTTCACACTTAGGTGCCTAAAATAAAGGGGAGTAGCCTGGCCCGATTCCCTTTCCCAGTGTCCCTCCCCACTGCTGTGTGAGAGAAGGAGCTGGACAGGAAGCCCTCACTTGCTCGTCAGAGCTCACTGTGTGTAGAGGTCAGTGAAGCCCTCGGCGGCTGTCTCTTTGCCCTCAGAAATGTCATAGTGATGGCTTCGTTTCCTGTGGGACTTGTTTAAGAAAGAGAACTGGCACTGCCGAAGTCACAGGTCAAAATTCTAGTTTGGGGACCATTGGATTTGGGGGCTCAAGGCTTGTGACACACTCAGCCTGTTTGACCTGGAGGAAGGATTCCATCCAGCTCTGGAGCTGGCACAGCTGCTTTCAGAGGGCACTGGCTCTTACTTGGATTGGAGTTCTTGGATTGGAGTTCTTTTATGAGATCAGAATCTGTGGTTTGAGATTGGGTCTTTGATCTTTGGAGTATCGGGATGAGTCTAGTAGGGTCACTGCAGTCCAGATTGAGCTTATTGAAAGTTGTAACTTTTTTTTCCCAGTGCCAGTAATTGAACCCAGGACTTTCTCACTGAGCTACATCACTCCTGATTTTTTTGTTTGTTTGTTTGTCTTTACTCTTTTTTTTTTTTTGTACCGGGGATCGAACTTGGGACCATGTGCTTGCAAGGCAGGCAGCGGGACCACTGAATTAAATCCCTGGCCCAGTTTGTTTTTTGAGACAGGGTTTCACCAAGTCACTGAGTTTGTCCCGACTGGGCTTGAATTTGTAATCTTCCTGCCTCGGTCTTCCAGAATGCTGGGATTACAGGCAGAGTTGCTGCATGCAACATTTAACGTAGAGTTTCTGTCCTAGGATCTTTTGGGGGGCCGGGGGGGGATTGAACTTGGGACCTTGTACTTTCAAGGCAGACTCCAGAACCACTGAGCTAAATCCCTGGCCCTGTCCTAGGATATTATTGTACTTTCCATACCCACGTTTAACAGGAAGCAAAGTTTTCAGTTAGTCTCTTGATTAAGTGGGTCTTGCAAGCTGTCATTGTCCTCACATAGTGAACCTGTTTGACTAGCTGAGGATAAGGTAGAAGTTACTGCTTGAAGCTGTTCCATTTTAAATTATGGTCTATCAGCTCTCCTCTGGATCTACTTTTCAGTTAATCAGACAAATTAGCTGGAAGGGTGAGTTGTGCAAATGTCCAATGAGATTCATTAAGTACTTCTGCTTTTAATTACAGCTCCGGTATGTGGACCTTTCTCATTTATCCAGCTTCTGATTGTCCTAGACTTTGACCCCTAGCGTAGAGAGTCACTGGGCCCATGGTTACCCTGCAGTTATTTATGCGGCTGCCTTCATTAGGCGAGGAGACAAACTGAGGCCTTACTCATCTGTATTTCTCAGACTTAGCACAGAGTCTGCCATGTGACAGGGGCTAAAGAAGTGTCTGTTGCACTAAATTAATTTTTCTCTGTTGTCTTTTTCAGGCCAAGATGGGCTTCAAGGAAGGGGAAGGATTGGGTAAATTCAGCCAGGGTCGGAAGGACATCGTTGAAGCCTCTAATCAGAAGGGTCGAAGAGGCCTGGGGCTGACTCTGCAGGGCTTTGATCAGGAACTGAATGTGGACTGGCGAGATGAGCCAGAGGTAACGAACTGGTGTGGGGAGCAGGAGCCCACTTGTGCTTTTGGAGGTGTGGCTTTACAAGACCCTGTTAACACACTAGGACTTGGGGACACAGTCTGGGCAGGGCGCTGAGGTCAGTGGAGTGAGTTTCTTACAAGGAAGGTAATGGGGATGTCTGCGTGGGAAACAGAAGTCTGGGGGTATGATGGGATGTCAGTTTGTTTCCTGTTGTTTTCTAGGTCTGCCTAAGACCAGTAGTGAAAGATGTGGAAGGCAGAGTTTGGCTGTAGAGAGCATTTAATGTGTAGGTACAGTTCTGCACTAGAGTAAGAAACCCCACAAGGTGGTGCGCACCCTTGGCCCAGAGAATCTAAGCGGCCAGATGAGCTCCCACTGCCTGCTGCAGGACTGACTGGATCGGGGCCTTTTGAGGTCCTTCCACCCCTCAAGTAAAGGCCATCCCAGACTGTAAGCGGGTGTTGGCACTGGTGCTGGTGCTGTGTGGCTGCTCTGCTGTGGGTTTAGGCTGTTTATCTGTCTGCAGACCTGTTTATTGTCCAACAAAGACTATTTCTGCCCCTTTTCATGGCATAGATATGTTGAGATTTTATTTTTATTCATTTATTTATATCTTTATTTCACAAAGGAGCTGATGTAGGTAATAATAAAAGCACCTAAAAATAACGTTGAGTTATCCCCATTTCAGAGTCAAGGCTGTGGAAAATAGAACACAAATATGGAGGCCTGTGCGTGGTTGCTATAGCTGAGTTTGAGATGTGTCTCTTGAACACTGGGAAATGGCTGTTGCTTGTCTCCCTGGTGTTCCAATTCAGGAGGGAGGTGCATGTGATGGAAGCCTCATGAGGCTTCAGAGTGGGATTGTGACAGTCCCCCCAGGGGTCTGCAGTGGGCCTGCGGTGTTCCTGCTGGCTGCCTTGGTTGTGAGGAGATGAGGCCAGCAGAGGAGCAGATGGGACTGCAGAGTAGCTGAAGACTTGGGATTGGTGGTTAGATGTAGGCTTTTGCCGAAAATACTGTACCTAGTCCTGGCCTCGGCCATCTGAAAACAAGTACGCTGCATCTGGAGGCTTTCAGTGGGGCAGAATTTGAATGAACTTTGTTAAACTTAAATCTGAAGTTTTTTTCTTTTTTTGGTTCCGGGGATCGAACTCGGATCCTTCCGCTTGCAAGACAGGCGGCAGAACCACTGAGCTAAATCCCCAGCCCAAATCTGAAGCTTTTAATGGAGATAGACTAGGGTGAGGCTGTCCCCATTACCTTTTACCATAATTCAGTTTTTCTCTTACAGATGCCTGCTAAGTAAGAGTTTGGCCCTACCATCAGTTGGTAACCACTTTTTAGGGCACTTGGGTCTGGGTGGCCTGAGGTGAGGGTGATTGTCCACTCCTGGGGTCGCTGCAGGGAGAGCCTCGCTGTCCACAGCCCAGGACTGTGGAGTTTAAGGTTTGACCCTCAATGTGTACACTACAGGCAGCCTCATCGTGCGGACTGCTGTTGGGAGGTTGAGTTATATCCACTTGATAAAGTGTATATGCACTTCTTTTTTCTATAGTTTATAATTCACATTTATGCTTAAAGGTGATGGATTTGACCAGGAGAAGCCATGATTCACTACCAGATTCATAGACAAAAGGCTTCAGTAATTTTTCTTTTCAACTTTTCTCAGTTGATGCCAGTTGGCCTGCCCTCAAGACCTTGCATTGTGGTACCATTTTATGCCTTTCAGAGCATGCAGTATTACCTTTAATCACATTGCCTCAATTTGCAATGGTGAATCTCCTCTCCACACTTGCTTGGGAGGCAATCTGTGATGCTGCCATGCAGGTCAGCCATCTGGTTAAGCTTTATAATGCACGTCTCTCTAGCCCAGGGTACTTAGTCCTGGATTCGCAGTAGAATCCCCTGGAACTTTAAAAACATGTACCCTGACCCCATCTTGGAGCAGCAGAATCGTCACTCTGGAGGTGAGGCCCAGGCATCAGGACCTTTGAAAGCTGTGCAGGAGATTGTAATGTGCAACCACAGTGAGCCCCTGCGTTTGCCTATCAGGGAAAGTAATGGAAAAATCAAGAGGAAGCAGCCATTGCAGTCCCACTTTCTGGCCTGTCTTGGAATCGATGGAGGAGGAATACTGTTTTAAGTTTCTGGGATAGGTTGTGAATAGCACTTTGAAAGGCATCAGGAGGTGAGACTCACAGGCCTTAAGTCTTCCTGATGTCCTTGCCTTTTTGTAGACTTCCATTGTATGTGACAGCAACCTGCTTATTTCTGTGTCCTCATTGTTCTGATTTTAAACCCCTTGGGCTAGGGATCTGTCTTTTCTTATTGTTGGGATAAAATATCCAACACCTACAAGTTAAAGGAAGAAAGGTTTCTTTTAGCTCACAGTTTATAGAGGTTTCAGACTGTAGTCAGCTGGTTCCAAGACAGGCAGTGTGGCTGAGGGACATGACAGAGGAGAAACAGTCCATGGCAGGGTGGACAGAAGCAGCAAGTGCTCAAGACAGGACAGATACGTGTAGATATATACTGTATATCCAGCTTCGGACCACACCACAGTGACCCATCTCCCACCAGGCTTCACCTCCCAGCATCACACCCAGCTGTACACCCGTCAGTGGACTGATCCAGTATCACACGCCCACATCCAGTCACCTCCCAAAAGTGCCCCCCCACAAGGCTCTGGGGAAGCTAGGTAGAAGCTGTGATGGGATCTGTCTTATTAAGGCTATATTCCGAGCATTGAGCACATGGTAGCCATGCATCAAATAATATTGGAACAAATGGAAGAAACCGTGAGGATTTGAAAGTTTCTAAGGACATGGAGCAGAATTGGAGCTGCCCTTTGGGAGTCGGACTTCACAGTCCTGGCTCTCACTTTTCATGGCCGGTCACTGCACTTGGCTTCAGCATCATGGACCCTCCTCAGTCTGAGTTTCTCTGGGTTGTTTTGGGGCACAACTGTTTCCCAGTTATTTTGATGAGTTGGAGCAGAGATCCAAAGATCTGACTTAACTGATTTTCTTGCCTTTCTTTGTTTTGTAGCCCAGTGCCTGTGAGCAGGTGTCATGGTTCCCAGAATGTACCACGGAAATTCCTGACACTCAAGAAATGAGTGATTGGATGGTTGTGGGAAAGGTATGATTTCAGGAAAATGTGCCCCAACCTCTTGGTTTTCTGCTGACTTTTTTTCTCCTTAATTGCAATGTGTAAATATACTTGCAATGTGAGAAAAGTGTGGCTAGGCATGGTGGTGCATGCCTGGAATCCCAGCAGCCTGGGAGGCTAAGGCAGGAGGATTGCCAGGTTCAAGCCCAGCCTGGAAAGCTTAGTGAGTTATCGAGATCCTGTCTCAAAAACGGTCTGGGAAAGTAACTTAGTGTGAAGGCCCTGGGTTCAATCCCCCATTCCTCAAAAAAAAAGTGAATTGGATCATTCCAATAGGAATGAAGCTGTGTCGACAGAATGTCAAGGGCTCTACAAATATGCCTGTTTGTCCAGCTGGGGAGCTGTGGCAGGCAAGGTTTTCCTTCCTACTCATTTAACTTGCAAGGCAGATGAAACACATATCCTCTGTCCCTTCCTTGTGGATGCTTTTTGGGGTGGCTTGTTACATGTCAGTATATATCCTGGTCCCTGCTGGGCACCGTTCCAGGTAGATGAAAAGACACTGTCCCTGTCCTCAGAAAGTAACGGGATTATTATGGAGGGAATTTAGGGAATTTGTTTAACCTCATTCTGGAAAATGTGTGACTAAGGTAGGTGGCTACTAAAATCAGGGCAGTCTGGAGAGCTGCTCTCAGAGTGGAGGGCCTCGTGGAGTGGCCACGATCCTGTCGGAGGCTCTGCAAGGATGAGGCTGTCTTCCTCATGACACTGAGAAGCTGCTTGCCATTTTCACTCCCATCGTTCCACAGGTGTCCATTGGAGTTTTCCCGAGGGTTACGACATGTGGCACCACAACTGACTGAAAGGCGAAAGCAGGGAAGAGAATCTAGCCTTACTCTGTTAAGCCAGACATTGAAGAAATTTACAAAATGGAAAATAGAACTATTCTCCTCAGTAAATTTGTTTTTTTTAAAAATAGGGTTCTTCTTGTACAAATATTTATATTAATATAGCATATTGCTTTTTTAAGCTGAAATAAATATCAAAAATATCATTTTATGGGCTGGGGATTTAGCTCAGTGGTTCCACCGCCTGCCTCTAAAGTGCAAGGTCCCAAGTTCGATCCCCGGTACCAAAAAAAAAAAAAAATTTATATATATATATTTATATATCATTTTAATTTGTTCTAATAAACGTTAGTGTCTAACTCACAGACACAAAAACTCTTTGGAGTCCTTAGTGGGTTTTTTTGCAGCACTGAGGAAGGAACCCAGGGCCTTGCACCCTCAAGGCGGGTGCTCTACCCCGAACTTCACCCCAGCCCCTGCAGTGATTTGTGAGGTGCATAAAACTTGAGAGCACAGAGCTTGGCATCATCGGTGTAGAGGTCGTTGTCTCACTCAGACTGGGGCCAACTTGACCCCCATGAGGTGCTTTTGAGCCTCGGTTTTCAATAGTGCACCTTCTTCTCTTGGGGAGTGGGACTTCCTGGTTGAAGGACAGTCCCCCACCCCAGGCACAGGCTGCTGGGGTCTCCTCCCTGTCTGCTTTTCCCAGCCTCAGCATCCTCGAGCTGGTGTCCATATGGTGCGCTCCTCCGAGCTCCCTGGGGACCCTTCGTCTTGGAGCCATCTGGAATACAGCTGGAGAGCTTAGGACTGTCTCTCTCCCAGCCCTCAGGGACTGAGACTTCTTGGGAGGGATTCAAGAGCCCTCCTGCTCTGCTTAGTCAGAACCCGAATCTCTGCAATCACCCCATTCCAGTCACTCTCGGTCATTATTTATGGTTTCTTCTTCCTTTAGAGAAAGATGACTATTGAAGATGAGACGCAGTTCTGTGGGGCGGAACTGCTGCACAGCATGCTGCAGTGCAAGGTGAGGCCTGCTGGGCCTGTGCAGCCCTGTGAGTGCCTGGCTGGGCCTTTCCACTTTTCCCTGCTGTCAGTTGTGGAGGTGCACAGCTAGGCTGTGTCCTGATGATGGGGTGCATCACATCCTGCTGCCTATCTGTGAGGCATCTTTTCCCTCGTGACTGCCTTGCTGTGAAGTGTGCTGTCCCTTAGTCTCAGTGGTCAGTTTATTGCAATCCTCAGGGGGCCTGGTGTATTTTTACCATCAGATGAACCTGGACTCAAACCCTAGGCTTATCTGCAGCTGTTTTGCTGTGTGACCTTGGGCCAGGTGCCTCATCATCTCTGAGTTTTAGTTTCCTCAACTACAAAGTGGGGAGAAAATACTTTGCTGGATGCTCTAGGAGTTTAAATGAAATATAGGGTGTGAAGCCCCTGTTAAGTGTGGCCTCCCTGGGACACTTCTTGGCCTGATTGAGGGTCAGGAAGCCTGTGCCTGGGGCAGAATGAGCCAGGGAAACTGGGGAGGAAATGGATGGAGAAACAAGGCTTCATACCAGCCTTGCAGAGTTACTTTTTGGCAGATGTGGGGTTAGGAATATCTAGAAGGTGACTAGGGCTTGGGGGAAGTGAGGAAACCGGAGGGGGAAGAGGACCCTCTGATGTGTGGGAGGAGCCGCAGAAAACCCCAGCCTTGGTTTGTGTCCTGTCTCTCCGGGCGTGCCCCGTCAGGTGAGCCTGAGCATCAGAGCTTGGGTTCCTGGCCAGTTGCTGCTGTTTGGGGTGGTGATTTGCTGTGAGGATTAGCGATACCAAGAGGCAGCCTCATGTGCAGCAGCATGTGCCTCTGTTTGGTTTTTTACCACTTCACAGGTGAGGGAGGTGAAGGTCACAGTGATGAGCAGCTTGTCATGGGTCACACAGGTAATTTCAGAGTGTAGTGAAGTAGGAGCCCAGCTTCTAGAGGGCTGTGAGTCAGGCACTGCCAGTGTTGAAGACCCCTGGCCCATCCGGAGGGACTGGGATGATGTTCACCTGGGCTTCTGATCTCTGGGCAGAGCGTGTTTGATGTCCTGGATGGGGAGGAGATGCGGCGAGCTCGGACCCGGGCCAATCCCTACGAGATGATCCGAGGAGTCTTCTTCCTCAACAGGTTTGCTGACCTTTCCCTCCTCCTCCTCCTTCCGACATGCACTGCGCCACCTCTCGTGTCAGCCTCAGCTCTCTGTACATCCAGAACTGAGTCGCGCTTCTCTGTCTTGCTTTGTTGCAGGGCAGCGATGAAGATGGCAAACATGGACTTTGTGTTTGATCGCATGTTCACAAATCCCCGGGACTCCAGTGGGGTGAGGATTCATGGTGCTGAGGGGCTGAAGCTTCAGTGGCTCCGAGATGGCCATTTGTTCAGTGCTAGGAGCAAGTCCTGCCCTGCAGTCTGGATGTGTTTTGCTTTCAGCTCCCCAGAGTCCTGCAGTGCTGCCATGGTCCCAGGAGTGGCTGGCAGGGCAAAGATCGACTCCAGCTGTGAGACCTGTGATTTCCAAGGGGCTGCTTTCTCTTTCTCTGAACAATCTTTATTCGAGATTGTAATTATGAGGCTTTGGCCTTTCTGAGGAAGTGGGGAGCAAAATGATTTTGTCCTCTGCTACATCTCATTTCTCTAAACTTTGACACTCCATAATGACAGGGAAAGAAAAAAAGGGAAATTTCATTGTAAAATTCCCTTCCGGGTTTGAAAGCGTTTTTATCCAGTCCTGGAAAGTTAGTTTTCTTTGACAGTGACAGGGCCAGGAGCCAGCTGCCCCCGAACCTGTTTCTGCTTCACTCACCCTTGCGCGCCAGGCCCCTGGTTTCCCACCGGCTAAAGAAACTTCTTTCCAAGTTCTTCACTGTCTCAGCGCCCCCCCGCCCCCCATGAACCGCCTCCTCTGTGCTGGCACAACTGCGTGCCGGCCCCTCCAGCCTTTGGTCATGTTTCTTTCCCAGGACTACCTCCCCATTTTCTAGGATCAGCAGGCAGCATAAAAGGGCTCTTGGAATTAGCATCTTGAGAAAATGAGGTTGATATAATGTTGATTTAATTTTCCAAGCTCCCGATGATTTCCTTTAAACCCCTGCCTGGCAGAGGAGCCTGTTAAGCTGATGGGAAGTCACAGCATCATTTTGGGCTTTTGAACGTGAACACCTCCAGCAGCTGGTATCTGGTTATTGTCTTTTGCTGTCATGAAAATGAAGTAGGTACCAGGATTGTACCATTCAGGTCGAGGGTGGAGATGTTAGTTACAAGGGAAGAGTGGCTGTGTTTGTGGCACTCCAGGCAGCTTCTTGACCTGAATTGATTGTTAGTGGCCACGGAGAATTGCCCTTTCAGAGGCGTTTCTCTGCACTCTGCTATAAAAAGTGATTTCTCCCAAGCCCTGAGTATTTTCTTCTCTCTTTTCATCTCTGTTTTCCCCTGAGGACTGGAGTGACAGCCAAGCCCAGCAGGCCCGGTGTTTTTTTCAGGCCAGCAAAGACTCCAGAGCAGTTCCCAGCAGAGGTGGGCAGGCTCGCACTGGGCTTGCTGGGTCTTGGTGGCTGCGGGGTCAGCCAGATCAGACTGAGAAGCAGAGAATTTGAACATAGGGGCATGTGGAGAGGGTGGGCGGCGGGCCGTTGTGAGGCTTTTTAAAGGTCTCTGATGCTGCATGCAGCGGTAAAGGAGGAAGAGACCAGGGGCAGAAAAGAAAGAAATTGTGTGCAAGAATTGGAAGAAACAAGGAAAGGAATTTAGATCGTGGGGTATATGGAAGCATATTAGAATCTGTTACATTGTGGGAGGGATTTGTGTGCCTGGGGAGTTGTTGGGGTAAGAAAACATTGGGAGATACTGTAACAAGACAAACCAAATGTCCATCTTTGTCCTGTTTCAGAGGAAATTAGCACTTACAGGCATAGGAAAGAGTAAAATAGGGAAAAGAACAAGAGTTTTGACTCTAAGGAGGTTGTTCTAGTTGAATATAGTATCATCTTAAGTTTGTTGAATACTTTACAGTTGAGGATGCCTTAATCCTACAGAAGCCTTGAGCAGTAGTCATGTGAGTCCCGATCCACGCTAAGGAAGCTTGAGCTACTGAGTGAAGTTGTGTGCCTGGCAGAGACTGCACAGCCAGTGCGAGGCAGAGCTGAGCGCCCCACTTGTCCCTTCTGTCACAGACTCTTGGCCATGGCTCGTGGGCCACAGGTCTGGAACTCATAGCATGAAATCATACCTAGGTCACCTTACAGAAGGGGAGATGCCCCCATTAATTCACCTGCCTGCCTCTAGACTGCCTTTGGCCCAGAGCAGCCAGAGCCAGGCTGAGCCACCCTCATTGTGAAGATGTTGTTTCCCATCTTCACAGTGTGTGAGGGCTAAGCATGTGACTGCTGCCTCATCACCACTGTGCTGACTGGGAAGTGCCATTAGGTCTTTATAATCCAAAAATAAGAATAATTAATGGCCCAGGAACAAAGAATGCTGGGGTGGAGTATCGAGGGAGCAGGGAAAGAGCTGATATGTCCCAGCATGCCTCAGGCAGGCTCGTCACAGGATGATGAAGTTTATTTTTAGCCGAAGTCACTTTCTCAAGCAACTTTTCTGCTGTTTTGATAGAGCTGGGTAGCTATCATCAGAGTTAAGACCCCTGTAGAACATTAGTAGTCAGTCTCTGTTACAGCTTTCCCCTGAAGCTTTCTGGTCTTTGTGTAGCAGTGGCAGAACTCTGTATGCCCAGTCTGTGGAGGGAAGGCTGAGGTCCCTAGGTCCTTCCTGAGGAATGTTCGTCATGGTCCCAGGCCAACCATAGTCCTCTGTGGTTACCCACTCCTGTTGTCACCATGCACGGCCCATCCTCTCTGTAGTGGAGGGTATACAGCCAGTGCTGGTCCGGCATCAGTTTGGGATCAAGAGATAAAGCTACTTGAGGGGCCCAAAATGTAATCAAATCAAAATTGAAATGATTCTTTTGGTTGATTCATTCCTGAGGTATGTGAGGGTGCTGATGGTTGTTTTGCACCCCAGCATCTCCTCTGTGTGCCTGGCTAGCACCGGGAAGAGGCACAATCGGAAGGAAGGGAGGACAAAACAGAGACCAAATGCCACGTGGGTCTTAGGTCAGATCCTGTGGCAGAAAAAGGCTGCTGTGAAATCTGATGTCTGGAGTTCACTTTTAATAGTAATGTACTTGTGCTGGTTTCTTTGTTTTGATGAACATACCATGGTTATATAAGGTGCTAACAAAACTGGAAATGGGTGTAGAAACTCTGCACTAGCTTGGCAACTTTTCTTTAAAATTATTCCAAAATGAAAACTTAATTGAGAGGCTGGGGGAGGGTGAGGAGTCAGGGGAGAAAGGGAAAGGAAGGCAGAGGAGAGGCTGTGGTTCAGAGAGGCAGGTCCTGTGGCTGGGAGGGGCGCGGGGAGCCCCACACGGGTTTGTCGGAAGAGCTGAGTCCGAAGGCCAGGCCAGCTGTGTTGCAGACTTGCTGTCTCGGTGCCTCTTTCCCCTGTCTGAACGGGGGCAGGCAGCAGCTGTCCTGCTTGATAGGACATGCAGGAGCTGGGAGCTGGCAAGGAAAAGACCTCAAGGAATAAAATGCCCCTCTGGTTCAAGTGAAGCATTGGGAGCCTGAGCTAGGCCTGGTGGTATGGAAGGTGTTCGGGGCGTTTTGGGGTGAGCTGGGCAACTCCCGAGGGTGCAGGTCACAGAGGACCATGTTCTGGGTGTTGCGGCCCTGGCAGGAGCTCTGGACTGTGCCTTCAGAAAGGCTTTACTCTCCTGTGTTCTCCCCGTTCCTCATCGAACCATCCTCCCCCTTTTCTCCTTGTCCTCCACTTGCTCTTGACAGTTGCCCCTGGTGAAGGACCGGAACGCTGAGCTTTTGTACTTTGCTGACGTGTGCGCAGGCCCTGGTGGCTTCTCTGAGTATGTGCTGTGGAAGAAGAAGTGGCACGCGAAGGGCTTTGGGATGACTCTGAGGGGCCCCAATGACTTCAAGCTGGAGGACTTCTACTCGGCCTCCAGTGAGCTCTTCGAGCCGTACTACGGTAGGGACCTGGGCAGGGAGGGTGCTCGGGGGTGTGGCACAGCCTGTGGGGGGCCGCGGGGAAAGCTGTGCACCCTTTCCTAGGCCTCGCAGCCTGGGGTTGCGGTCCTGTTCTGAGGATCTTGGTTCCCCTGGACCAGTGATGGCAGACCTTTTAGAGCATGCAGTGATAGAAACAGCCTGCTGGGACGCATGTGCCATAGGCTGTCCACCACTGCTCTGGACTGTCCCTTTTTACCTCAGGCCTGCAGCCACAGGTTAAACACTTGGCTAGGTAAACTCTCATCAAAGCCATATTCATTCTCCTTGCTGGAGCACTCTTTCCTGTGAGAGGAGATAATGAAACTGCCCGGTCTCTGGCTGGGAACTGGCAGGGTTATTACCAGCACAAACCGTGCCCATCTGCAGCCCTGTGCACCCAGTGTGGAACACGCTGGGAGGCAGACAGCTCAGCTGCCCCATGGCGGTCCATCTGCTCCATCTCATTCTTGTGATCTGCTAGCAAACCCTGAGTCCTTTCTTCAGGGACCTCAGTAAGAAGTTGATACTGGTTTTTGAGCATAGGTGCTTGAGACACCTCTGCTTCGGTTCCGACTCTTGGCTGGTCAGCTCTGGACTCTCCTTCTGCCCCGTCTTGATAAGGCAGCCTTGCAGGGGGAGCCCTGGGTCTATAGTCACTGGCCCAGCTCCTGGGGTGTTCCAGGTGGGTGAACTCACTGTGAACCTTGTGTCCTGCCAGGTGAGGGTGGGGTTGATGGAGATGGAGATATCACCCGCCCAGACAACATCGCTGCCTTTCGGAACTTTGTCCTGGACAACACAGACCGCAAAGGTGTCCACTTTCTGATGGCCGATGGGGTAGGTGACCTTTTTTCCATAGCGTGGGGGATTAGGGATTTGTTAATTAATTACATTTTTTTAATACTGTTTTTTTGAGACCGGGTCTCACTTTGTAGCTCAGGTTGGCCTTGAACTGGGGGTGATCCTCCTGCCTCAGCCTTCCAAGTGCTGGGATTACAGAGGTGCGCTACCACACCCAGTACAATCTTTGTAATTTTGTAACAGCAGTAATCGGACCCCCCTCGTTGGAGCAGTATGGAACTGCTTAGCTCCCTTGTTAAAGGGCCTTGGTTGGTTATGAGCCCACCTGAGATATGGACTGTGACTAAAATCAGTGAGGCAAAACCGAGTGGGACTTGTATTGCCATTTGGCACCTTGGTGTTGCTCCTGGTGGAGGCTGTTGGGATGGCCCCACTGGAGCCTCTAGAGGCCTACAGATGGCCACTTAACGAAGGCAGCAGCTCTGGAACCCAGGGAGGCTGAAGTGAATATTCAGGGGCTTTGTGGGGAGCTGCTTGAGGTGGAGCAGGAGCCCAACACAGCTTTGTGCCGGTGACTGCGACCACAGGGCAGGGAGTGCTTTCTGGAGTGAGCCACCACTTAGTCTGGGAAAGGAAAGTGTAGCAGTTGCTCCAGGGACACTTGGCCAGAGATGGAAGGAGCTGAGGGAGGACTTCGGGCGATCCTCTCCAGGTGCTGTAGGGAGGCGGGCGGGGTGTTAGTGAGGTCTGAAGATGCCTGGCTCCCAGGGCATGGGCACGGCAGGGAACAGAGGGCTGGGCGCTGGGGCTGCTGTGGAGGAGGGGTGGCCCCTATAAACAGGCATGCATTTTGAGAAGTAGCTATGTCTGGAAGACATTGCTAGACATTAAAAGAAAAATTTTTATTGCTAAGCATTTTTTGATTCTGAGTTGTTTAGCTGTTAATTTTTGTAGGCCTGAATCAGGGAGACCTGACCTGAATTGGCTTAATAGAACCATCCTCCTTCTACTACTTTTTTTTAATTGTAAAAAACACCTAAAACAAAATGTATCATCTTAACCATTTCTGAGTAGTGTTTAGTATATTTACACTGTTGTGCAACGGATTTTCCAAAACTTTTTCCTTTTGCAAAACTGAAACACTGTACCTATTGAACAACTCCCCTGCTCCCCACTTCTGTGTGAGTTTGGATCTCAGCTCTCTGCTCTCTGTGGACTCCTGGGAGGGAACCACTTTCGGGGTGGGAGCACGCGCTTTGAGCGGACACCCTGGCCAGGAAGAGGCGCTGTGCTCTTGGGAGAGGACGGGGAAGGACTGTAAGTAAATCCTCGGCCAACACAAAGACTCCTGTGACTATCTGTTGGCGCTAACTTTTCTCCATCTCTAGAGAGGGCCTCTTGGTGGTCAGCACAGTGGCTTAGTGAGCCAAGTAGAGAATTCCCCCCACACTTACTCCCCGGGCCTTATTCCTGACCAGTGACTGACCTGTACCTTGCGTATGTTCGCCTTGCTCTGCCTGGATTCCCACGCCAGTTTAGACATTCTCTGGACTGGTGGCAGTCTTCCTGCCTGCCAGCCTCCCAAGTATCTTCCCTGGAAGAGCAGGCTGTCTTATCCCTCGGGGCGGTGTGCAGGAAAGTGCCCCGGTTCCACAGTCAGCGATGGTCCCAGGACTCACTCCCCCCACCAGCCAGTGACCTTGTGTCTATCAGCAGGCTGGCGGGGAGTGGTGGAAACACCCGAGGGACTCTTGGTGAACATGAGGCAGGGGTGCTATCCTCAGTCCTTACTGTTTCTCTCTTCACCCTGACCCTTTTCTCTGGTTCTAGGGCTTCTCTGTGGAGGGGCAGGAGAACCTGCAGGAGATCCTCAGCAAGCAGCTGCTGCTGTGCCAGTTCCTCATGGCACTGTCTGTTGTCCGCACAGGTGACACTTCTTTAGCTGTCTCCTCACCTCGGGATCCCTGGAGGCCCTGTCAGATAACAGCCTGCACAGGAGTTGGGTGGGGGGCTAAAAAGAGCAAAACCTAAGAAACAGCTGGTGTCAGTTGACAGGTGGCGAAAGGAGGAATCTGGGGAAGAACAGACGGTGGCCTCTCCAAGGTCCCCTCCAAAGCTGATTGTCCTGTACATTGCCTCTGGTGTTCAGCAGTCACGCGCTGCCTCCTAACCCTAGTCCTCTTTGCAGCAGGGCATGGCTTTCCCACTGACGCTGCAGCTGTTTTCTCTCCGATCCAGGAGGCCACTTCATCTGTAAAACCTTCGACCTCTTCACACCCTTCAGCGTGGGGCTCATCTACTTGCTGTACTGCTGCTTTGAACGTGTGTGTCTCTTCAAGCCCGTTACCAGCCGGCCTGCCAACTCTGAGAGGTGAGGCCGTCCTCCCTGGCGCTGCCAGGCCTGTGGTCTGCACGTCAGAGCAGGAGATCCGAGCCTTTCCCTGTCGTGGCTTCTTATTCTGCTCTGAGAACCTGGACTTTAAAGATGGGATTAGAGCAGTAGTGGCAATCCTACGGCATGTGTTAGAGCCGCTAGAGCCAGGATTCTTGGGTCTGGGTGGGCCCAAGCTGCACCAGCCTTTGCCTTTGTCTCCCTGCTTCTGTGGGGGATTTGGGGCTTGGTCCGGGAAAATGACCAATAATAGGGACACTTGCAGGGACACAAGCTGGGCAGAGTTGAGGTTGCCATCCAGAGGCACTGGTGGCATCCCAGGTGGGGGACAGTGCTCCGTGAAGGGGGAGAGGACGCAGCCCGTCAGAATTGCCAGGCAGCTTGTTAGAAACACATGCTTCTGGGCTATCTGTGGAGTCCATCCACCAGGTCTGTAACTAACAGACTCCAGGGTGTGATTTGAGGCGTGGTCTGACGCAGACCCCTGGGAAGTAGCACAGGGAGAGATGCAGCCTCACATACAAAGACAGGATTGAGGTGAGTGCAGCCGAGTCTGTGCTGTTCTTTGAGCATAAACCTAAGATTGAACAGAGACTGTCTGGCTTGTGGCTCTCCAAGGGGTTGAGGGGAAGGTAGACGCAGGGAAGAAGCCTTTGCTTCGTGCAGTGACAGGAGGTCCCCTGCAGGTACGTGGTGTGCAAGGGCTTGAAGGTGGGGACAGATGATGTTCGCGAGTACCTCTTCTCGGTGAACATGAAACTCAACCAGCTTCGGAACACCGATTCTGACGTCAACCTCGTGGTCCCCCTGAAGGTGATCAAGGATGACCCAGAGTTTACTGACTACATGGTCCGCTCCAATGAGGGGTAAGCCGCCGGGCTGTCTGCTTGGCTCCCCGGGGTGTGGAGGAACTCCAGAGTAACTGGCTCCTGCTCTCAGTTTGTCACCTAAGATTTTGGTTACTTTGGGGACCCTTGTCCTGTCCCCGTGTCCTGTCCCACAGGTGGCAGAGCCTGTGTCACAGGGAAACCTACCAGGAACAGCCTGGGTCTGTTGAGGCAGGAGTCCTTCCCTTCTCTTGCTGCTGTTTGCAGAAGTCAGTCATGGTTGTCACCTGGCAGCGTCCCCTGTGTGGAGGTGGAGGTGGGCAGAAAGCAAGTGTGCCCTGTGCTTGGAAGTCCCCAAGCTGGCCAGCTCGTGAGCCCCCCGGCTCTTCCCTTCTTCAGTTGCCCCCCGCCCTGTAAGTGCAGTCATGTAGTGATCGTTGGCTCTGCTCTCAGTGGACGGGCCCTGGAAAAAGGTTTGTTGAGGCAGTCTGGAGGCTTGTAGAGTAGCCTCGATTCATTGCAGGTACTCTCCTGGGGGCCAGATAGGTATGGAAAGACCTTATCTGGAAGTCTGAAGGTAGATGTGGCCCTGCAGAGTTACAGAGGGGCAGAAATGTTTACCCTGCTATGTCTCATTTCCCCAGCATCACATGGTATTTAACTTTCCACAGTATTGCCACAGAAACCCTCCCATCTCCATAGCAGTTCTAGGTGGCAAGTAGGGTTGTTTTTGTTTCATTAACACTTTGGTGAGCGTGGACACAGCAGAAGGGGACTACTTTTCATTGCTTTCAACAGCTGTGTTGAAACAACCCTATAACCAACCACTTTTCTTTCTTTTTTAAAAAAAGTTTGAGGTATGATTTTTTAAGTGAAATGCAGATCTGAAGTGTACACTTCGTTCAGTTCTGATGGATCCCTACATGTAATCTGCATCCCTACTAGGGTGATTTTGCATCCCTCAGATTTCTTTGTGTCCCTATCCAGCTGATTCCAAAGTAGCTGCTCTCAGGTTTATCATCACAGATTACTTTTGCCTGTTCTAGAACTTTGAAAAAATGGGCTCAGCGCATATGCACATTGATGTCTGGCTTTTTCCTTACCATAGTTTTGAGATTCATTTGTGTTGTGTTAGTTTGTTCCTTTTATTGTGGAGTAGTAGTTGAGTATGTGGATATATACTGTAATTTATTCTTCTGTTGATGGCTACTTGAGGTATTTCCTGTTTGAGGCTTGTCTTGGTGATTTTGTCTGGTGCTGAGACAAAATACCCAACACTCAAAGTTAAAGGAGGAAAGCTTTATTTAGCTCACAGTTTGGAGAGGTTTCAGTCCACAGTCAGCTGGTTCCGAGGCAGGGTGGCATGGCAGACAGGCATCGCAGGGGAGAAACAGTCCATGGCAGGCGAAAGGCAGAAGGCACGGAGCTACAAATGACAAGCCAGGACCACAGCTCTTTCTGTCCCTTCTGTCTTACCCAGGAGGGTAGCACTCACCCTTAGTCCTAGTGTTGCACCGTGAATCAGTCCCAGCAGCACACACTCCAGACCCAGCCTCCTCTGAAAAGCCCTACCCATGACCACATGGGGCTTTGGGGGGACTTCTAGATACAAGCCATAACAAAGCTGCTATGAATACTGCTGCTACAAACATTCTTGTACGAGGCTTTTGGAGGACAGATGTTTTCGTTTCTCTTAGCTAAATACCCAAGAGTGGGAATTCTGAGTCATAGGGTAGATGCCTGTCTAACCGTTTGAAAATACCATTCAGGGCTGGGGATTTAGCTCAGTGGTTTTGCCGCCTGCTGCACAAGCACAAGGTCCCGAGTTCGATCCCTGGTACCAAAAAAAAAAGAAAAGAAAATACCATTCAGTTTTCTGACGTGGTTATAGAGAAGTTTGAAGTTCTGATTGTTCTACATTCTTGTCAGCATGTGGTACTGTCAGTCTCCCATTTTGTGGTTTTTTTTCATTCTGTTGATTGTAACCTTTGATGCCATTTTTACTACTGGTGTAGCCCAGTTTACCTGTTTTGTCTCATATTGCCAGAGCTTTTGTCGTCATACCCAGGAAATCATTGCTAAATCCAAAGTTGTGAAGCTTCCCTTCTCTGTTTCCTTCGAAGGGTTTTTAGTTACAGCCCGTATATTTAGGTTAATTTTGTATATAGTGTTGGGTGAGGGTCCAGCTTCATTCTTTTGAATGTAGATGTCGTTTTCCCAGTACCACTGGTTGACCAGATGGTCCTCTCCATTGAATGGGCCTGGCACACCTTTCAAAAGTCTTTTGCCCACATATGTAAGAGTGTATTTCAGGGCTCTCTACTCTGTTACATTGGTTTAAGTGTTTGTCTTTATGTCAGTTTCACTCTGTATTGATTATTGTAGCTCTGTCCTAAGTTTTGAAAGCAGGAAATTGAGTCCTCTAACTTCGTTTGTCATTTTCAAGGTTGTTTTAGCTACCTGGAGTATCTTGAAAGTCCTTGTGTGTGTGTGGCTCTGGGGACTGAACCCAGGGCCTTGTGCACGCACTCTGCCACTGAGCCACCTCCCCAGTCCTCTCCCCCATTTCTGTTGTGAGATGTTGCCAGATCTGTTAGCTTTTTATTACTGTGACAAGATACCTGGAAAAACAACTCAAAGAAGGAGAGATTTATTTTGGCACACACTTTCAGAGGTCTGTGTCCATGGTCAGTAGGGTCCACTGATGAGGGGCTAAGGTGACAGGGCTGTAGTGACAGAAGGACGTGGTGGGGCAGAGCCACTTGTCGAGCTAGGAAGCTGAATTGAGGGAAAGAGCCAGAGCAGAAGGGCCAGGGACAGGATACAGTCCCCAGGGTCATGCCCCCACCTCCTGAGTGTCCACTGCTTCCCAGGAACGCAGCCAAGTTCCAGTCTCATGGATGGAGCGATCGCTGATGAAGCAAGAGATTGGGGAAGCCCCGCCCGTGGGCCCATGAACTTTTGGAGGACAATTTAGAGCTGAAGTGTAGCAGACTCCCTGGCTCAGCTCAAGACTCCCTAGTGACTGGGGCTGTGGGCATGTACCACTGTCCTGGCTTTCTTCCAATTTGGAGCAGATGTTCTATTTCTGCCACAGCCGCTATTGGGATCTTGCTTGGGATTGCCTTGAATCTGTCAGTTATTGGGGGAGTGTTGTCAGCTTAATAATCTATGTACATGAGATTTTCCGCTTATTTATGTCCTTTATTTTTTACCTTTTCACTCTTCCTTATCACACAGATTAATGGTTTCAGTTTGGCATTTTGTACATGCACATATGTACTTCATTCATTTTCACTCTCTCCATTGCTCTCTGTGCCCTGTCCCCCACCCTAGTTTCACACTGAGGGAGTTCAATGTAATAATATTTTGCCTTTTTTTCTTTTTGAGACAGGGTCTTGCTGTGTAGTTTAGGCTGGCTTTAAATTCACTTTGTAGTACAGGCTGACCTCAAATTCAGCAGTCCTCTTGCCTCAGCCTCCTAAGTGCTGGGATGACAGGTGTGCATCACCATGCCTGGCAATATTTTGCTTTTATCCATTCCTCCATTACCTGTCTTACACACCCTTCCCTCATTTCCTTTCTCTTATACAATAATAATCTCCCTTCTACTTTCTTGTCATCTTTCTTTTTTAGATTCCACATACATATTAGAACATGCAATATGTGTTTTTTCTTTTTCTTTTTTTTTTTGAGACAGGGTCTCACCTTGTAGTTCAGGCTGTCCATGAACTCACAGCGATCCTCCTGCCTCAGCTTCCCAAGTGCTGGGATTACAGGGGTGCACCACCACACCCAGCTTTTATGTATCTGGGTCTGCCTTATTTTGCTCAACTTGATGGTATCCAGACCCATCCATTTTCTCGCAAATGACAGAATTTCATTTTTCCTTGTGGCTGAATCATACTCCATTGTTCATATTTATCACATTTTCTGTATTCATCTTTTGATGGGCATCTAGGCTGGTTCCATACCCAGGCTATTGTGAATTGCGCTGCATAACCCTGGGTATGCAGGTGTCAATAGTACGCTGCCTTGAATTTCTTCAGGTATTACCAGGGAGTGGTACAGCTGGATCAGTAGTAGGTGTTTTTCATTTTTTGAGGAACTGCCATGCAGATTTCCGTACTGGCTGTACTAATTCACATTGCCTCCAGTAGTGGAAGGGCTTCTTTTTCCTTGCCTTTAGCCGTTGTCTCTCTATTCTTGATCAGACCTTAGTGAGATGGGATCTCAGTGTAGTTTTGATTTGCATTTCCTTTAATTTTTTATCAGTACTTCGTAGTTTTTTATGTTTTTTATGTATTCTTGGTTAGTTTATTCCTGAGTATTTTATTCTTTTTGATACTACTGTATATATTGAATTGCTTTTAAATTTTCTTTTGGGATTATTGTTAGTATGTAGAAATGTGACTGATTCTTGTGTGTTTATGTTGCATCCTGCAGGTTACCTGGATTCATTTATTGGTTATAGCAGTTTTGTTTTGTTTTTTTTGGTACCGGGGATTGAACTCGGGTCTTTGCTGCTTGCGCAGCAGGTGAAACCACTGAGCTAAATCCCCGGATCCCATAGCAGTTTTTTTATGCGTGTGTGGAATCTTTAGGGTTTTCGATTGTAAGATCGTCATCTGTGAAATGAAATTTTACTTTTTCATTTCCAACTTAGATACCTAAAAGTTTTACATTTTAGTGGTGACTCCAATTTTTCAGTTTTTAGTTTGGTTAATGATTTCTTTTTCTCTAGAGTCTTTGCCTATATGACTCATGAAACTGTAACCCTATTTTCATACCTAAGTTGTACACTTTTAGCTTTTATGTTTCGGTCTATGGCATATCTGAAATTTTTTGGTTTTGGTACCAGGGATTGAACTCAGGACCTTGGCGGGTGGCGGAACCACTGACTTAAATCCCTGGCCCTATCTGAAATTTTAATGTATTGTGTGACTTGGAGTCAAGGGTCTTTTTTTTCTTATTGATATCCATTGTCTAGTATCGTTGAAAACACTTCCTTAAATTCCCATGACACTTTTGCAATGATGTGTGTATGTGTGACTGTCCTAGGGCTCTCTGCTCTGTTCATTCACCTGTGCTTTTGCTAGTACCATATTGTCTTGGGGACTATTTCTTGACAAAAGCCTTGGAGTGAGTGTAGTATGGGGTTTTTTTTTTTGGTACTGGGGATCAAACTGGGGACCTTCCACTTGTGAGGTAGGCAGTGTTGTATGTTTTTTAACTTTGGGGTTTTTTTTTGCGGGAGGGTACCGGGGATCAAACTCAGGACCTTGTGCTTTTGAGGCAGGTGGCAGCACCACTGAGCTAAATTCTGGCCCCTATTTTTAGTTTTTTGAGACAAGGTCTCATTGTGTAGTCCATGCTGGTCTTGAACTCACGGTGATCCTCCTGCTTCAGCCTCCCAAGTGGCTGGGATTACAGGCACACATCACCATACCCAGCCAGCTTGTCAGTTTCCCCAAAAGCCTTCTAGAATTTTGATGGAGATTACACTGAAATTAGAAATCATTTTGGGGAGAACTGACATCTTAGTAACATTGAATCTTTCCATTCATGAATAAGAAATACCTATCATTTATTTGATTGTCTTTACTGTTTCTCACCAAAGTTTTAGGTGTAGAGATTGTATACAACCTTTTGTCAAATTTATTCCTAAGAATTTTACAGATTTAGATGCAGTTATAAGTGATGTTTTAAAAATCTGCAGTTGTTGTTTGCTAGTATATGACAAAGCAGAGCTGGATTCAGTGGTGCACACCTGTAATCCCAGCACTCAAGAGGCTGAGGCATGCGGGTCAAGAGTTAGAGTCTAGCCTGGACTACAAAGTAAGATCCTGCCTCAAAAAACAAAAGAAATTATTTTTGTATATTAACTGCAACCTGTAGGGATGCTGACCTGCATCTTGTAGGAATGATAGGTACTGGTAGATTCCTTAAGATTTTTTTACAAGGGGGCTGGGGATTTAGCCCAGTGGTTCTGGCGCCTGCCTCTCAAGAGCAAGGTCCTGAGTTCGATCCCTGGTACCAAAAAAAAAAAAAAAGATAGGGCCGGGGATTTAGCTCAGTGGTGTCACCGCCTGCTGTGCACGCGCAAGGACCCGAGTTCAATCTCTGGTACCAGGAAAAAAAAAAAAAAGATTTTTATTTTTTTTTTTACATACAAAATCATATCTTCAGGTAGTTTTACTTTCTTTCCAATTTGTATGCTTTTTGTCTCTTTCTCTCGCATTATTGCACTAGTTTGTCCAGGATGCTGAGTGAAACATACCTGGGCTTTGTTCACAGTGTTTAACCCTGAAGTGTGGTGGTGAGCCACATGTTTTTATAGATGTCCTTTATTAGGTTGCCACAATTTTCTTCTGTCCCTAGTTTGCTGGGAGTTTTTCATCATGGATGAATGCTTAATTTTGTTAAATACTTTTACTGTATCCTTAGCAATTACTGTCTGACTTTTCGCCTTTATTTTAATAATATAGGAATCTGCTGCCTGCCTTGCAAGCTCAAGGACCCAAGTTCGAGCCCTGGTACCAAAAAAATACATATATAGGAATTGTATTGAGTGATTTTTTTTTAAGTGGTAATCTTGCATTTCTGGGAAAACTCCAGTTGATCATGATGTAATATCTCTATATATTGGTATATTTTATGTATTAATATTTTATTGGGGATTTTTGTGTCCACTAATGAGAGAAATTAATTTCTAATTCTGTATTCTTTTGAAGTCCTTGCCTGGATTTAGTATCAGGATTATGCTAGTTTTATAAAATGACTTGGGCAATGTTTCCTCTTGTATTTTCTTTTTTGTTGTTGTTTTTGGTACCAGGGATTGAACTCTGGACCTTGCGCTTGTGAGGTAGGTGGTGGCACCACTGAGCTAAATCCCTGGCCCTCTTCTTGTATTTTCTGAAATACTTATGTAAGATTTTTTTTTTGAACTACAGATCAAACTCAGGACCTTGTGCTTGCCAGGCAGCTGTGGTGCCACTGAGCTACATCCCTGACCCGAGATTGGTTATTTTTATCTCTTAAATTTTTGATACAATTTAGAGAGCCATTTGAGTCTAGAGTTTGCTGTATGGGAAGTGTTTTTTTTTTTTTTTTTTTGGTACCAGGGATTGAACTCAGGACCTTGCACTTGCGAGGTAGGTGCCTGAACCACTGAGCTAAATCCCCAGCCCTGTACGGGAAGTTTTAAAATTCAGTTTCTTAATCGATGTAGGGCTTTTGAGATTATCTGTTTTTGTATCTGTTTCAGATTGTGTTTTCAATAAGTTTGTGCTTTTCAAGCTGTCTTTCATCCAAAGTGTTGAATTTATTGGTATAAAGTTATTCATAATGTCACTTTATCCTTCAGTGTCTGTAGGATGTCTAATATTACTCATATAATTCTTTATATTGATACTGTTTTCTCTTCTTGACCTCTTTGTACTACAAGTTTATCAGTTTTATTAATCTTTTCAAGAACCACCTTTTTACTTGGTTATCTGTTAAAAGTTTTAACGTATTTCATATATTAGATCTGAAATCAAAATATACAAATATATGATGTATATAAAATTATCATATGGCTCAAATATTTTAATTATTTTTTGTTTTGTTATTTGCATCAAGGATTTTATATATATGTGTGTGTGTGTGTGTGTGTGTGTGGTATCAAATATCGAGATAAACCCTCTGAAACCAGGAATGAAATTAAACTCTCCTCCTTAAAAAACAAAACAAAACCCCAGATAATTTGAGATTTTTAAGATACAGCATCTATTAGATTTAGTTTTTTTTTGTTTTGGTAGCAGGGATTGAACTTGGGACCTTGTGCACTTGTGAGGCAGGTGCCAGAACCACTGAGCTACCCAGCCCTATATGCTATACAATTTTGAGGCTTACTTTATGGTTCATCATAATCTCTTAATATTTTAACTGCTGTTGTTTCATTGTAGCGATCCTCAAGTGTTAATTTAGTCAAATTGGTTCATAATGTTTTTCAAGTCTCCTATAACTTTCTGATGTACTTTGACTACTTATTCTGTCAGTTGCTGGGAAAGGCCTGTTAACATCTTGAACTGTAGCTGGGTATGGAGGCTCATGCTTGCAATCCCAGCTAGCCAGGGGCTGGGACAGGACTACTCTTAAGTTTGAGGCCAGCCTGGGAAATTTAGCAAGATTATATCTCAAAATAAAAATTTAAAAGGGATGAGGCTGTAACTCAGAGCTCCCTGGGTTCAGTCCCCAGTATTGCACCCCTTCCCTGGAAAAGTCTTGAACTGTGATTATTGGTTGTCTGTTTCTGCTTTGGTTCTGTCAGTGTTTACTTTATTTGGTTGGGATCTTCCTAGGTACATGGGCACTGAAGATTGTTTTCTCTTCCTGATTGAGTTTTTGTCATAATGACATAGCTTACTTATCCCTAGTAACGCTGTCTTGCTGCCAGCTTAGTGTTTGGATCGTCTTTTTCGGTCCTTTTGTTTTCAACCTGTCTCTTTGATTAAATGCACTCACTCTAAACAGCCTGTGGTTGGGGCTTGGCTTGTAGTCCTGTCTGCCCTAGATAAACATCTGTGCCTTTTAGCTGGTGATACTTTTACCTTTACATTGAGTGTAATTGCTAATGTTTGAGTTTAAATCCCTGATCTTGGTGGATTTCTGTTTATCCCATCTGTTCTTTGTTTCTCTGACCTCTTTCTTCTTCGTTTTTTGGGGACAATAATTTAGTAATTTTTAGTACTCCCCTTTCTTTTAAAAATTTTAGTTTTAAAAATTTTAGTTTAGAGATTAGAATCTGTATCTTTAATTTACTATAGTCAGCCTTCTGAGAAAATGCCATGGCAGCGTCCATGCGGTTACTGTCCTGGCTGTGTTCTTGTTTTCATATAAATTCTCTATATTGTTTTTACTTGAGACAGTTTTTGCTTTTTAAGAGATTGAAAGATATACATAATTTTTAAAAAGTGTTCTTGCTATTTTCTGACATATTCTTTCTGGTGTGCTTCATTTCTTTGTGTGTGTGTGTGTGTGTGTGCGCGCGCACGCGTGTGATTGCTTCATTTCTTCCTGGAGAAGCAGGTTTCTATTTGCAATCATTTTTTTCCAGCCTAAATTTTTTTCTGTCTATTGAAGTGCAAGTCCACCGGAGACTCTCTCTTTGAGCTTTCAGGTGTTTGAAAAGGTATTCATTTCCCTTAGATTTTCACAGGATATGTTCACTGGATGTGGGATTGGAGATTGGTTGTTTTCTTTTAGCACTTTAAGAGTACTATCCCATGCTTCTGCCCCCCTTGTTCCTGATGAGAATCAGGCATTCTCATTACTTCCCTGTCTGTCCTGTGTTTCCATCTGGCCACATTGAGTATTTTATCTTTTCAGTAGGTTGACCCTGATATACTTTTATGTGGTTTTCTTTGTTTTCTTCTTGGAGTTCACTGACCTTGGATCTGCAAATTGATTTTGTTCATCAGTTTTGGAAAGTTGCTCAGCCATGTCTTGTCAATATTTTTTTGTCCTATTCTTTCCTCTATTTCTGAAGCTCCAGTCATATTCATACTAGAGTTTGTTTTTGTCCCACAGACCTCAGATGACCCATTATTTTTTTGTTTTTCACTTTTCTTTTTTAAAAAAGTTTGGATTTCTGTTGACCTGTCTGTCCTCGAGTTCAGATTCTTTCCCTTACTATGTTCAGTTTGCTGATTAGCCCATCAAAACAGTTGTACCTGTCTGATTTTTTTCATGTCTAGAATTTTTATTTGCCTTTTCAAAATAGTTTCTGTATCTTTGAAATTTTCCATCTCTCTATGCATGCTGCCTACCTTTCCACTAAGTTCTTTGTGTGTGGGGAGGGCGGGGGGTTGCTGGAGATTGAACCCAAGGCCTTTGCTCTGAGCCATATCCCCAGCTCAGTTATTTTAAAAACATTTTAATTTTGAAGCAGGGTCTCACTGAGTTGCCCAGGCTGAGCTCGGACTTGTGCCCCTCCTGCCTCAGAGTTCTGGGACTACAAGAGTGTGCCACCACGCCTGGCCTCACTTGGTCATTTAACATGTTTGTCACAAAAGGCCAGGGATTGAGTTCAGTGGTGCTGCCGCCTGCCTTGCAAGCGCAAGGTCCTGAGTTCAATTCCTGGTACCAAAACACCCCCCAAAAACATGTTTGTCACAGCCATTTGAAAGGTCTTGTCTGGGAATTCAGGCCATCTCTGGGTCTTGCTGCATCACACACCTGATGCTTTGCTACTGAAATGCCAGATGTCATGTGTAAAAGAACTGTGGCAGAGGGCAGCTGGCCGGTAGAGGGGCTGTTGGTGTGGGCCCCTGGCTGGACTGGGTCTGGGGTTTGTTGTTGCTTTAACTTTTTTTGGTACCAAGAATGAAACTCAGGACTTTGCGCTTGTCAAGCAGGCGCCAGGCGCGGTACCACTGAGTTAAAATCCCCAGCCCTGTTGTTGCTTTAGTTAGAATCAGTGTACTGCTACTTCCCAATTCCTTCAGGGTGTGATGAGCACCTTCCTTTGGGCAGGACCTGGATCTGAGGTTTGACTTGGGGGTCCGTGTGGCGGCAGCTGAGGGCAGGCTCGGCCCTCGGCCCTCAGCTCTCCAGCTCTTCCCGCAGGTGGCTGTCATGATGCCCTTGCGCTCGACGCTTGGGGAACCCTTCTGAGACCCAGTACTTTCTTTTTCTCCTAGCCACTGTAGCCTGCAGATCAAAGCTTTAGCCAAAATCCACGCCTTTGTTCAGGACACGTGAGTGCAGCCCCATGTCATATGCCCCGGTGTCAGGGGAAGAGCTTGCTCAGCACCCGCCCTGCCCTGTCCCGCCCTGCCCCGCCCTGCCCTGCCCTGCCCTGCCCCGCCCTGCCCTGCCCTGCCCTGCCCTTTGTGTCTGTCTCGCCTCTGCTGTGGGCTCTCAGCCGGGCTAGAGCAGCTCAGCATGGGGCCTTGTCCCCCAGGCTTGGTGTCATGGGGAGAACTAAGAGTAACTGGGGCCACGGTGCAGGGAGGTCAGAGACAGCGGCTCGGAGGCTTCAGAGAAAGGACCAGTCCTGGGCCGGCTGCCTGCAGCGGTGGCATAGGCTGTTCATGTGCTCACAGGCGCTTCCCCTCCAGCAGGGGAGGGGGGTGCAGGGCCGCACCCTCTGCCTATCAGAGGTGTGAATCACTGAGCCGGCTTTGCCTCCCCAGGACCCTGAGTGAGCCTCGGCAGGCGGAGATCCGGAAAGAGTGCCTCCGGCTCTGGGAGGTGAGCTTCCCCAGCCCTGGCTGTCCGGGCAGGCAGGGGGCTGTAAGAAGAGTGAGATGGTCCTCTCGGGCTCCTCCCATCTCCCCCTGAAGCTGGGTCGGAAAGGACAGGGATGATGGTTTCGTTCTGCTCCTGCTGGCCCTGTGTGGCCACACTGACCACACAGAGCCCAGATAGAAGGGAAGTGACCCTACCCACGGGGGTGCAGTGAAGTACCAATTTCCAGCCTCCTCTCTCCCGCCATCTCCTTCCTGTCCGAGCCTGCCCTTCCTCCACAGCTTCAGGCCACAGAGTGCCCAAAATCATGGCCCTTTGTTACCTCATTTCAGATTCCGGACCAGGCTCGAGTTGCTCCTTCTTCTTCGGACCCAAAGTCTAAGTTCTTCGAGCTGATCCAGGTAGACCTGGGGTCTGGGGTGGACAGTGTCACCAGGGCCCAGTTGCCTGGCACCCTGAAGGCTGCTGCGGGCCCCGAGGGAGTGTGGCAGCCACAGGTGGACCATGGGGTGCAGGGTGTGACGCTCTCCTAGGGCCATCAGGCTGACAGGGTTCTCGTCCTGAGATGTGGCTCCCCCACAGCCTGATGCAGGAGTCTGTCTGGGATGGCCACAGGCAGGGGAGCCAGTGGCGGGGCTGGCCTGACCCGGGCCCGCTCCTGTGTGAGAGCTGACCGCAGAGTTCTGTCGTTTCCTGCTACCTAAACTCTGGCTCTTCCTGGGCTTCATTCCAATCTGGCCTGGATCATGGGCCACTGTGCTGGTCTTGTTGGGGTCAGGGACTGGAAAATGAGGATCGAGCTCTGGAAGGAAAACGTGTATGTTTTCTGAATGGGGTGGCGAGTTTACCTGGCCGCTCACACCAGCTGGTGGAGAATCCTTTCTTGCCGTGTTGTTGAGGGGCAGCTCTTCCATTCTGGTGACATCTCATAGCTCCGGCGCATGGCTCTGTCCCGGGGAGCAGGGTTCTTTCCTTTCCCTGTGCTGATAGGTCCTGAAGGAGCACTTGAGCAGCTGGAAACTGATCCCATTTAGTGCACAGTTAAGTAGAGGAGGGCACAGAGCAGCGTGTGGGTGCAGGTGCTCCCTGTCCCCGGCGCCTCCCCAGCCCAGCAGCGTGTCCTCTCCTTGTGGCTGCAGGGCACTGAGATCGACATCTTCAGCTATAAGCCTACACTGCTCACTGCCAAAACCCTGGAGAAGATCCGGCCTGTGTTCGACTACCGCTGCATGGTGTCCGGCAGCCAGCAGAAGTTCCTCCTCGGCATGGGGGTAGGTCTGGGGGCTCCTGCGCCGGTGCCAGGGAGCTGGGGCTTTGACTCTGGGCAGGGTATTTCTTGAAACTGTTCCTTTCCTTCCTCGGACCTCCTGTGTGTGATGTAGTCATTCTTCCGTTTCTTCACATGTATTTCTTCACCCCTGCATTGCTGATTGGAATACCAGTTTTTCCTGGGTGTGGGCTGGCAGCATGGTCCGCAGGCTCATCTGGCTGGACATGCAGCGCCGCCACCAGCCCATGCCACTTCCTGTCTTGCGAAGACCCCTCCCCTCACCTGGGCCCTTGGAGGCTGACATGTGGCGCAGGAGAGCCCTGGTGGGTTCTGCTTTTTCTGCCAACTGTTTCCACATAACTTACGCTGTTGTTCTCAGTCACTTTGCTAGTGTCCTCGAGCACCTCATCTTTTCTCCTTTACTTTCTCTTCCTTCACTCTCTCCCCATCAAGCTGGAGTGTTCCTGCAGACCTGTCACACTCGGGTCATTTGAGAGGTGCCCTGAGCCCATTCCCAAGCAGCAGGCCCAAGCCCTCCTGACTTCTCCCAGCCGTCAGCCTGTAGCTGCCAGCTGCAGGCCCCTCTGAGAACCACGCCTCTCTCCTCCTCATCCCCTGTAGAAGTCCCAGATCTATACATGGGATGGCCGCCAGTCAGACCGCTGGGTCAGGCTGGACCTGAAGACGGAGCTGCCCCGGGACACTCTGCTGTCTGTGGAGATCGTGCACGAGCTAAAAGGGGAGGTCAGAGCAGCTCTCTGCACGCGTGGTCCATGGCCCCGGGCTTGAGTTCACTTGGCTATGCTGCATGTTGGTGGACAGGAGGGCCCAGGCTGGGTAGGGCTGGGCAGGGCTGGGCAATGACTACTCGAGCAGTTGCCCTGAGCCGTGAGGATCCAGGTAGGAAGGGGCGGTTCCCTGTGTGTCAGAGAGGACCCTGATTGGTGAGCCTGCCAGGTGGCTCTCAGCAGCCCATCTAGTGACCAGGCCCCCTAGGGAAGGAAGAGGCTGTCCCCTCCCTGGAGCTTGAGGGTCATGGCCGTAGAGGTGACTCTCAGAACAGCCATGGGGCCAGTAGGGCAAGGGTGGCCGCTGCCTCAGAGGACTGAGGTTTGTTGGGGCTCAGGCCCAGGGCAACTGGGCCTTCCCTGCTCAGTTGTCAGGATCACGCTGGGGCTAAGAATCGACTGTGCGAGCGCCCCTTCCCCGTGAGGAGGAACAGAGGCCACGTGCCACCATGGGCAGGGTCACAGTGTTCCTGTCCTTGCAGGGGAAGGCCCAGAGGAAGATCAGTGCCATCCACATCCTTGATGTCCTTGTGCTGAACGGCAGTGATGTCCGGGACCAGCATTTCAACCAGCGGTGGGCCTGGGACAGGGACAGTGCGGGTGATGCTGTGGGAAGACGGAGGGTCCTGAAGAACATGTCTAGTGCGGGGCAGTGGAGTCCCTAGCTGGTAGACACGTGTGACAGGGATGCTCCTTGACATTCGAGCGGAATCACACGTGTGATTGAGCACAGCTGAAGGTGCCCTTCGGGAAAAGCAGCCAAGAGCTCATGAGAGGAGAAGAAGAGAGAGTCCAGGCAGGGTCTGCGAAGGGCAGGGTGGTGTCGGGGCCACAGGTGCTGCCTCGTGGGGCAGCTCTGGCCTCTGAGGTGCCACTTGCATTACAGAATTCAGCTTGCCGAGAAGTTTGTGAAAGCCGTTTCCAAGCCCAGTCGCCCTGACATGAATCCCATCAGGTGAGCCTGTGGTTTCCCTCCAGCCCCGTCCCTGTGGGGGCTCCTTTCTGGCTCCTGCCACCACTTCTGTCCCGGGAGGTGCGGGTCAGTGGAGACTGCCCTTGGTGAGTGGCGGCTTTCGCCCCACGGTGTCTCCCTGTGCTGCCTGGCAGTGGGCGAAGCTGCACAGCAGCCCTTAGGGTTAGGGGGCCTCGTTTAAGATGCCCATGCGTCTAAGAGCACAGACACCTCGGGAGTCACCTGCACACCCTCCGGTGTTACTAGCCTGTCACTTAGCAAAGGGCACCAAGGCCTGGCGAAGTCTGAATGTGAAGCCAAGGAGGTTGAGGAAGTGGGGCCTCAGAGCTTGGGAGGTGGCCAGGGTTTATCATATTAGACAGTGGGGGAGAACAGTGGGGACCAGACTTCCAAGGCTAAAACTTGTCACCAGAGGGCTCCGCTTAACTCTGTGGTGCTGGAGTTGACTGTACCTTAGAAAAATCATTTTCAAGTAAATGTACTTAGTTAAAATGAAATCCCTTGCTGAGAATGCATTTTATAGATGCCACATGAAGCTGTCTAAAAGCACCTTGTCTGTGTGTGAAGGGTCCTGCACGCAGGCCCTGAAAAGGCCTCTGCCTCTGCTGGTCTGGTTGCTGGGTCCCTGAGCCCCTTCCCCAGTTGTGGTTCCAGAGGCCGGTTCGGCCCCAGAAGTAGAGGGCCGGCTGCCCCGTGGAGGGCCAGGAACAGTGTAGGCGGCTGGAGGGCAGGCAGAGGCCCCTTCTGCCTCACCTTTCCCCTTCCTCTCCCCTCTTTGAGGGGGGTTGGGGGCCCTGAGGGGCAGCTCAGCAGCTCTGAAACCTCGGGCATTAGTGCCACAGCTTGTGCCCTCCTCCTTGTTGGGCAGAGACAGGGCAAGGGCACGGGGAGCTCCTGCCAGCCAGGCCAGCTCCCTCCCTGATGTGTCCTCTCCTCGTCCCCGTAGAGTGAAAGAGGTGTACAGGCTGGAGGAGGTGGAAAAGATTTTTCTCAGGTGAGTGACACCAGTGCCATTCAGGAGCCGGGGAGCAGGGTGTGGGGATCACTGCCTGGGAGCTGACTTGGGCAGAAATACGGGGTTGTTGATGCTGTAACAGTCACCATTGTCCCTGTGAGGGGCGAGCAGAAAGCGGCTTGAGAGGCTGTAAATCCCTGCTGCTGGTGCCGGGAGGGAGCCCAGAGGGGCAGCGCAGCTCCCAGGCAGTTTCCTGGCAGGGTACAGCCCCTGCCACCTCACCAGTAGCTGTGATGCCAGGGTCACCTCTCACCCGTGTGGTTGGGAGTCAGAGCCTGCATCCTGACCCAACACTGCCACCAGCCCGTGCTGCGTGGCTTGGGGCACCTCGCTGTGTCTCTGCCTCCATTTCTTGTGTCAAAGTGGTTGGGGTAGCTCTGGCACAGCCCCAGGCTAACTTAGGGCACCCTCTGTGTGTCTCACTTCCTGTCCGCATGCTGCCTTGGGGAATCAGGCTGGAAATGAAGATCATCAAGGGCTCCAGCGGCACTCCGAGGCTCAGCTACACCGGGCGGGATGACCGGCACTTCGTGCCCACAGGCCTCTACATAGTCAGGACAGTGAACGGTGGGTGACAGTGACTGTTCCTGGTCCCTCCCCATGCCCAGCCAGAGGGACCAGGCTCACACCCTGCCTGAGGGAGCTGAGTGCCCCCGGTTAGGGCGGTCACCGCTGGCTGGCATTTCCCTGAGCCTTTTCTGGTCTTCGTGGGCCTGGAGTTGGGCTGGGGCAGAGAGGAGAGTGAGTGGACACACGGGGCTTTGCTGGCTGCAGGCCCTGGAGACGGCGGGGCAGCAAGGCTGTCATCATCCTAGTCACCATCCGAGAGCCCCTCAGGGATGGTGGTGGAGTGTGCACCCACACGGCCCTTCCCACTGCTGCTGTCCCCACGGGCACTGCCCTGCCTGAGTGCGGCCCTCCCCTCTCATCAGAGCCTTGGACCATGGGGTTCAGCAAAAGCGTCAAGAGGAAGTTCTTCTACAACAAGAAGACCAGGGACTCCACCTTTAACATCCCCACGGACTCCATTGCCCCGTTTCAGTGAGTAGCCTTCTCCTAAGTGTTCCTGCCCCAGAGCCCAAGACTGGTCACTGTCCCTCAGGGGCAGAGGCGTGGCTGCGTGGAGCCTGCCCAGGTAGGGTTTTGGCCTGGCCCTTGGCACTCAAGGACCCAGCGTCCATTTACCAGATTGCATCATTCTTAAAGTTAGCAGCTGTCACCGGGCGTGGTGGCGCACGCCTGTAATCCCAGCACTTAGGAGGCTGAGGCAGGAGGATCCCACAAATTTGAGGCCATTCTGTGCCTCAAAAAAAAAAGAAGAGCAGACAGGAAAACCAGGACTATCAGTGGTTTGTGACCCAGAGGGATGTGATTAGCACAGCAGCTGCTGTCAGGAAAAGTTGGTTCTGGGAGTCACAGGAGTGCCCCAAGTCCGCGGGCTGAGGGCCCTCTGACCCCTCTTCTCCCTCTCCCCCCCTAGTGTCTGCTACTTCAGCCGGCTCTTCTGGGAGTGGGGAGATGGCATCCGCGTGCACGACTCCCAGAAGCCGCAGGATGTGGACAAGCTGTCCAAGGAGGATGTCCTTTCCTTCATCCACATGCACAGCCACTGAGCCAGGCCTGGGCGCTCCTGCCGAATGCCCTGTCCCTCCCAGGGCAGGGTGCTCTGCACGGTTCCTTCTGCCTCTGTGAAGGAGCTAGGGAGCACCAAGCCTGGGGGTCGGCAGGGGCCGTCAGAGGACACGTGTTCCTGGGACAGGTTTAAGGTCAGCGCCCAGAGGACAGGGCAGAGCAGAGGTCTTTGGGCACTGCCGCTCTCCCAGGGCTCCTGCAGACGGCACCACCCCTCGGGGTGGCCAGGCCCCTGCTGTGCCCAGCTTTAATTGGGCCAACCCTGGGTGGGTAGAGCCCACTGTGGTTTCTGCCCAGGAGCAGCTGTTGTACAAGTTAAGAGTTTTGAGTTTGCTGTGTTGATGCCAAGTTGGAGACAACTCTGTCTCCTTCCCGTCTTGAGCCCTTCCCTGGAGTCCTAGCACGGCCAGCAACACTTGGGATCAGAGCTGTGTTGTCTTTGGCACTGGCTGTGACTGCGGAGCCTTCCTGGGCCACCTGCTTTTCATCCAAAAGTTGGGCAGCTCGAAGAGGGCAGGAAGTGGCCTTGGAGACCTGCCTTTCCTCTCCCCTAGCAGCAGTGGCCCTCCTGGTAGCAGAGTGCTGAGCTGGAGGTTGCTCTTTGCCACCCTTCCTCCCATTAGGAGGGACGGTCTGCTTTTGTCTGCTCATGGTCACTCCGTTTCCTCCATCTTGGCAGAGGCACAGAGAGGAAAGGAAGCGGGGCAGCAGCCCTGGACAGGGGAGGGTGCTCTGGTTGTTTTTAACAGGAAATAACTTTGAGAGGCTCCTGTGACTCCCTAGGGCCCCAGCCTGGTGCCAGTCTGGTTTCCATGGCGATAGGGCACTGAGGCTCCTGGCAGGTTGGAATTGACTCCACAGGGCCTTCAGCCAACACCCAGGCTGGCAGTGACACGGTGGGGACACCGTATTCCACCCAGCTTTGGGCTCAACGGTATGTTCTGCAAAATCTTGGTTCATTAAAGATGAACATATTTTTAATGCCTGTGTGGCTCAGTGCTTTGTGGTCCGACTTGGGCTGGAGGTGGAGAGAGGAAGCTGTGCTCAGAGAGGGTTTGTTCAGTTGGAGCTGCTGCTAGAAATCGGGGAAATCACAGCTGCTGTTGGCAGGGATGGGGAGTGAATGAACCCACAGCCCCAGGAGGGTGGGGAGGCACCTTTCCTCTTACATAAATCACAGCTCACGTGGCGGTGGCACTGTGACAATCCAGGATCAGTCTATGGGACTAAAATAACAGGCGTCAGACCAATTAGTGGCACCAGACTGGGGCCGAGGGGGAGGGAGAGGCAGACTGCTGACCCGGCTGGGCCCGCCTGCACTGTGCCAGGCTCCTGCAGAGGGCTCAGTTCCCCGAGGAGCACTCACTCTCACACTTGCTTACCCCGTGGGGCCTGCCCACCGTGTCACTGCTGGGCTGAGATGGTGCCTACACGCCTGCCCTCCGGCCCATGCCGGAAGTGGAGCCGGAGTGAGGTCTCCATCAGCCACTCCAGCCTCTGGCCACTGTCACCGTCAGTCTGGTCATTACCCAGGCTCTCGCTGCCCACGTACTCTCCAGGGCCCCCGCCTGCCTGCCACTGGAAGATGGCTGAACTCTGCACTCCCTAGGGACCTCTGCACGACCACTTCGAGTCCCTGGGTCGTCCTCACTGCACAGGCTGCATTTCTCCTGTCATAAGTACAGGCCAAGGCACGTGGCATGTTCCGCAGCAGTCCGGGAGGTGGCACAGCGGCCGCTTGCCTTCCCTGCTGAACTCCGTGGCATGAACCTGGGAATCTCCTCTCCATCCCTCAGTGCCCGCCCTCAGACCGTGACATTTACTCGGCAGACAGCAGTGGCCTGGCGTTCTTTATTGCCTGTCCCTTGGGCCAAGGGAGAAGCCAGCGCCATGTCCTTCCCACACCCAGGCCCACTCAGGCCAGGCTGGGGCAGGGGCCCAGGAGACCACCTGAGTGTCAGGTGTCCTGCGCCCAGGTCCTCTGGAGGAGTCACTCACATGGTCCAGTGGGCGTAGAGCAGGGCCAGGAGGATGAAGATGGCCACCGAGAGCAGCATGTTCTTTCTGTTCTCCTGCCGAAGCAACTTCAGCTCCTTCTCTGGGAGGCAAAAGGGCGGTGGGCACTGTCAGGCTGTCCAGGCCCCTCTACTGCCTTCTGCTATCTCCAGTGGGTCCACACATCACTGTAGGCAGAGTGGTCTTTCTAGCCACCTTAAGTAGTGACCCCAGGCTGTCCAGGTCCTTACAACCTGTTGGCTCCAGTGGGGCCCCAGGTCCCGCTGCCAAATGCTACTCAGCCATTCTCTTCAGATGCAGTTGAGGCCATGGCTGAAAGTCAAGCTAGGTGGTGACATTGCTGGGTGAGTCCCCTGGCCTGTCAAGGCGGGGGCTGGGTGCCCACCCTTCCCAGAAGCTCCTCCCTCCCCCAACAGTTGGGCCCTCTTTGCGCTAGGCAGGGCCTGTGTCCTTGCTGGGTGCCCAGCTCTCAGGAACTAGGGGTTTGAAGAGTAGCGGTTTGCTCCGTGAGGCGGTCGGTCCCAGGAGTAGAAAAGCCAGCCCTGCCACCGAAGTGAACAGTGATGCTGCGATTCTGGGTGAAAACTGATAGCCCACCCAGCCCTGCCCTTGCAAGGAGGGGGATGGGAGAGGCTGGACGGAGCCCAGGGTGCCATGCCGAGTGCTGATTCACAGCGGTCCTTCTGGGGCCCCCTGTGGGGGGTGAAGGGGAAACCCAGAGTCCCCCCAGACCCTTTTCCCTGTCCTCACTAGGTGATGCCTGGGTTCTGCTGGCTGTGCCCAGAAGGTGGCAGCATTGCTCCACGTGCAGAGGCCCTTCCCACCCAAGGGGGGCTGTCATCCAGTACCTGACCCTGCTCAGGGTGTGTGTGTCAGTGTCAGAGCCTGAAGTCTGAGTGCACGGGGCTACCGCCACACCCGGGCATCCCAGAGAGGACAGCCACCTATGGCTACCTTCTTCCTCCCCTGGGACAGAAGCACTTGGAATTCTCCCAGGCTGCTGGATCCTTCAAAGAACCACCTTGCTCCCTGGGGTTGTCGGGCTCCCCGGCTATCTGGCCCTCCCAACCCTGGGGACAGGAGGTCCCAGCTGGTCACCCAAGGGAACTTTCTTACCGTAGTTGGAAGCTTTGCGCATTAAGCTATTTTTCTCCTTCTCCAGAGACAGCCTGTGAGGGGAAGGGGTTTTATGGCTCAGGTCCATTTCCTGTGTCCCCCAGGGGAAGGGGACAAGGGCTCAGGTTTTAGGGGACAGGAGCAGGGATCTCATTTACTTGGGGACCCAGGACAGATGCTGGGCGGAGGTGCTACCTGTCCTCGGGGCTCAGCTCTGCCCTGTGGAGCCGGCAGCTCACAGCCTCCAAGTCCCGCCGGCACTGGGTCAGCTTCTCTTCCAGCCCGTCGATCTGAAACACACGGTCACGGCGCTGGCTCAGGAGTCTTCTCGGGCAGGTACCCAGTATCACCCGCCCTGGGTGCCATTCGCTGTCCTTTTCACCATGGCTGCAGCCTGAGCCCCTGGAAACAGGCCTCAGAGCTGTCTCGACCCTGTGAGCAAGCGCAGGTCGGGGTGCAGGAGCAGCCTGGGGTTGGCTGGCTGTTTCCCCAGAACAGCCCAACCACGGCAGGCGCCTGGCCCATGGGCACCCACACACAGGGTGACCACCCAGGGCCAAGAGACAGGGATTTCCCCACTGACACACTTACTAGCGCAGTCTGAGTTGTAAAACAGAGATTCAATGAGAATCAATAAAAATTTTAAAATGCAACTTAAACTCACTTTCATTCCTTTCTGACTTGATTCTTGGGCAACAACATTGCCCGTCATCAAGATAGCTGTAACTTGTGTGGTAAAATAGCTAAGCTCTCGAAAGGACGGCTGCCAAAGAGATCTTTTTCCATTTGTTTTGATCACAGTTTGAGTGGAGGGAAAGCGTTCTGCAAAGTACTGGCCGGGCTGGCCGAGCCTGAGCTTGGTGTCATGCACTGGGCACTGGGTGCCTCCTCCCCATCCGCCTGACTCGGGGCCCAGGTGTCCATGTGCCTGGCCACCCCTGGGCCTGCTGCTGGGAGCCTAGATTGGGTGTTGGGGGTGGCCAAGTTGGGCCCAGCACAGCAGCCAAATGTGCAGCGCTCTGGAGCCCTGCAACGCCCACCCTCCACCCCCACCTCGCGCTCTCGCCATCCCTGGGTGGGAGCGACCATCACCTCCGGATCACACGTGGGAGAACCAGGTGCCCAGCTGGTGACTGCTGAGGAGACCACAGCAGCGCCCTCTCCCCTCAAGCATCCTGCGCTGGGGTCTGGGTGCCAGAGGCTCCGGGCCTCTACCACTCGCTCTTCCTCACACCACCCACCTGTCCTGCAGCCCCAACTCGGCCGGGGCCCCATGGGAGGTGCAACCCCAGAGCCTGGCCTTAACTGCCTGGCTGGCTGTGCCACTTCTCTGCCAGGGGGTTCCCAGGGGGAGGGCTGTCCCTGGGGAGGCCACAGGCCTTCCTGCAACTGCACAGCAGGGAAAGGCACCCTGGGGCAGGCTTGGGGAGAAGAGAGCGACAGCCCAAGCCAGTGGTCCCCAACACGCAACCCAGCTGGTTAGGACTAAGACCTGCTCCTTCCATCCCATGGCAAAGAAACCACAAGCAGGCACCAAACTCCATAGTGGACCCAAATAAAACTTAATTCATGACATTCCACCTCCTATCCGAGGCCACCCCTGCTGCCCTTGGCTGGAGGGGCCCACACTCCTCCCCCTGGCAAAGCCACCAGTCCTCTCAGGAGGCCGAGTGGACACTGCCCTCCTGTTTGGGTCCAGACCGTATCTTTCCAAACTCTGGGAATCCCCAGTGGGGGTAACTGGCAGCCCACAGGTCATGTCTTGCTCATAGGCTGACCCATTCCACATGGGCCTGTGGCCCTGCCACTGAGGGTGTCAGAGTTTGTAGCTCCTATCTGAGATGCCACTATAGCTCCCCATCTCCTCTGTGCCCACCACAAGGCCTGGCCTGCTCAGGAATACTTAGCCCTGAGGGGCTGGGGACAAACGGCTGAAGTCTTATGTGACAAGTGGAGTCTGAAACCCTCCTCTTGTGCCCAGAGCCTGGAGACAGGCACAGAACCCAGGGACTTGACAGGCTACACACTGCAATCTTAGTCCTAGGCCAGGGTTCTTCCTGCTGTCCCTTGGGCCAGGGCCTGGTTTGCAAGTCATTCTGGGCAGGGAGCAGGTTGGGGAGTTCTACCCCTAAGACACCCCTGGGAAGGCTATCACGTGCTCAAACTCGTGGTAATTGCTCCAGACCAAGGCCAGGAACTCATGCTAAGCAAAATCTTAAAACGGAGGCTGACAAACCACAAGTGGCCACGCCAATCTGCCATCGTGCTCTGGACAGGGCCTGAGGAGCTGGTGGTCGGGGTCCTTTATATGAACAAGACCAATTTATTTGCAGTTCCACTAAATAGGCCCACTTTCATTTGCCACTTTTTAATGAGGCTTAAACAGGCAAACACAAATCAAGGTTTTAGGGACTCGAATTCTAACCTCCCTCTATGAATATTTATGTCCTGCTAACAGCTCTCCGATTCCCTTCTAAATACAAATCCCCCTTCTTTACAACCCACCTGCCTGGCTGCCGATGCAGGCCTGGTGAGGAAGGCCACAGACTCATCCCAGGGGTGGCTCTGCAGATCCCCAGCCCTGGATGTGGCTTAGGAAGCTGGCCTACACCTGGCGAGAGTAGCACTTGCGGCAGAAGTCTGCTCTCGGCAGCTATGATGCCTGGGCAGAGACTCTGGGGGACCCAGCTGCAGAGGCGGAAGGGAGGGTCAGGAGCAGAGAGTACAGAGGGGCTGACCTAGCAGGGCGGGAACAGAAAGGGGGAAGAGCACCCAGAAAACAGACCTCAGAGGAGTCCCCAGATGGCTGTTTGGCCAGCTCTCAACTCTGTGCACATGGAGTACACACTTTGTGGCTCCAGGTTAGTGTCCTCCCCGTCACCAGGGTGAAGGCAGCAGAGATGCCAGGACTGGAAGACATGGGGGTTAGGACCAGAGTAAGATGTCACAAAGGTTCTAGAAACATAAGGATCAGAGCTGCCAAGCAGTTGGGAGCCAGACTGGCCAGAAGCCTCAAGTTGCAGCTGCCTTAAGCGCAGTGGTGGGGCCCATGGGCTGGAATCGGTGCCCTGACTATCACTCACTTGTGTGTGACTGGCGAGTGCCTTGTTCTGTTCCTGAGCAGACACGTGTGAAATAAAGAAATCGCGTTTCACATCTAGAGAGTTGTTACGAGGACGATGTGACATACAGGTGCTTGGAACAGTGCCTCACACAGAAGGAGTTCAGTAAGTGTTTCCTATTGTTACTGGAGAATGGTTTTCGCTGCATCTTTGGGGAATAAAAAAGGCTGAGTAAACGGTGCCAAGAGGGAGAGAAGGTGTGGAGCAAAGACAGGAGGTGGCAGAGGCTTGCGCCTGGCCATTCCGCTGCTCTCTGGAGGACCCACAGCCAGGGCCCAAAGGACAGCAGCTGCCAGCTGTTTGGGACACAGCACACTGGGAAGGTCCTGCCCGGGGAAGGAGTGGGGTGGGCTCCGGGGCCAACGACTGAGCAGTGTCCCAGGCAGAACGGGCTCCGCTAAGGGCAGAGGAAGCACAAAATGGCAAGCAAGCCTGGCGGCCGGGGAGCCAGGCACTGCCACGGGAAGCACAGGTGCCAGGCAGACTGAGGCCAGGGAGGGGACACTGAATGCTGTGCTGCCTCCTGGGACTTCTGTCTGGCAGGCTGGACAGCGGCCCACAATGGGCTCAGATGGTGGGACTTGCCTAAAGCTGAAGGGGACAGAACAAAGCAGACACAGCCAAGGAGGGGCCCTGTTCAGGTGGTGTGAGGGCAGAGTGGAGGCCAACGGGCAGTGACGTTAAGATAGTACACTCAGGGGGCCAGGGATTTAGCCCAGTGGTGCCGCCGCCTGCCTCGAAAGCACAAGGTCCCAAGTTTCATCCCCGGCACACACAAAAAAATAGTACACGCAAAAGGCCAAGGGCAGTCATCACCAGAGAAGCAGAGCACTGCGTCCAAGTCGCCCAGCCGAGCCAGCAAAGGAAGCAGGGATGCAGTCCCCCGGGGACACGGGACCCCAGGAAACAGGTAGCAGTGGGGGTTCCCTCTGTGACCAAATAGTGCCTCTGGACCCGCACAGATGGAGGACTTTGTGGGTGTTGTGTGAACCTCCACAGGTGGGTGGATGCAAGCTTGACCCAGAGACCAGCAGGGGGCAGGCCCTGCTGTGGGGCCTACTGGGGGTTGGCGGGGCAGGGGAGGAGGGAAAGGCAGGGAAAGTGAAGCAGACTGGGGGGAGCAGGAAGGTGCATCCCTCAAGGAGGGAGGGCGCTGAGGGTGGGGAGGCTGCACTGTAACAGAGAAGCCCAGGAGCAACCCTGGTGCTGAGCCCCTGCCTCACTACTGGAATGGGAGAGACGTGAGACTGGGGAGCCTTCACCAAGGAGGGGGGGCCCTGCAGGAGGAGATGTGTAGGTGCCAGCCAAGCAGGGTCTTCACTGCTGCTGCCCGGTGCCAGGGAAGAAAGGTTTCCTGCAGTCACAGGCCTGGGACCGGGGCTTCTGTGAGCACTCCCTGCCCTGTGGCCCTGAAGCTGGAGCCACCTGCCTGGGGAACATCACCTTGCTCCCAGAGCTTTAGGAAAGCCTCCCTGGGGTCCTATACACCATAAAGCTGCTGTGTTAAGAGAAACTGTAAAATTCCTCTGAAATCCCAGAGAGGAATCTTTTCAGGAGTGTGGAGCCTCTAGGAATCAAAGCCCAAATCAAGTCTCAATGCAGAAGGAACCTCTGGCTTCGAGGCTATCAGATAACTGCAGTTAGGCACAGGGGTCAGGCGGCCCAGGCACCAGCTCTGGGGGCTCGAGTGTGGCTTCTACTCTGCCCATGAGCTCCAGCCACAGGCTGGTGTGGGCTCCACTCTCCCCTGAAGGTGGCCGAGCAATGCTCACTGGGCATTTGGACAGCTAGGAGAGGCTCTGCCTGGTCCCCAGGGAGCCATGGTGGGGCCACACGGCCCACTCTTTTCCAGTCTAGGAAAAAGTCCTTTCCTGTCACATTGGGGCCTTGCTCCCAGGGGCTTCTGGCCAGCGAGTGGCAGAGGTTGCTGGGTTTGCCCCCAGTCAGGCAGAGTCACAGACCCAACCTGCGCCTGCCTAGCCAGGGCCCTGCTGGGCACAAGGGCTAATAAAGAGCACGGTGGCTGGTACCTGAACAAGCCATGGGGCCTCATGGGTCTGAATGACACAGCAAGTCAGAGCAGCCTCAGAAACCAAGTCCACACAACACAACCACAGCACAGCCGCAGCCTCTGCACCAGGCTCTGTTCTCATGCTTCACACCTGTGAACTCGAGGAAGGCTTGAGGCAGGAGTCAGGTCCTGTCACCAGTATCACACCTTACAGACAGGAGACTCAGACCCACAGAATCAAGTAACCTGTTCAGGGCCACACGGGCTGTAAATAGGGGTGCAGGGCGGTCCGGGTCTGTGCCCCTCACCACCACCCCTTACCCAGAAAGCACAGAAACGTCGGCTTTGAACGCTCCTGGCCCCTGGGCATAGCCTGCACACCATGAACTCTGGGCTGGGCGGTGTGGACAGCTGTCCCCGCAGGAAGGGACTGTCCCCACCCTAAAGGAGCAGCTCCAGACTTCCCACCTCATGCTCCTCCCACTGTAGCAACCCCCTTCAACATCCCTCATGATAACACGTGACAAAGAAGGGATCTGGGGAACAGCTGGCTACGCCCTAGCTGAAGCCATCTAAACGTGCTTGTGTGGCGTGCTTGTGTGGCGTCAGCAGATCCTCCACCCGAATGACCTTGTGTAGGGCTTTGCTTACTCTCTCTCTACACAACAGATGCTCCGTGTGGGAAGGCCCTGCCTGGACTCTGCAGTGAGACACCTAGGGGCCAGAAGCCAGCAGCTGTCTGTCCTCACCCTGAGCTGTTCCCCGCCCACTGCTAAAGCACCCGACCGGGCAGGTGGCTGCACAGCTGGCCCTCAGAGCCCTTTTGTCCCCAAGGGCAACAAAGCTGTCTTCTCCTTGCTAGGCCACAGCCCGGAGTGGCATCAGCTGTTACCCTGCCAGGCCCAGCAACCTGGGAACTGGGTTTCTCAAAATCTGCTCATTTTCACAAGTCAGGAGGCCGCAGGGCATTTATTTATTATAATGGGCACAGGAGCCAGAGCGCCTGCCCAGATGGTCCCTGGCAGTAGCCTGGGCCTTCCATCTGTGGCCTCAGGCCACACAGCAAGACACATGGGGGTCACGGCCTGAATTTTCCAGGTAAGCAGCCTCAAACCCCACAGGGCGGAGCCCCTGCCACTGCTTCCAGGAGGAGACGCACGGGCTCTATGGGGACAGGAAACAAACCTTGGCTGAGAAGCTTCCCTCCAGACGGGGCGGCTGCAGACAGCAGGCCTCACCAGCTTCCAGTCAGTGACCAGTCTCAGGGCAGCAGAGCCAGCCGAGGGACCCATCATTTCCCTGGACCCTCACCAACCCTCACGTAGAAAGATGAGGGTCCCCTGGAGCCCACACAAGCTCCAAGGCCTGGCGGAGAGATGAGGCCATGCAGCTCTGCAGCAGCGTGCTTGCCCAAAGTCGGGCGCTGTCTGTCCCTGGGCTGAAGTGTTTGGGGTTTTTCTTTTCTTTCCCTCAATATATATTTTTGGATAAATTAGCAAAAACTTCTTCATTGCTGAAAGGCTCAAAGCACTTCTCAAGAACTGGCATCCACCCTGTGCCTTATGAATTCATTAATTAAGATGCTGGCAAACAGCCACTCCACACACTCTGCCATCCAGCCTCGTGAGGTAATGAGGTTTTAGTCTCCTGACCCCGAGAGTGGAGCGGAGCAGGCGCAGGCCGCCCGGAGAAATCACCTGCCCGGTGGTGACCTGTTGCTCTGCCCTGAAGCAAGAGAGGCTCATTTAATGGGCAGTGGGCCCTGAATGACCTCGGCTGGCTGCCGCCTGGCCCCACACAGCTGTGACCAAACGGCAGGGTGAAGTTCAGGCGCCCTCTCCCACTACTGCGGCCACTTCCGCGGCTACTGACTGCCGGCCACCATGATGCTTCCTGCCCTTGCATCAGAAAGCTGGACGGTTCCTTGAACAACTTTGTCCCATTGCGCCCTCATGGCTTTACACAGACAACAAGTGTCAAGGCACTGTTCCTCCTGGCCTAGGCCACTTTCTCCCCATAGCCCATGACCTCCCTGATTGTGCCGACTCCCAGCCCACCCTCCTCTCCTCCCTCCACTGTGGAAGCCAGAAAAGAACAGCAGGTGCTGCTTCCCAGTCTCCTTGCAGCTACATGAGTCAGTTCAGGCCAATGAGATGTTCCAGAAGTCAGCTGCCAGACTCCTGAGAGACCTTGGACAAACAGCGTTGCCTTTCTTTTCTCCTTCCTGATTTAAAAGTTGAACACGATGACTGGAGCTGTAGCAGCTGTCTTATGACTATGACAAAAGAGTTAAGAGAACGAAGAAATACTAGCTGATAGAGCTGAACTCTTGAACCAATCCCAGCAGCCACCCACCTAAAAATTTCTATGTAGGGCCGGGGATTTAGCTCAGTGGAGCCACTGCTTGCCTTGAAAGAGCAAGATCCTGGTTTGATCCCCGGCACCAAAAAAAAAGAAAAAGAAAAAAAAATTTCTATGCAGAAAAAACAGTATAATCCTATTTGCTTAAGTCACTGAGGTCAGTGTTCTGTAACTTATAGCCAAAAGCTTTCCAAACTGATACGATTTTTGTACTGGGGACCAGATCCAATCAAGTTATTCCCTCTGAGACGTCAGGTGAGACACTACGGATCTGTTAAGATGGACTAGGCAACGAGACATCTAGTGACATGACGTCAGACAGTCTAACTACCAAAGCAAGTGCAGTAGTGACCATGTTAGAGGTTACTACTATCAGAGATTTAAAAGACAATGTTTACATCCGCTCAAATCTTCCTATCGGTTTAGGCTAAAGTATAACCTTTCCTTCCTCCCACACAACATTAAAATCAGTACCAGGGCCAGTAATTTCTCATCTGAACTGCACTTTTCTCTTGTTATTCAAAATAAGCTCTCAGAAGCTAGAATTCACAGCCAGTGTTTCACAACTCTGAGCTGTCACAAGGTGGCACAGAGTCAGATGAAAAGGCCTCAAAAAGAAGGAAGATGACCGTGAGTAGGGAAGGCTGGAAGGGGCATCAGTGGGCCTTGGGCCAGGCCTGGGCGAGTGCCGCCTGATGGGGAATTGCTGCATTGCAAGTGCAGACTGCTTGCAGGTGATAGCTCACTTGTGGGGCTTTATTGCACTCGTCAGATTAACAGTTTTGATTAAATCACCACTTCATTGGCTCTGAGCGCACGACTTTTAATAAGAGGACGATATCTGCTGCTACTGAGCACCAGTGCACATTCAATACTCAGACTTCCAGGGTGACAGGAGAGCAAGGCAGGGGACACCCGGTGCCAGGGTGCTTCCCAGCAGCTCATTCTGGCTCTCAAAGCTGTGGATGTCAAGCAGGAAGTACCACAGACACCAAGATGGCAGACGGCTATGCAGCTGGGTTTATATATCTGCACACTTGTGCACATTTTAAAATATCTGCGCATATATATGTATATGGTGATATAAAGATGGGTTTTTTTAAGGGGTGAATCTGCCCCAGGATAAAATATCCCTTATCCAACTCAAAAATCTTTAACAATTGATGTCAGCCAAACAAAAGACATCTGTGCTCTTGTTAGTGAGTCTGTAACTCCTGTGCAGTTCATGTCCTTGGTGTTTTAGTTCTTTGAGACAAGGACCCACTATGTAGTTCAGGCTGGCCTCAAACTCACTATGTAGCCCAGGCTGGCCTAGAACTCCCTGCAGTCCTCCTGCCTCAGCCTCCTGAGTGCTGGGATTACCGATGTGCACTACCACCGCCCCCCAGCCAAAATCCTTTATATTGCAGATGAAGTTTATTTTAGTTCCCTCATCCCAAACAAGGCGATTGACTCAGCCATGGCACAGGATGCAAAAGGACTCCAAAGGCTGGGATTAAGAAAGGGCTGCTGTTTATCAATCACTCCCCTGCACCAGGCATGTGACGGGCACTGTACACTTATGGTTTCATTTAATCCTCACAACCACTGTGGGAAGTGAGGTGCAACAAGCAGTGGAGGCCACAAGCCATCCGCTGAAGCATGCCGGCCCCTTTTCCCTTAGTAATGGAGCTGTCACTGGCCAGACCATGCAGCCTCCTGGCTGATAAGCACATTTCTGAGCCCCTTGCAGTTAGGAGGAGCCCTGCATCTTCGTTTTTTCCAATGGAAAATGGGCAGTGTGAGCCCAGGATTCTCAAGATGGTGGGTGTTTTCCCCACTCTCCATTCCTCTAGACCAACCCTTGACAAACCTGAGGGCCAAATCTGGTCCAGTGGCTGTGTTTGTAAGTAAAGTTTAACTGAGGACAATGCCACACCCACTCATTTACACACTGCCGATGGCCAAGAACAGTATCTCGTTTTTCATGGTACTTATTTCTATAAAATTGACACCATCATTAGTTTAACAAATGTCTCTTGGGTTTTTTTTTTTTCTCAGTACCAGGAATCAAACTCAGGACCTTGCACTTGCTAGGCAGGCATGGTGCCATTGAGCTAAATCTCTGGCCCCTGATTAACAAATATGTAACAGGTTAGGTTCCTTTGAGCTGCTGGTCCCAACATTTTCATCAACTGATCCACACAAAACCTTGTTTTACGTGTGTTTCTTTAAGAGGTCTTATCTCATATAGTTGGTTCCTTAAAAATGAACTCAAAGGGCCAGGGATTTAGCTCAGTGGTTCCGCTGCCTGCCTCGAAAGTGGAAGGTCCCAAGTTCAATTACCGGTACCAAAAAGAAAAAAAAAAAATGAACTCATGGCCAACAGTATCCTATAGTCCAGAGTTATGCCATGCCTGAAAAAAAGTTTATCTAGCCAGACATAGTGGTGCACGCCTATCCTATATTCCCAAGACTCTGGAAGGCTGAGGCAGAAAGATAGCAAGTGAGAGCTCAACCTGGGAAACTTAATGACTTTGCAAGACCCTGTCTCAAAACATAAAAAGGGCTGGAGATGTAGCTCAGTGCAAAGGCCTTGGCTTCAACCCCCAGTAACACAAACACAAACACTCACACAAACACACACACACACTGATCTAAAAAAACTATTTGCTCTCTAAACCACATCAAAGCATTCTTGTACTTAGCAATACTAACACTTTAGCACTATTCTTGGGGGCCACTTGAAACAGCAGAATCATCAATAAAAAGCATTAAAAAATGCAAAAATCATAGCACTAAACAGACCATAAAATGGACACTTGTTCATAGTATAACAGCTCAAACAAGAAGGGAGAGCATTGCTTGTTCAACTTTAGCTATAAATATGGATCCTGGGTGATTCAATTTTTTCCTGTTGTTTTGTTTTAGCCCATGGATGACTACAAAAGCACTGCCGATCCCAATCTGGGGCCTCAAATACATTTTAGCCAGTAGGCATATTGGTAAATAGGCTATCTGTGCATAGGAAGGATCAACTGTAGCTGCAACAGAGACCACACAGCCCACAAAGCCTAAAATACTTATATCATCTGACCCTTTACAGACAGGTCTGCTGGACCCTGCCCCAGCTTGTCAGAGAAAATGACAAACTTTTCTGGGTTTTTTGGTTTGTTTTCAATACTGGGGATTCAACCAAGGGTGCTCACACTGAGCTACAACCGCAGCCCTTCATTTTTCATTTTGAGACAAAGTCTTGCTAAGTCACCCAGGCTGGGCTCAAACTTGCAATCCTCCTGCCTCAGCCTTCTAGAGGCTCCATGAGATTATAGGCATGTACCACCACGCCAAGCAAACTTTCATGTTCTTGTTTTGCTTTTTGAGACAATGTCTTGCTATGTAGTTCAGGCTGGCCTCGAACTTCTACCAAGTGCTGAGATTACAGGCCTGCACCACTACACTTTCAGGTTCTTGGGCCGGGGATTTAGCTCAGTGGCATCGTGCCTGCTTTGCGAGCACAAGGTCCTGAGTTTGATCCCTGGTACCAAAAATAAAAAAAAAAAAAAGTCACTTTCAGGTTCTTTCACTAGCACTTTCAAGTTCTTGATGACACTTGAGTATTGGGGTTTCTCTGTTGTAGCATCTTACGGTCCCCTAACACAGGCTGTAAAGTCTGTGCCTTTCCCATCACCCAGTGATATCTCCTGTCATCATTCATTACTGTCTTTTCAGAGATTTTCAACAACTTTCACCTACCATGGGCACCAATATTTCCCCAAAGGCGCTATTAAAACCACCTGCACCAGCACACATGTGGCTTGTTTAAAATGCAGCGTCCCTGTTAAAACGTACACCCACATCTTACTGCATTACTTGGGTTGGGTCAAAGAGTTCAATTCTCCCTTTTCACAGGGTCTGCAGGTGATTCTATACATTCATAAATTTGAGAATCACTGAACTGGGGAAGAGGCAGGAGGAAGCCCATTACCCTGGAGCCCACAACTTCTGGGACGAAGCACAAAGGGAAGCAGGAGCACTTCTGGGAAGACCACTTGGGCCCTACTCCCAGCTCCATCGTCTCTACTGCTTCAACCTGGGCTCAATTTGAAACCTGTTTCTCATCTGTACAAATCTCTCGGGCTTGCAGGGAGGATTAACAGGGAACACGAGCCAAAGTCGCAGACAGTAGTTACTCAGTGTGCATCAGCTGTTTCTCTTCCATGCGCAGTGAATTATTCCTAAACCCTTCAGCATCAGGTCTAGGATTTATAGGCGCCCAAAGGTTCTCAAAGTCGCGTCCCTTCCTCAAGCTCTGGGACCACAGAGGAAAACGTCCCCATCTAGGGGGATAGTTAAGCCGCTACAAACACGCAGGGCGACATAGGCTCCGTCACCCTGGAGGTCCCCACCCCTCGGGCAGCCACCTGTCCCTATGGGTTAGGCTCCACTTACAAGTCTCTCTCAGGATCCTCCTAGTTTCTGTGTCCCTCGCAGTAGGGTCCCCTCACTTGGGGGCCACGTCTCCTCCCTCTGGGGTTCCCCCATCCCCGGGCTTCCTAACCTCGGGGCCCCGTCGTGACCCTCACTTCCGGCTCCTCCTACCTCACGTCCCTCTCCCAAGCCCGCGTCGCCCTCGCCTCCTCCCTTGACTCTTCCTCCAACCTTGCAGCCCCATTACCCTGCAGCCGGTAGAAGGCAACTAACGAAAGGTCCAACTTCCACGCCTCCCCTCACCTCTAGAGCGACGCCCAGATTCTCCCGCTTCTTTTTAGTCATGTTGCTTGCCGGGATCCCCGAGCACCACGGGACACGCCCATTGAGTCGCACTACGCACGCGCAAATCCTCGTGCTTCTCTTTCATTGGTCTCCGAGACGGCGGAAGGCGGAGCTACTTGTGGTCGCCTTGTTGTTAAAGGGAGCGGCCATGTTTATGAGGGGCAGCTTCTAATTTGAAGGCCCGGTTTAGGGGCGGAGAGAGAATAAAACCTGGGGCGGAACAGTGGCTGGCCCGCCCAGGGTGGAAGCCGATTTGTATCACCAGAGCTTTTTTTCTTTCTTTGTGGTACTGGAGATTGAACCCACAGCCCCGCCCCCCTTTAATTTTGAGACACGGCTCTCAATTTTTCCAGGGTGTGTTCGAATTTGTGGCCCTCCTGCCTCAGTCCCCTAGAGTGCTGGGATTTCACAGCGTCAAGAAACCTTTTTTTTGTTTTTTTTTTTAAACCCCACCGTCAGTTACCTTTACCCTTGAAGTCCCTGCCCAGTTTTATGCCAAGTCCCTCACCCCCCCCATTCAAATTCTGCCCATCCCTTAAGGTCCAACCCAGCACCTCTGCCCTGTGGTTTGATAAGGGCTTTCTCCTGTTAGCTCTCCTTTTTGTTTTCTATTCTTCCTCATTTTTCTTGTAAGACAAAAACAGCCGAGAATATCACAGAGAACTTAGAAATGAGAGGTAGTGGCCTTTATTCTGCCAGTCTTATCTTGGTTTCTGTGTATTCCTTCCAGGCTTGGACTCAAATGTAGTATTTTATGCTGTTGAAATTCTGTTGTACGGTACACTGTAGACCTGTGGCCTTTGGAATATTTTGACTGTGAGCCCACCATGAAAATTGTTTTTTATTATCAAAGTAACCCCAACCAAAAATTCACAATAAGAACCTTTACCGTCTGTGAAGCACGATGTTTTCTACTGCCCCTTTTTTTCTCTTTTACTTCCCTCTCCCTCCCCCTCTTCCCCACCTCCTACCATGCTGGAGATCTGACCCAGGGCCCGGTCCTAAGCAAGCACTCTCACTGAGCTACACCCCCAACCCTACTGTGGCCTAGTTGATTAAAGAAAAGGAAGTCAGTGGCAGGAGACCTAACAAGTGGATCCCCACTACTGGAGAGTCAAGCACAGTTAGGAAAAGCACGGTCATAGACATTTTTCCATGTCTTCAAAATCATCATCAGGATAGTGTCACCAGGTGAATGTATCTTTCTTGCATTGGACAGGTCAGAACCTCCAAACAGTGCTAACCCACACATCTTGTACACAGAACTCTGTCCTACTATACTCTTTTTCTCGGATAAACTTGCAGAATGGAATTGTTGAGTCAACAATTATGAGACCAGAATCAGAGCTCCTCATTTCCTGACCAGTGGTCTCTTCAGTGGAGCCTGTGTTTCTGTGGGTGAATGATGACCCCAAATCAGGGTTGGGGGAAAAAACATGTTTTCAGATCTGTGTCCTGTTCTTGATAGAGTCTTTGAGTGATGGCCCTGGAAGGGACCTGAGATAGTGTTGTGTTCAGCCGCCTGACGACGGCCCACAGGCAAGAGTGGGGTCAATCCTGTCTGAACAGGGCACAGGCTGTTGAGTGCAGTTCTCAGCTTAACACCCAAGTGCAGGAAAAAGTTACTCGAGAACACTGTCCGTCAACTGTCAATCAACAACATTTATTGTCAGAACACTTTTCCCAGCCTTGGTTCCGATCCCAGAAAAGCTAGACTCCATGCTTCCCAATTACCACAGGCACCGGCCCAGGGTAGGCGAGAAGAGGAGGGAAAACACTGTGTTCTTTTACAAATGGCTCCTTCTGTGACTGCTTGGCACCAAGAAAAAGCCACAGAGCTCTGGGCGTGCCCCAACTTAGGCTCATCTCTTTCTCCCATACCCTAGAAAAGGATTAGGCAAGCTGTCATCTTTCACCCCTTCGCTTCCCAGCCAGACGGTGTCCCCTGGGTCTGATGATAGCACAGGATGCTGATGCCGGGCTGGACTGAGGCCAGGGAGGGGGTGAGGGGTGTGCAGTGAAGGGGCCGCTTGCAGAGCGAGGCCAACTTGGAATCTGACCCAAGCTCTGCCACTTAGCGGCTGCCTCATGGCCCAAAGCACTCGGGCTTGCTCAGCCTCAGTTTCCACAGCGATTCAGCAGCTTGGCCTGCCAGGCTCGTTGTGAAAATTACCAAGAAGCCCGAGGTGCCGAGACTGGAGAGACAGCAGGATTGATGGGCCCGCTGCCAGCTTGTTGTTACAGGGTTTTGCTTAGCAATCTTTGCCATTTATATTTTGTTGTTGTTTTGATGCTGGTTCCTGTCAGTTGAACGCTGTCGCAGAGGATCTGTTGCAAGGAGTTCGGGGCGAATGCCTGGGTGGTTTGTGGTTGTCCAGGTGTGTAGCTCAGTGCACAGCCTGCTACATGTGTCCAGGCTGGACACAGTGGTGACCCCACAGTGTGTGTGTGTGTGTGTGTGTGTGTGGTGCTGCAAGTGGCCCAGGGAGCCCAGCAAAGTCCTTTCATTACCCCCCCGCCCCCGCCCGGCCCGGCACAGGCAGAGCCCCAGCTTTGATTCCCACGGGGGCTGTCAGGCAGCGTGGCCCGGCTCCCATGGGCAGATGGGTGACTGTTTGCGGCTCTCTGTGTGTCTTTGTTCCCAAGTGAGAGGTAGTTCTGAACCATCTATTTGGGAGATTTTAGAGCTAAACGTTTAAGGGAAACAGAGCCCTCCGATGGAAGGCAGGAGACTTGGAGTCACTCCTGGCCAGGTTCTTGGGCTCTCTTTGTCCCCTTCTACTAAATGGGCACAGCAGGGAGAGCCGGACAGCCTAGACACCCCGGGATCCTGGTTTTTCATGACCTTGTTATCTGTAAGGTGCCCAGACATAAGGTACCCTTGTAAGCTGTGAGGTAGATGCATAAAATACGAGCTAATCACTACCCTCAAGATATCGTTAATCTCGTTAGGGAGACAGACTGACAACATGAAATAATGGATGCCAGGCATCATGGAATTAAATGCCAGCTGTCTGGTACTTACTGTTGATGCATTGGGAGCTCTGAGAGAAGAGAATGCTGTGGGATCTGGGTGGCTTTATGGAGGCTCTGGGTCGTGGAGCGCAAATGACACGGGGTTGAGCGGAAGTGGGGGAGAAGGCATCCCAGCTGTGGCCCCAAGGGCCTTCTCGTGCCAAGAGGGGTTGTTCTTTTCGACTTGGCACTGGATCAGGCCTGGCTTATTTGTCCCAAGAGCAGTCTTTCTGTCCTTTACCTCATCCTGGGCTTGCCCAACTGTGGAATCCACACTTGGGTCCCCGCCCCTGCCCCGAGGGAGCCTTTGGAGAGAAGGTTGAAGGAGAGCCACATCGTTCACTGTCAGAGCATTTCAGGCAGGAAATGAAGAATTTCGTAGGTGGTTAAAAATACAGTGGGAGCTGATTTATGTGTGAATTTTGTTTCAGGGCAGCAGATTATAGCCCAAGTTCTGAGGCAAAGTCAGCGGTGTCTTTATGGCCTGCTTGGATCAGTTTTATGTTCTTAGTGGTTTTTATATGTCTCAGCAAAGCCAAGATGCTAGGACTTTTTTGTCCACATATTTAACCAGGGAAAACTCATGTATACCACTCCTTGCACCCAAACTCTTAACATATAAAGAAAAGAAAGACAAAAAAATGACTGTTTTTCCTTGCTACTTAGTGGGTGTCCAGTTTTCAGTTAAATGAAATTAAATCATAAATAGACAATAAATCCAGGTGAGGCCCTGAAGTGGATGTCAGGTGACACTGTGAAACAAAAGGACAACTACCTAAATATTGCTGGAGATGCAGATCACATGATCCTACAGAATCACCCAGATGAGGGGAAATTTCTTGTAGACACTGATGCCAAGATAAGCCCTCTGACCTTTTCTGGCCCACAGACAGGCTTATATCTTTTTCTTTTTTGGTTTTTTGAGACAGGGTCTTGCTATGTAGTTCAGGCTGGCCTCGAACTCAATGATCCTTCTGCTTCAGTCCTCTGAGTTCGAGGATCTTATGACTACTATACCTTTTGTAACTGATCATGTTTCTCACTTTCCTTTTGTTCCAAGGAAGCTTAGATCCGCACTTGCGCAGGGATTTTGAACAGAGGTTTCCACGTAGCAGCTTTTGCCCTGTCTTTACTCTTCTACCCTTGTTTTCCCTGTGCTCTATCACTTTATCTATTTTTATCCCACTGTACTGTGTGCATTTTTGGTAAGCTCCCTCAAATCCTTTTTTGGAACACAAAGGAGCATAAATAAATCAATAAATACATCCTGTGTTTGCAAATATAGCACTTTGTTCTTTCTAAAGCAATTTTCATATCCATTAGCTCTGTGGGTCTCTGTGTACCTCTGTGAGGAAGGCAGTGCAGGCTCAGTCACCCCCATTTTGCAGACAAGGAGGTTGAGGTACATCACCTCATTTATTGAGTGAACTGGCTTGCCAGAAAAGGTAGGCCCAATGCTCCTCCTATATCTAAAACCACATGGACCCCTCTGTGTACGAACAAGAAAGTAACAGTCTGTTGGGTGATTTCTCATTGGTAGACGTTGATTAGGAAAGGAGGAAACAAATTAGGGTGACCCTGATTTCAGAGATTCCCCCTAAGTCTACATTTACAGTTACTTCCTGCACCATTTTTCTGGTAACAGACCCAGCCCCACTGGTCACAGGGTGGCATATGACTCAAGCTAGAGAGCCAGTCATAGAACCACATGGTGGTTCTGGCCATAGTGATTGGTTCAGAAAAGAGGTCACATGACCAGAGCTGGACCAATAAGAGTTCTTTCCTGAGATTTTTCCATCTGTGGCTGGGAAATAAAATTTCATCTCTACTTTCATTCTAGAGCCGCTGAGAAACATTGCTAGAAGTGCTGGCCATTTTGCTCCCTTTCATGACAAGAAGCTTGTAGAAGGCAGGTAGTATGCACAGGGTAGCAGCTATGACAGATGACTGGTGATGTTTGAAACTTGGGTTCCAAGTGTCTGAGCCTCTCTTCCTTTGTCCCTCTCAGCATGTAGGTGAATAAATTCCCTTTTTTGAGTAAGCTAATTTGAACTGGGCTCTCTTTTACAGCCCATAGATTTATTCATTTGTGTGGGTTTTAGACTGCATTTTTCTTTTTCCTTTTTCTTCTCAGAAGGAATAAACCCAGAAGTTATGCTTCTCTGGAGTTTAAGTTTTGGTATCCCAGCAATAATGTTGGGAGTCTTAATATTCAGCCTCTCCAAGGGGCTTGGGCTTTGGGAAGTAATGTCATTGTATATTAATGTCTCTCTCTAGAGTTGGACCATAAACAAAGGCAGAAGAGCCCAGTGGTTCAGAGTGAGGCATCTGACTCTGTTATTCATCAACTATGTGACCTTGGGCAAGTTATTTAACCACTAAGCCTCAGTTTCATCATCTGCAAAATGGAGATAATGATAGTAGTTATAGGATTCTTGTTAGGATTATATAAAAGAATCCATTTGGGCACATAGTGCTATGCCAGGCACCTAGTTAGCATACCACAACTGTAGTTAAAGTGTTTTGGATGATTTTATGTGCAGTATTCCTCAAACACACCTATGCAGGAAACGGAACAAATGTTCTTGTCTCTGGCAAACGATAACTATGATGTTCAGAGGGGCTCAATGACTGTCACATAATAAGGTCACATAATAAGTGGAAGAGTCTGGATTTAAAACATTGGAATCAGACCCAGGGGCCTCTCCTTTGGACTGCACTTCCCAAATGACAGTGCGCAGGAAGCCAATTTAACAGCTTATAAAGGGCACTGTCCCTCCAGGGGCCGAGTCCATTAGAGAAGCCAAATTCTGGCCAGAAGGCTGCTTGGTGAAGACAGAGGATGGTCACTGGAAAGATGCCCAGCAGAGACTGCTTACTCTGATATCCCTGGGCAACCCAGTCAGTGTCCTTCCATCTTCTTTCTTCTTCTCTTCTGTCAGTTCCCAGAACTCACAAATCTCCCATGTAAGAATTCTAGAAAACAGGCTGTAAGAACCAGAAGCAAATGTGGAGATCACTCTAGCCCGCTCATCCATTCAATGCACATTTATTAAGCACCTCCTATGTGCCAGGCCTAGTAACTATAATAGTGAAAGACGCAGATGAAAAACTCTCATTTTACAAATGAGACCACCAAGTCCCAGGAAGGAAAAGGACTTCCCTAAACACTACAGGTGTGTTGGTAATTTCATTAAGCACCCTCTCTGTCTCTCCCAGAATGCTCTCCCTTTCTGGAGGCTTATGTGGCCACAGCCAATTGGACCAGAGGATAGCATCTGGCTGAAGCTGGGCCAATCAAATTCTACCTCCTAGGAATCTGACACTGGAAGGAGATGCTGGTTTTAGCTTAGAAAGGAAAGGGAGAAGATGACTGCATGGTCCTCTCAGTGGTCCAATTCTTGGTTCCGATTCTAGGGTATCCCACTGGCATCAACAATTCTTTTCTTTGGTATCAGGGATCGAACTTGGGAACTTGCACCTGTGAGGCAGGCAGCAGAACCACTGAACTAAATTCCCCAGCCCTTGCCAATTCTTTGTAATTCATCTCTCTTCTTCATTCCAGGGGGCTTGAAGTTATTAAATTTTTTTCTTGCAACAAAAATAATCTTGAAAGCTGGGCATAGTGGCATGTGCTTTAATCTCAGCTGCTCTGGAGGCTGAGGCAGGAGGATTGCAAGTCTGAGGCCACTTTGGATAGCTTAGTGAGATTCTGTCTCAACGTTTAAAACAATAATAAAAATAAGAAGGGCTGGGGATGTAGCTCAGTGGTAGAACACTTGGTCAACATTCATAAGGCCCTGGGTTTAATCCCAAATGCAGGACCGGGGGGAGTCTAAATTCAAACTGCAGTTGAGCTTAGATTAAAATCCAGGCCCCCAGGAACCTGGATATGACCCTGGATATGACCCTGGATACACCAAACATACTCATGTCATCTAGAGGGGTCCTGAGCATTTCTGGGACCGCATCCCTGAGAGGTGCCAGGCCCCTGATCTCTGAAGCAGTTGCTTTAAGGGTGCACGTGGTGGCTTCCAAAAGAGCAACGGAGGACAATGGCTACAAGCACAGGCCCTGATGCTAGCTGGTGGGATCCAAGTCCTTCCAGGCGTGCACCTAGGTAAGACATTTTTCTTAGTTTCCTCTCCTGATATTTACTCCATATGGTTGCTGGAAGGCTTCCTACGTATATAAAGGGCTTAGAATGGTGAGGAACAAATGCTATTTGCTATGTGACTAACCTGCCTTTTTTTTCTTTTCTTTTTTAGATGGAATTTGCCAACAAAACCTTTCCCAGACCCTTGGGGTTTAGTTTTCCCTCACATCTCTCTAGCCACTTCAATTCCCCTGAGATCCTCCTTGGTCTGATCACATTTTTAGCATAGAAACAAGCTGCATTCAAAACCTGAGTGTGACAGCCACTGCAAAAGGCAATCCGTCTCTTTCCTTTGACAAAACTCGATGCGTTTATTGTACCTTTGAAGGAGTTCTGTCCCCACTGCTACACTCCCCTAGGGCAGGAGCTGACCAGCCTGATAGAAGTTTCTCATCAAACATTCATTCAGCAGTTATTTACCAAAAGCCTACTATGTGCTGGGCTCCGTACTGGGGTGGGAGACAGAGGCTTTTTATGGTGACAGTTTAATAGATATACAATGCATAAAGAGCTATGGACGCATTGAGTTTGAGGACCTATTCAGGCTAGGGCATTAGGGAAGGAAACCATGGGTACGAGTTGGGCTGGCAATGTAATTTCACACCCACTGGAGCACAGACATCTGACAAAACCAAGTTTTGAGAAGGACAAGGAGCCACGAAAACTCTGAGACATTGCAGGTAGAGTGCAAATTGGTATAAAACTTAGGAAAACAAATCAGCATTAAAAAGTTGAAGATGTACTTGGGCCCCTGTTAATATGTAGAACTGTGTTTCTGATTCTTTGCTGGTACAACAAAGCACAACTTAAATGTCCATTGTATTGGTTAGCTACTGCTATGATAATGCTGCATAACAAACAATTCTGAAAACACCTCAGTATCTTACAACATTGACTGCTTGCTTACCAGGTTGCAAGTGAGGTGGGGTGTTTCTGGTCAGGTTTTACTGGCTTTGTGAATTGTGAAGCTCCCATTTGGGAATTCAGGTGAAGAGACAACAGCTCCTTGGGAATATGCTCTTCTTGTGGCAAATGTCAGGACCACAGGGGCCAACCTAAACCATATGAATACATTTAAAACCTATGTTTGCATCACATTCTTTGTCATTTCATCGTTTAAATTCCTTTAAGGCAAATACAAAGTTAACAGGGCAGGAATGTTTTCTCCACCCACTCTACATGTCAGGGGTGTGAATGTGTAGGTTTATACAATCACAGCATAGAGTTGAGAACAACATCACTTAACCATACCATCAGTAGAAAAATAAATCAGTAAGTTGTAGTACAGTTATACAATGAAATATTGTATAGCAAGGAAAAAGAATAGTCTGGGTCAGCAAGCTATGGCCCACGGGCCAAGTCCAGCTGCTGCCTGGTTGTGAAAGGTTATATTGGGACTCAGCTACGCTTGCTCATTTACATATTGTCTGTGTCTGCTTTTGCACTAAAATGGCAGAGTTGAGCAGTTGCAACAGATTGTTGGGCCTGCACACCTTAAAATATTGGCTATTTTTCACTTTGCAGGAGTTTGTGGTCTTGGATGGAAAGCTACACCTACCAACATGGACCCATCTTGCAAACATAATGTTGCATAAACAAACAAATGGCAGAGGATTGTAAACCAGATAACATTCTTTACCTAAAGTTTGAAAACAATCAAAAATCGAAAACATCACCATGTACTGTGGAATTGTTCCAACACATGCTGTGTGAGTGGAGCCCTTGAAAAGCAGAGGAGTGTCAGTGTCAGTCACTGGGGAGATGGACATGACCAGGGACTATTCCTTCAACTGCATTGTTATATCTTTTTTTTTTGGTACCGGGGATTGAACTCGGATCCTTGTGCTTGCGGAGCCAGGCGGCGGAATCACTGAGCTAAATCCCCGGTGCCCTTTTAAAACTTTTATTTTTAAGAGTCTCACTGAGTTGCCCAGACTGGCCTCAAACTTGCTATCCACCTGCCTTAGCCTCCTGAGTAGCAAGGATTATGGGCATGCACCACCACACACAGCTGGGCTGGGCTCTGGACTCACTTGTAACCAGTGGAATGTGACAGAGTGACACTTTGCTACTTGGCTGGAAAAGGCTATCCAGCTGCTACCTGACTCTCTTGGGACGCTCCTCCTTGCCCAAGCCTGTCCCTCTCAGAATCCAAGTGCCAGGTGCTGAGGAACCCAGGCGGGTAGAGAGGTCACCAGGGCGGGCTCAGGTGTCAGTCCCAGTGAACAGGGAGTTTGACCGTTTGGGCATCTGACCCAGGTATAAAAAAAACCTCTAGCTCATCCCAAGATCCGGTCATTGGAGTCACTTCCAGACGTCAGAGCCCTTCAGACCCGAGACCTTGTTATAGTGGAGCAGAGAAGAATTGCTCTTGCTCTAACCTGCTAAACTCTGTGAGCAAAAGAGAATGGTCATTGCTCAAGATGTGGAGTGTGGGGGGCTTGTGCTATAGTGGTAGACAGTCTCAAGGGAGGGACATCCCACGAGTGTCCCCTGATAGGTAGGCTGTGAGGGGAGAGGAGGCAGCTCTGTTTGCAGACGGAGAGGGGGAGATGCGGCTTCCTTCCGGGATCCATGGGCCCGGCCCTGAGGGAGCGCTGATTGGTGTGAGCATCCATTCTCTCTGGCAATGATTGGCTTAGGAGTAGACATGTGACCCCATTCTGGCCAATGACACATAAAGGTCTGCTGGGTCTTCTGGGAACATCTTTTCCCCATCATTAGGGTTTTGAGAAGAAATTCTTCCTGTCTTCTACTTCACACAACTTTTTCTTCCTGACTCCTTCATTTCTATTTGGGAAGCTGTCAGGAAGGGGCATTAGGCTTGGGTGGAACAGCAGCAACCATCTTATTACCGTGAGGAGGCATGTTGAAGACAGCAGAATTAAAAGATAGGAAGAGCCTGGATCCTTGTTGACGTCGGTGGACCGTTTAACCCCGGGAGCCATGGCCTTCCAACACTTGCCTACTACATAATATGTGTCCTTATGGTTTAGGCCTCTGCTAGAGTTATTCTGCTACTTGACACTAAATGTACCCTAATTGGTAAAAATCTGAAATAAAATGTAGCTTGAAGAGAGAAGCCAAGTGCTGTAGCCCAGGTGAGGGTAAGGTTCTCACAGTGGAATTTGAGGCCCTCTACAACGAGGTTCCTCCACACCTCTTAGATGTCACTTCTACCGCTCTCCTTGGCTCACTCTACCCCAGTTGCTCAGCAGGCCAGGCACATTCCCACCCCAGGACCTTTGCCTCTGTTGCTCCCATTGCCTGGAATGATCTCCCTCTGGATACCTCTATGACTCCCTCCTTCCCCTCCTTCAGGTCTTTCCTCCAAAGCTGCCTTCTAGTGAGGTCCTCTCTGGCTCCTCTCTTTATTGACCCCCTTGAACTTTCCCTTCTTTGTCCCTTTCTCTTTTCCTCTGCAGCACTTACTATATATTTTGCTTATTTGTTTGGTTTATTGTTTTGCTGCACTAGAGCAGAGCGCCCTCTCATCCGCTGATGTGTCCCCAGGGCCTAGCCTAGTGGATGATGACAGTCAATGTTTGCTGTGTTTGATGAATGAATGAATGAATGTGAAGGCACTGCAGGATGACAGCGTGGTGTTATTTTCCTCTTGTCTGAGGAGTGAGAGAGCCCAGACCAAAAGGATGGAGACTGCCTTGGGGCCTGGCTTGCTCAGCGGGGGCCAAGCAGGAGAGTTGGTGGGAGGAGCAAGGGCCAGCCAGCACCTCTGGGGTCTGGTCTGCTCCTCAGGGAGACACACCCTGTGGTGCTGAACCCAGTTCCTACTTAGGAAAGTAAAGTGCAGCTCGCTGGCAGCATTCACTTAAGTTTACATAAACATGCTCTTTGAGGCTGGAGCATGTCTGATTGGTTTTCAATGTGAAAATAAAATACAAAAACTGTATCTTCTGTTCCAAAGACTATTGATATACTGTACTAGAGTGGTGGGAAAATAGTATGAAGAATGAGGTATTTCCTGGCAAATTCCTAAGGGGTAATCTTAGGACTGTCATCCTCGGGGTAAATGCTATAGCCATATCACCGCTCTTTCTGGCAACAGGATTGAGGAGCCCCATTCCAGGGCCCCTCCAGGCGGCCCACAGGGCGGCAACCTCCTGGGTGTCAGGGTTCCCAGCCTGGGCCCCTGCTTTGGCCTCGGTCACCTCCCCCTGGAATTCGGAGGCTCCAAGCCTGCTTGGCTGAGTCCCCACCAGCCTGGCCAGTGTCCCCTGCTGGAAACGCCCGTGCACTGTAACAGCGCTGACCCCCTCAGCCTGGGGACTCACAGTTTCGGATGTTTGTCCCATCTCCTCCGAGGGGAAGGTCCTGCCATCTCTTTAGACGGCTCCCAGACACACTTTCCCACCGCCCGAGTTTCCTGTGGAGTGCAGCATACGCTGTCACATGCTGTCACACGCCTGCCTCCAAAAGCCCCGGTGTTTATTGCATTTTCCAGATGAGGACACAGTGGTGGCCCACAGAAAGCCAGGAACCCGCCTGGAGCTGCCAGGCTGTAAGAGGAGGAGTGGCTGAGGGTCCCCTTCTGGCTGGTTCTGAGCTGTCACTCTCAGACACAGCCATGGCCACAGATGGCCTCCTTCACCACCTCAGCCCCTGGGGGTTGGGAGTGGCATCTGGCGTGGCTGGGGGCAGTCGTCTTTGTGTCTGTGGCCACCTGCTTTCCAGCCTCCTCTCTGGTTTGATAGGGAACTGGGGAGGGGGTGGGATGTCTCCCCTTCCATCTCTGGCCTGGGTCCCCTCCCAGCCCGTATGTGGTGGGCATAGCCTGGTCCAGCCTTAGCCTGATCCCTGCCTGGCTGCCCCCTCCCCCAGGCTTCTTCCTGAGTTTGGTGCAGCCTTGATCTCCCCCAGCCTCCCTCAGCCCTGCTTCTCCCCACTCTGTCCCCCTGTCCCCTGGAGGTGTTTGGGGTGAGATGTGGTTATCCCCAGGGCCTCAGTGGTCACCAGGGAGCCCTGTGGGTGGGCCAGGCCCTGGGAGCCAGGTCACTGCTGCTGTGCAGGAAGCCTTCCCTGTGTTCCCTTTGAGCCCCTCACCTTCTAACATCTGCTGCCTCACCCTCCCTGATGGGCATCCTGGTCCCTTTGTTCTCCAGCTGGTTTTGGAAGAAGGAAGAAAGGTAAAGGTGAGGAATTTATTACCTCTCTGCAGCTGAATTCCCAGGTAGGAAACAAGGCTGAGACAGCAGGCATCGCTGCCATGCCCTGGCCACTAGTGCCCTGGAAGGGCTGCCCCTTGGCGAGCCACAATGGGGGCCTCGGTAAACTCGTGGACTCAGTGCTCCTGCATCTGAGCACAGGGAGCAGAGATGCTGAAAGCTGCTCCTTTTGCTCCTCCCCGCTGATCAAGATCCCGAGGTGCTCACCAAACCCCCAGTGGGTGGCATACTGTGCGTTCATGGTGATCTCCGAATATTTTGATCACACACCCTGGGGGTAGAAGATTTGAGGGTCTGTCAGGGTCTCTGCAGGAAACAGACACCACACTGAAGTTGGGGTAATGCCAGAGAGTGTGTGTACAAGTGGCTCCATAAGGTGTGGGTGCAAGGACACCCCAGGGACAGTGCAGAAGACAGGGCTGACCATGGCAGGCTGTGACCACCCTCAGCCCCACGGGCGACAGGAAGGAGTGCTTGTCCCAATTTGGAAACAGAGCCAGCCTGTGAGGGCTTCTCAGGACAGGGGAGCCTGAGGTGGCCCCGCAGGAATGGGGACTGCACTGTCCTCTCATCCTTGGATCTCCCCCCTGTGCCAAACTCTGAGGGACACAGTGTCCAGAGGCCACTGCCCCAAAGGACCATCCAGGGGCGATGGTTGGAGTGGACACGTAGGGAAAAATGGATCAGGCCATGCCTGTGACTGTGTGTAAATCATGCACACACACGTGTGTGTGCACACACATACTTCCTACATCACCCACCCAGGAGGCTGGAGAAGCCACCTGTTCCCCCCAGGCCGCCACCCTGACCTCTCAGAAGAGGTAAGAGTCACTTCTCCAGCTCTTACCACATGCTGGGAGCAACTCTGAGCTCTGAGTTTGTATGAATTCATTTGAATCCCACCATGACTGAACCCAGGACCATCACAACAAGCTACATCCTCAGCCCTTTTTCTGTTTTTCATCTTGTGACAGGGTCTCACTAATTTGCCAAGTTGTCCAGGCTGGGCTCAAATTTGAGATCCTCCCGTCTCAGCCTCCCAGAGTGCTGGGATTACAGGTGTGCACCACCACACCCAGCTTGATATTATTTTTACCTTCATTATACAAATGAGGAAACAGAGGCACTGAGAAGGGAAGCGACTCACCTACAACCACAGTCAGTTGGGGGAGAGGTAAGGTTTGGCCCAGGCGCTGTGCTCTGAGTGTCTCTAGTCTTCTCTGAGGCCAGGAAGGAAGCTGTACTCGGACTGGTTTCCCCCAAGCCTGTCCCTCACCCATCTTTTCTCCAAGTTCCACCTCTTTTCCCCTGCTGGGGCTCTGGGCCTCTGGTCCCCCTTCGAGCTCCTGGGGCAGGAGCCGCATCCATCTTCCTCACAGTCCCCACCTGGACACTCTCCCCACAGGTGCTTGGGATGCAGCAGGTACCGGCGTGTTCATGGGGGTTCACCTCGTATGCTGTGGCTGAAGGACCGGGTGGTACAGGGGCTCACCGAGGCATCTCACAGGTGCGCTTCAGGGCAGTAATTCAGCTAGCTCCCCTGTGTTTGGGGCTGGCGAAGTCCCTCAGGAGAGGGCTCACCAAGCGCTCTGCATCTGCCAAGATGTCTCCCCCTGAGCAGCGGAAAGGGGGCCCCGGCTCATTAGCATGGAGAGGATGCAGCCGCCAGACGGGGCAGTGCCTGCAAGGCCGCTCTGCTGGCTGCCAGGCTTCATTAGTGCCCACCCGGCAGGGGAGAGCCCGCGGATGAGGGCCTCGAGTGACAGCGACAGCCACGTGTCAGAGGCCCTGTGCGATGGAACTGCGCCGCACAAGCCGGGTCGCCTCCCTCTCGGCTTCCAGGCCTCGGAAGGAGCTGTTTTCTTGTCCCTTAACTCTGTCGGTATTGAAGTCTGGCGGCCTGACAGCCCTGGCAGACAGCCCGGAGGGCAGAGCCCCAGGCAGACACTCTCCCCTCTCGTTATTTCACCTGGCGGGCGGCGGGCGGCGGGTGGGCAGCCTCGTGTGATTGGGTGGCATTTGTGAGCACAAAGAGAAGTGGCTGCCATTCAGGAGGCCTCTTCAGAAAAGGGTGCCGTGGGCCTCCTGGCGGGAGATCCCCTGAGGCCGCCAGGAGTCTATTTTCAGCTGTCTACGTGTTTCTGTTCTCATCTGGCCTGGGCCTCACAAGCACTGTGGGGGCTCTGTGTTCCTGGGGCTGGGGGCTGGCATGGAGGCTTTTGCCTTGGGCCCTGCTGAGAGGGTGGGGGGCTAGATGCCCGGAGTGGAGCCGTGGTCTTTCCAGGCCTGCACGCCCCACCTGCCTGCTTTCTCAAAAATGGGGTGACTCATGGGGCGCCATCCGCAGGAGGTGGGCACCTGCCCTGGAGCCCCATGGGGAAGGGCACTGAAGCTGCTACCCCAGGGCTGGGCACCCGCAGCAAAGGGCTCCCCCTTAAATGACACCCCCATGATTTGGGGCTCCTTCGTCTCCTGCACCATCATCCGCGGCACCCGGATCAAAGGTCCCAGCAGCTGTGCACTGAGCGCCCCCTCTGGGCAGGAAATAGCAAACTAGAGCTGGGAAGGATAAAAGATGAGCTCAAGACACCAGGATGACAGCCTGTGACCCTCGCTGCTCCCTACCTGCCTCGCATTAAGAGACGCCCCCCACCAACTTTGTTTCTTGTCCTGGGAGAGCGTGGGGGGGGGGGGCACGGGGGGGGGGGGCTTTGAAAATTCCACCCAGGAGGGCCGGGGATTTAGCTCAGTGGTTCTGCTGCCTGCTTCGAAAGCACAAGGACCTGAGTTTGATCCCCAGTACCAAAAAAAAAAAAGAAAAGAAAATTCCACCCAGGAATGCTGCTGGGCTCCCGGCATGCCCCGTAGCCGTCTGTTGTTGACTTTAAATCTGTTCACCCAGGAGTCCCAGTCCGGCTCAGCAGACAGCAGTATTTGCTTATTAATTTGTTTATTGATTTACTGGGCTGTATTTGGGGCTTCTCTCGGGAAGGACTGCAGACATGTGGGCTGCCCAGCATCCTGCCATGGGTCAGACCTGGGCCTGCCTGGGGGGAATGGGGGCTGAGTGGTCGGCGAGGAAGGCGCAGCACCGTGTGGCACTTGGGGCCGGTGGCCTCACACTCCTGGCCTGGGCTGCTCCCTCTAGGGTGCCCAGAGCAGGGCCAGAGCAGAGAACCGGTCCAGGGTCTTTGTTGGCCGAAGGCATTTGGATCCGTGTTCCAGTCGGCTTATCCAGAAAGCCCACCCAGATTAAGTCAGGCAAGGGTGTTTCTAGCAACAATTCACTGGGCTCTTGCGTAATAATTCCACATTTTTAAAACCTCTGAGGACATCTGTGGCTTTGTCGCCTTTTTGAGGCATATGTCGACTACAGATTTCGGCAGCAGGATGGAGGAGGCGGGGCGGGAGGGGAGAAGGCAGTGGCGTCCGAAGAGAGTTCTGTCACAAACACAGGACGATCCCTGTCAGAGGGCTGGGATGAGGGGCAGCTTCGCCTGGGGCGGGGGGCCTTAGGGTCTCAAAGACTGGGCTGAGTCTCAGCTTTATCATCCGTGAGCTGAGCTGCCTTGGGTGCATTATTTACCCTCTCTGTGCCCCATCTCATCTGTAAAATGAGGACTAATGAGAAGGTAATAAATGAGAATGTGTGAGAAGAGCACTAATACCTAAATAGTCCTTGCCTTACTCACGTGTGTACGCACGTGTGTTCTATGTGTGATTAGGTGTGCAGTTTTCTGACAGAAATCTCCTGAAATGAAAGGCTTTCATCTGAATGAACCCACGGGCTCCCTTTTCAGATGTGCCCTCTTCTCTGGCTGCACCCAGATTTCCCCAGGCCTCCCTGGGACCCCTTTCCCAGGATTGTGGCCCTGCCTGTGTGGATGCAGAGTGGGGCCCCCTTCCCTAAAGACCAGGGCCCTGTGAGGATAGAAGGGTCTGGGGGAGCAGGCAGCCCTGCCATTCACTGCTGAGTGGCTTTCAGCAAGTGGTTCCAGCTCCCTGTGCCTGGTTTCTGCATCCTTGGAAGATTACATCAGCACTGAGCTTGAAGGGTGTTGCCAGTCTGAGTGAGGACATGTCACGCGTGCAGGGGCTCCCGGGGTCCCAGACTTCCCACATTGTCTACTGTTCCTGCCCTGTCCTGGGCACCCCATGCTCACTAGGAAGCTAGGGGCTGAGCTACCCCCACCCCTTAAACACAGGCTGCCGCTGTGCGTCCCCCTATAGATTCCAACTCAGGAAATCCAGGTGGGATTCACATTTCGATCAGGTTTCTTGGTGGTGCTGATACTCTTGGCCCAGAGACCATGCATTAGGAACCGCTGGGTAGGAGGCTGTCCTGGCTGTGGACTGGAGAGAGCATTTCCAGGAATCTATCTCAGCACCTGAGACAGCTCCCGGCCCCGCGATTACCGTCCAGGCCAGGGTGGGGCGGAGCCGGCTGAGGACTGCAGCTCCCCGGCCCCTGGATTCCACCCATCCCCTCTTCCCCTTCCTCCCACCCTGGGAGGCGAATCCTCAACCTCAGCCTGCAGTGAAAGGAGCAGTGTCACCCTCAGTCCCCTTCACTGATTCCTTTCAGGATGCAGAAGATCTCTGTTACCACTGTGCCCAGCTCCTGGTGTCTCTTTCCCCAAACTGCCAAGTCCCCCAGCCTCTCAGCTGAAGGCCACAGGCCTGATACACTTCACACCCAAGTGCCCACCTGCTTCTCTCCCTGTCCCTGCTTCTCTTTCTCTGAACCCTGAATGTCCCCTTCTCTCCAGGCCATATTCCCCAGCCTTTTGCCCCTCCCATCTGTGGCACTCTGGCCAACTTTGCCCACACCGCCCTAAATTACCAGGGTCCGGTAATCTTGCCCTCTGGTCCCTCAAAGACACGGGGCTGGAGTTTCCAACATCAATATAACCTGCATTTCAAAATTTGTAAAAGTCCCCCAGTTTAGCTTTCTCCTTGCAAAACCAGAACTCTTGGGCTGGGGATTTAGCTCAGTGATTCTGCCGTCTGCCCTGCAAGTGCAAGGATCCAAGTTTGATCCCCGGTACCAAAAAAAAAAAAAATTTGTAAAAGTCCCCCAGTTTAGCTTTCTCCTTGCAAAACCAGAACTCTCCTTGGACTTTACAGTGGGCAGCTGAGCCGGAGCCCCTCACCCCCTCCAGACTGGGAACCCCCTGAGAACCAGGAGCTCAGCATGAGAGGCTGAGAACCTCTGCTCAGCACAGCCCACAGCCCATAGTAGGTGCTCAGGAAAAGGCACTTTATTGTTAACACCGTCAGGATCACTGCTGCTTCGTTCTGAGCGCCTCTCTGCTCTCATTGCCCAGTGCCCAGCATACACGGCAGTCTTCCGGGTACAGATGACAGAGCACACAGCTATCCCCACCTCACTGATCTCGCCTCCTACTGCCTCTTTCCAGTGTAACAGCTTCTCTCTCATTTGCCTTTTCCCCCTTTCCTTAACTGCTGCTGTGTTCCGAGCTGGAGTATGTGAACCATTTTTGTCCCATAACTCCCTGCCCCCATGCCCAGATCTCAGAGGCCAGAGAAAGATTAGTGTCAGAGATTGGTGTGTCATGGGTCCCGAGCAGTGGGAAACAGCCCCCTTTACATGGATGCAGTGGTGCAGGCCCCCTCCCCTGACCTGGGACACAGCTGTAGACTTCGGGAGACCAGCTGTCCACCCTGGGGGGGCACGTTCTATGCAATATTCTTCTCCCGATGTAAAGCTGCTGACAAATATATATGAAACAAGGTGGTTTTCTTTCCTTTTATTTATTTTTTCCCCATTTTGTTAGCTGAACACTGCAGGCCCTCATGAGTCACAAAAGTTGTGAGATATTACTCAGGAATAAAAGAGGAAAACTCCATATTTCCCCCTGTCAAAGGTTTGGTTTTCTTATTTATTTACTAGCATGCCACTGGGTAAATTGAACCCTGAACTACATTAAGAGGAAATAAACATATCTCTCAGCCACTCACGGGCCCAGCTCACCAGGGAGCCGTGGCATCAGCGAGCCTCCCGTCCAGGGATAAATTTGCAGCCTGCAGGCAGGGTGGGGTCTGAGTGGGGGACCTACAGCTCCCCACTCCAGGCGGCTGGTGCCACCTCCTCCTCAGCAGCCTGCCAGACCTACAGCTGACACAGGTCTGAAGGGCCGAGGATTTAGCTCAGTGGTCCCACTGCCTGCCTTGCAACTGCAAGGACCGGAGTTCGATCCCCAGTACTGCCCCCCCCCCGAAAAAAAAAAGAAAAAAAGAGAGAGAGATCTGTGCCGCGGCTCCTGGATGGCGGAACAGCTTTCTGCTCCCCTCATCTTTGGAGTCCCTCTGCCTCTTACTGACAAAGAGACACACATGTACATCCATGTAGACACACGTGCACACACACCATGACTAATAGACCCGAACTATGGGAGAACATCATCTCAGAGCCCGAGGCATGGTAGAAATTGAGAGAATTCCTCTGGCCTGTTTACAGTCGCTGAGAATCAATGCTTATTTTGGGAAAGAAAGGAAAGGTTTTTTACAAACTATACACACACATGGATACATACGTATCCGTGGTGGATGGATGGATCCCTCTCACCCCAAACACCACGACTGATGGGTTTTGTTTGGGTTTCCATGCACTTCAGAGGTGGCTTCACACTCACCAAATTAAGATCTGGATGGCCTGCTCCGCTCTCCCTCTGCAGGGGGCAGAGGACCAGGACCTCCTTCAGGATTCAGTCAGGCTGAGGGGTCTGACCGCGCCTTCTCTGTCCCCAGTTTCTGTGATAAGGACTGCTGAGATGGGTGTGGGGGGAGGAGACCAGCTCTGTGGGTGAACAGGGTGAAGAAGCCACAGGTCCCACTGCCCCATCACCTGCAGAGGGACCTGCCCAGCACCACTGTGACTCAAGGCTGATGGGTCTATGGCAAGCAGCCCACCCAGGTGCCGGGAATATGAAATTTTTCTGATACTCTCCTGCTCAAGAATCATCAGCAGCTCCCAATTATCTACAGTAACTAAGTTTCCTCTCAATTGCAAATCATAGGCAGGTGCGGCTGGGAGTTCTGGATTAAAAAGATCCATGGAGGGCTGGGGATTTAGCTCAGTGGTGCCAATGCCTGCCTCGAAAGTGCAAGGTCCTGAGTTTGATCCCCAGTATCAACAACAAAAAAAATACCTGGAGCCTCATATGGGTTCAGCAGGAAAAGCACGGTCATCAGTGAGCCACATCTGCCACAGCTGATAAAGGGGAAGGTGCCAGGCTGAATATCAATGCAGAGCTAAGGGCAAACGCCTCTGCCACTCTGCACCGCCCCTTTCCTGTCCAGTCATTGCCTGCACTTCCCAGCAAGGCCACCCAGCTATGTCAGTCCCACACTGTAGCCACACAAGTCACCTGGGAACAGCCTCTGTGTCTTCAGTCCAGTGGTGTCCCCTCTTGGCTCTGTCCCTCCTGCAGTAGGAGGGTGACTCCTACCCTCAAGGTCCAGTTCAGCCTTCCTCTTTCATGGTGCTTGCCCTTCCTTCCTTCCTTCCTTCCTTCCTTCCTTCCTTCCTTCCTTCCTTCTTTTCTCCCTCTCTTATCAGAGCAGGGGATGGAGTCCACGGCCTCCTGCATGCTAGGCAAGTGCTGTACCATACAGCTATGTTCAGAGTTTCATTCATTCATTCATTCATTCACTCGTTTATTTATTTTGTTTTGAGATCTGTCTCTTTAAGTTGTGCAGACTGAACTTGAACTCAAGATCTTCCTGCCTCAGCTTCCCAAGTATCTGGGAATACAGCTGCGTGACAATGAGCCAGGCCCCATAGAGCCCTGTGGCCAGGAAGCCCTTAACTAAATTCCTGGACCTTCATGCGCCCGTCTGCAAAAGGGCAGCCACTGTCTGCCCAGTCCATGTGCACTCACAGAGCAGAGTCTCGTGTGCACCCTGGGGGAGGGGGTAGGAAGGGGCGGCAGAGGTATGGCCAGCATCTCCCTGGGGCTCTGCTGCCTGCTGGGCCTCCCGAGCGCCTCAGGCCCCCACCCACCGGCTGGGGAGGAAGTGGCTTCTGGGGTCAGAAGTTGGTCACAGGCTGGGCAGGGAGGCTCAGGGCCAGCGGAGCGCCAGGGCATGGGCACAGACACATGGCGGCAGGGGAGGCCAAGGGGACAGCCCTGGGGCCTCACTGGGTTTCAGTCTCAGCGCTGTCTCCTGTGAGCAGCGTGACCAGGGCCGGCGACCTGACATTTCTGTTCCTCATTTCCTCATCACAGAGCACAGATGATGATGGTGGCTGCCCACCTTAGATGTGTCCCTCCTCAGGCCACCCTGAGGACCACACTTCTCATCACCAAGGCCCCTGGGATGTAGGCCCCAGAGGGGATGACTGTCACCTCTGTTCACCGCTGAATTAGAACTATGCCTCAGACACAGGAGGCAGAGGTGCCATTGAGAGAGCCGGAGGCAGGGGCCGAAAGGGTCAATAAAGTCTAGATTCTCAGCTTCCCTCGAAGCTAGACCTAGCCCTACAGCCTAATTCTGACCCATGCCTTTGAAAGTGTCAGACGGTCAGAGACACTCTGGCTCTTGCTCTTCCCCCAGGTGATTGGAAAGGGGAAGAAATGGCTGGAATTGAAACAGCCATATTGGACTGTGAGGGGACCTTGGGCATGGAAGTCACTTGTCACCGAGCAGTGAGGTGGTAGGGCCTGGGTCCAGAGGTCTTTGTGGGACAAAACCACTATATCAGCCTGGACTGCAGATTCAAGAAAGAATGAAAATGGTATAAATCACGCCGCCTGCCTCGAAAGTGCAAGGACCTGAGTTAGATCCCCGGTACCCCCCCAAAACACCTGTATAAACCAATATTTGGGGGTTCACTGCTTACTACCTGCAGCCCAGTCCTAAGTAACCCTGACTCATCACTAGAACTCCACAGTTCCAAGTAAACAGCCCCACCCAGCGGAGCGTGGTGGCAGTGGGTATGAACACGGTATTGTGAGTTTTCCAGTTCCTCGTCCCAGGCCCGGTCACACCCTGCACTCACCCCCCCCCCCAACACCCCGCATGCCTAAAAGCACTGGAAGTTCCTTTCTTATCAGTGCCGAGCTCCACAGGGGAGGGCAGGGCTGGCTCCACTGTGCCCAGCACACAGTAGGCATGCAGCAAATCTGCCCCCAAAGTGACGCAAGGATGGATGGATGGGTGCTAGAGAGGTGGCCCAAGCGTCTCTCAAAAACACAGATGAGCGGCTGATGTGGCTCAGGCCCAGAGTGCTCATCTAGCATGAGGAGGTCCTGGGTTTGATCCCAGCACCACAAAAACAAAAAACGAAAACAAAACTCCCCTTACAACGCACACACAAAGCCCACAAGCAAAAACCCACAAATAAGATCAGGTCACTTCCTGCTCAAAACCCCCAAGGGCTTCGCCTTCAGGGCCCTTTGGTTTGGGCCTGGTGGCTTCTGTTTTCTGTTTTCATGCTGACGTTGGTTAGGCAGGCCCGCCTTCTTCATCACCAGAACAAGAGGCAGAAAAGAATGGCGCAAACCTTCCCTGAAGCCCAGCCAGCCACCCAAAAGAAAGTGTCACCAAGCCCCAGCCCCGGGCACACGGAGGGCATTTGAGAAGTGACAGTGAAAAGTCATCCGGCTGTGTGTCTGCTGCTGTCCCCAGCCCACCCTCCCCGCTGTCAGAGATACACAGTGCCAGCAGAGAAATGAACCGTGTGTTTGTCTGCGGCCCCTTTTGCAGATCCATCACCGAGCAGTGCGCGATGCAGATTTTGCAAACAGCTTGAGATTACTGAATTAATTAGAATAAAATTAATCAAAACACCCACCACAAAGGAACCTGAGCATGTGGAGTGTGACTTGGGTGAGGGAGGAGGCGCCGCGGAGAGAGGGCACCGCAGGCTGGACTGGCTTCCAGCCCAGAGCCCGCTGGGGCAGGGCAAAAGCCGAGGGCCAGGGCTCTGCTTCCTGCCCACACCCCAAAATCCCCCAGTCCCCTTGTTCTACAAGAGAGGATGCCTCCCACCCTGTCCTGGCCGGCAACTCTGTGGGGACCGAAGCTGGGGTTCTGTTGGGGTGCTGGGCTCAGTCCTCCAAGGCGAGAATGGACAGGAGGGGACAGGCAGAGACAGTGTATCAGACTGGATGTCAGAAGACCTAGGTCTTGGCTTCATTAGCCCAGCTTCCCAGGTGGCCGCTTCTGACTTTGCACACCTGTTAGGTCCCTGTAGCTTAAGCACAGTGGCCTGAAGTTTAAGAGTATGGGTCCTGGGTGGGACTCGGGTTCAGAGCTTGGCTGCACCCGTGCTAATCTGTGCTCTCAGACTAGCTTCCCTTTCAATGCTGAGCTGCAGCGCCCTGCATACACCGGCCTGGGGAGGAGCCCAGGCAGGGGCCCAGCTTGTGCCAGGCCCTGCGACCAGAACTCACACGAGCTGCCTCCTGGTTCAAGAAGCCACAGTCTGCCCGGTTATCTCACTATGGTCCGCTGCTTGGGTTCCAGGCTTCTCCCCAAATCTGCCTCCACTTACCCTGTGGTGAGCTCTGGCCTGAGCTTCCCCCTTCAGCCGGGTGCATAGAGCTGCTCTCCTCTCTTGTAAAATGGCGAGGTTATTGTGGAACTCCGAGAGTTGTGTGTACGTAGCTGTTGCTGAATAAATTCGCCCTTCCTCCCCCCACAGCGCACACTAGGCTGCTTGGTCCTGTTGTCTTTGTTTCAGAGTGTGCAGGAGCAGCATCAGGCAGAGTTCAGGGCACAGACCCAGGGGTCTCCAGAGCCTGGCTCAGTCCTGGCTTGGCTCAGCTATTTCAGGCAGGGCCCTTCCCTCAGGGCTCTTCCCCCTATTTGCTTATCTGCAAAATGAAATGGCTCCAATAGCTCAACAGGGGGCGCTACAGGCCTTTTTGAAGGAACTATTCTTTGTGTGTGAGACCAGCACATGCAGAGGGGGACAGGTGCATATCCCAGTAGCTAGTGACCCCTGCCACAGGCAGCTAGGCAACTGGAAGTACCCCCTACTTTCTGGCCCAGGGTAGAGATGCTTTGAAAAGCGTTCACAGGCCTTTCCAGTTCTCATCTTCTGTGATCTCCTCAGTTATAGGCCTAATCCGTGGAAAGCCCTAGGCTTTGGAGAAGCACTGAGACATTTCACACCCAGCTTTGCCCCTTATCAGCTGTGTGATGCTGGGAATGCTACTTCAACTCTCTGAGGCCAGCACTTGGCTCTTCTGTGAAATAAGCTATGACGATAAGGATACTTACCTCTTAGTGTTATTATACAAGTTAAATAAGAATAAACGTGAAGCACTTAGCACAGAGCCTGGCAGGTAATGAAATGCTCAATAAAAGGTTTATTAGACCATCTTGGGCAAAACTGAATCTTCCTCAATTTTCTCATTAAATAAGGACAATAATGCCACCCTTTCTGAGATGCTGTGAGGCCGAAGTTAGCAATGCACTGTCACACCTGGCACACAATCAGCCCTCAGCACAGTACCTGATGGCCGGGGGTAGAGATGATTCCCTGTCATTTCAGCAGGCTCTTTCAAAATCACAAATGCGCTAATGCACAAATGCCCCTTGTCCTAGCCTTTCTGACTCCAGCTCCTCCGATAAACACATTTCCAAGTGTGCAAAAAACCTATGTACAAGATTTCTATTGGGCAAAGATAGGAAAGAACTCAAATAATCCATCTTTGGGGGAACTAGTTAAGTCAGTTATGAGGCTTAGGGGTGCAGACGTGCTGGAATACTACACAGCTGAATCGAGGAGTGAGGCATCCTCTAGGGACCCACATGGAGGGCTCCAAGACCTGTCATTCCAGAGAGGAGGAAAAGTACACGTGGAAGGGCAGTGTCTGCCTAGCCACGTGTCAGAGGAGGAGTGGGGGAGGGTTTCACAGTCAGCAGCAGCAGCAGCAGCAGCAGCAGGGGAGGGAAACAAAGGCCCAGGGGGGGAGAGGAAGGCTGGTGTAGCTGTGGGGTGAAATGCATAGAAAAGCCGTGTGAGCCATCAGGAACGGTAATAAGCCTGCATCTGAAGCGAGGTCTCCATGCCGGGGGTGCGCGAGGCCCCGTTCCCTTGTCTCTGGCAGATGGCCCATCGCTGTTGCCGTCAGCACACACTTCCGGGGACCTTGAAGGGGCTCTGTTGGGGCCCAGGAGGTGCTGAGCCCCCTTGGGGCAAGTAGCAGTCTAGTCCACCTCCAGCGCTGTAGGAAGTCACTTGTCCCCTGTTTCCCACATGTGTGCACTTCAACTCGAGCTGCGGTGTCAACCACCTGCCTGCTCTGCCCGGGAGTGCGCCCCCAAGGCTCCTGCTGGCTGGAGAAGGAGGGCGTTTCCCACAAGGCGCCCGCCCCTGACCCTTCTCCTTCCTGGAGCACAGGGGCTGCTGCTGGAGCCGAGGAGAGAGGCGCCCACCCTGCAGCTACGTCAAACCCTCAGAGGGAGGAAGGGCCGGCGGAGATGGTGCTGGAGCCAGACACGCGTGGGTTCGACTCCTGGCTGGGCCGCTGTCTTGCCATGTGGTCTTGGGCAAGGGAGTTAACCACCACAGTCCCCTTTTTCCACTGCGATGACTTGGGGACAGTCACGCCACGCCATGCGCTGTTGTGAAGAGCGAAGGTGAAGCTTGTAAAGTGCATTAGCACAGAGTAATAACTGCGGCAGGGGGTGGGTCAGCTCAGAGGCACAGCACTTGCCTAGCATGCAGGAAGCCGTGCTTCCATCCCCAGTACTGCAAAATAATTAGTAATAGTAATGACCGGGCAGGGATCTGGGAGGGAGCAATTCATTCGGAGGGCAACCCTGGGAAGCACTGAATAAGAAGCAGGCCCAGGATGGAAGCCAATAAAAGCAGCCGCTGTTCTGCTGCACCCCTGGGAGATGGCAGCGAGCCTCACAGGTACCTGCACAGAGGCACAGGTGGGTGTTTATATGCCAGCTCCCCGTGGTCACCAGGGTAAGGGTGCTCTGGGCCACTTCCATTTCTTGCTCCTCCAGCCTGCTTGGAGCTCAGGGCAAGCAGGACAGGGTGACAGCGGGAAGGGTACCAAAGGATTCATCAGGCAGACAGGGTCAAAGGTGCTCCACTTGAAAATGGTAAGGGTCACGAGTATACGGATGGAGCAAAGTCTCTGCCCAAGTGGGTTGTTTGCTTTGAGACAGGGTCTTGCTCTGTATCCCAGGCCAGCCTTGAACTCCCGACCCTCCACCCTCAGCTTCCCAAGGGCTGGGATTCCAGGCATGTGCCCCAAGACCCAGCTCTCATCACAAGTATTTTACCATGTTCCAGGTACTGTTCTAAGCAACTTACTGATATAAACTCATACTTATTGCAACACAGCGAGGTCAATGAAGGACCGAGGCTTAGAAAGGTTGATTAACTTGCCCAGGTTCCCCCAACTAGAAGCAGGAGCTGGGATTTTAATCAAGGAAATTTGGATTTTTAGGTCTACAGGCCCTTCGAGACCCCCTAGGTCAACCTTTTCATTTTATGGACGAGGAAACTGAAGACCAGAGAGGAAGTGCAATTTGAAGTCACACAGCTAGCTAATGACAACACTAGGACTTGAACTCTGATCTCCTGATCCTTTCTGGGGCTCCCTCTGCACCCCCACCCAAGTCTCAGCCTCTCTTCCTATGGGTTCCCAGCCTCAGGTGGGGCTGGGGCACCTGTGGTGGCTTTCTGCAGAGCGCTGGGTGCTGCAGAGCAGAAGCCGGGGGGCCATTAATCGGCTGGGAAGGCAGGCATGGCACAATCAGATTATGATCTTTAAGATGCATGCTCTGAATCTCAAAAATCAGCAAAGGAATCAGGACCCAGAGGAGGCGTGTGTCGCCTGTCCCTGCTTTTTAACCCCAGGCTGGCATCAAAGAGGGAAAGAAGAGCTGGGTTCACTAGGGTGTGAAATTTCCTTTTTGTCTCCTGGGGTGGGGAGGGAGAGATGGGAAATTGCAACGTACCCCATGTGTAATTAAAGGCTCCAGAAGTTTTTGAGGATTATGTCGCTGGAAGAGACTCGCTGGGCTCTGGGTTGTGCAGCTGGGCCCTGGCTGATGCATCTCTCAATAGACTAAGGGAGGCTAGGAGGTGTGTGCACGCACTCGTGCGTGTATGTGCGTGTGTGCTGGGACAAGGAAAAAGTACTACTGACAAGATGTAAATGAATTCTTGAAGCTTTACACTTCTCAGAAAAGCCAGAGCAGGAGCTGGTTGTCTTTGTCGTCTACCCTTGAGTAGCTACCAGGTGTCTTCGCCAAACCCTTAGTGGGTTGCTGGGGGTCTGGTGAGACAGGGTGACCAACACATCCAGTGTTAGCCCTGAACATCCCACATCCCACGAATCCTCCTGTCCTGGCCAAGGCAAGATAGCTCGTGACCCTTGGCTCGGCTCCTTTGGTAGGGTGGGGCCGGGCTAAGCCTGGACCGAGAGAGAGAAGCCAGTTGTTTCAGGACCAGTGAGGGCTGAATGATCTCAGGGCTTGGACAAGTGGGGACCATCCAGCCTGGTTTCCAAGTCTGTCTCCAACTCCTGCCTTGCGATTCCCGTCTTTGTCTGACTGCCTCCTCAAATCGGGTCACACCCTTGTCAGGAACAGGATTCCCTGCGGGCCTGGTGGCTCTGGCTGGCAGGGCTGTGTCCCTGGCATGGGGAGAGCACAGAGCAGGAGCTGAGGCTGTCAGGACTGTGCAACGTGGGCAAGTCTTTCTGTCTCTGGGCCTTCGCTGCATAAGAAAGTACTGGACTGGGAGAGGTCTTTCTTTTCTTTCTTCCATTTTTTCTTTTTGTGAGAGATTTATATTTAAATTATGAGAGTGGTGCAATTATTTGTTGAAAAAATTTAACAGTCCAAAAATTTAAGAGGTTAAAATCTGCTTTTCCTTCTCCCTTGGGACAACTATTGTTAACAATCTCCTTTTTTAATCTTTCCAGACGTTTTCTATGCATATGCAAGCACGCAAGTATATATAGCCTTGATTTAAAACAGAACACAAATGAGGTACTTTTCATGTTATTCTGCAACTTGCCTTTTCTGTTTAACAATATATCCTGGACATCTTTCCTTGTCTACATACATATAAATCTTTTTTCTTGTTGCTGCAGAATGTTCTGCTATAAGGATGCTCTGTTTAATGAGCATGCTGGTCTCTAGGGTCCCCTCCAGCCCTCCAGCCAAGTCCCCAGGCCAAAGCGACGCAGCCAGGGATGCGGTGGGATGGGGCTGGGGGTGTCAACCGGTTTTCAACCCAAGAGAGCTTGGGGTCTGTAGCATCTCTTCCTGGACAGGGTCAGAGTAATTCGGAGATGGATCAAAAGGAAACAAGAACTTCTGGGTCTCATAATTAGGTATAAGGGGGCTTCTAAAAATACACAAAATAGCACCCTCCCTGGCACCTGGGTAGGGCCACAGATGAGAGGCTTTCTGCAGATACAACGTGACAGGGCTGCAGGGCCAGAGAAGTTTCCCCATTTCTTTGTCTTTCCTAAGAAGCTCATGATTATCACCTTCTAGGTCACCAGGAGCAGAGCGCAGAGCGGCAACACAGCTCTTGTGCTTCCAGCTGGCTCCCATCAAGAAGTTAGAAGGGAGCCTGCAAATACATTTCCTGTTATCATCTCTCTGCTCCCTAGTGACTTTCCCCTCCAGCTGGGGTGGGGAGGGCCCAGGCAGGAATATTAATGCCCCAGCTTCCAGGTGCCAGGAGGCGAAGCCTGCAGGAGGGTCGCTGAAGGTCGCCGAGCACGACAGCCTACAGAAAACACAGATCCTAATGAAAAATCTCCTGGTTGCTGGCAGGGCGGTCCTGACTCGCAGCACCTGGGAGAGGATGGACGTGTGGACCCCCACGAGCCAGGCACACTAGCGTTGGTTTTGTCCAGGTGGCCAGAGGATCTGTGTTGCTGGGTCTAGATAGATAATACAATCTCTCTGCCATTTGCTGGGAGACAGCCTGGGCTTCTAAATTTTTTATGGCCTCACTTAGCTTGGAGAAAATCCAGAGGTCAAAGCCGGCGCAGACTTCCCGTCACCTTGCCTGTCCGGACGCGAAGCCTTTCTGAAGCGGGCTCACCCATGGGGCCCTAAATTATGGCGATTACACTGCAATTCGAGGTGCAATATTACTTTGATACACTACCTGCTGCAGCCGGCCCGGGAGGCGTGCATTATTTAGCAGGGAGGCTCTGTGCTGCCACGGAGAGCAGCCAGAGCTCCTCGGGATCCCTGCTGTCCCTGCAGCCTTGGCCCGGGGCCTGGGAGAGGGAGAGGCAGGAGCAGCCTCTGAGTGACCCCTCCCTGACCGACATAGAGAGAGGAATGCATGGAGAAAGTGGCAGGTGGCCACGAAGTCGGAGGTGGCCGGGTGGGGAGGAGCGCTGAGCCCACAGCTCCTCCTGGCCCTGAGGACACTCTCATCCTCCTTAGCTGGCCTGTGGAAGCCTTTGTCACCGGTGCACCCTGGAGCCACTGGTTCTGGACCCTGGCCGGCTGCTCCCAGCTGGTTAGCCCCTCAGCCCAGCTCAGGGGTCCGGTCAGCGGCAGAGATGAGTGGGGGTGAGAGTGCTTCCCCTCCTGCTGGGGCCCTGGAAGCCGAGCCTGTTTTGGCAGAGGCCCAGTTTCACCCTGGCTGGGGGCTGGGGGCCTCAGTTGGGCAGGCAGCCTCTCCCTGGCTCTCCTATCTTTGGCCTGACATCAGTTTCTAGATTGCAGGTTACTTCTGCTTTCATCCAAAGTGGTCCTTGAGGGAGATGGATTTCTGATTGAAATCCAGTCAATTGGCACTGAGGCTCGGAGAACCCAGCAGGAGCACACTTCTGGAGAAATTGCCCTGGGATGGAGGAGGGGCGGGGGTGGGTGGGTATGGGACAGGAGGCTGGGCCTGTGAACAGCACTGGCCCTGTTGGTTCTCCTAGAGTCCCCAGGAGGGAATGTGCTCTGCCTTTCTGGCTCTGCAGGATCCGGGTGCCCGGAGACCTTCATGGGACACCCTCAGAGGTCACCCCATCTGGTCTCAGGCCTCCAGATAGTGTGGAGCTCGAGCATCCCAGCGTTGGAGGAGGACCCCGGTTGGTGAAACAGGCTGTACATCTAGGTGGGTGAAGGAAGGTGGTCTGCAGGGACCTGGGTTGGTCTGGTCAAATGAGGATTCATTCCAGAACAGATTCCTGTTCTCCAGGACTTCCAAACACCCGAGCAGAGGTAATAGGTCCCTGCAAGGCACCCTGCAGAAGCCCTAGACTGCTCTTGACTCCTCAGCAGTGTGCAGGGTCCTTATCTGCCCCCCACCCCTGGCCTGGACAGTGTCCCCACCCCTACCCAGCCCTCTTTTCCTTTCCTCTGGGAGGTGGTGAGCTGCTCCTCTGACATACCCCTTCCACGTCCCCACTGTCCTGAAAGCCCTCCAGTAGGAGATCTAGATTCTAGATGAAGCCCTCTCTCTAGCAGAGCCTGACATCAGTGTAAATTCCCCTGGGAGAGGCCACACTGAATCTTCAACATCTGGCAGCAGAGGAGTTTATCAGCCTAGGAGGGGCAGCCTGAAGGAGGAGGGGTCTGGGGTTCAAGGTGCCCAAAGGGCACCTGGAAGGAAGCCTGTCAGCATGGGAAGGTGAAGGGTGACCTTACCAGCCCCACATGGAAACAGCATGACATTCCCTGGTAGCCCAGAAACGTCAGCAGTTCGTTCTGCCTGCCCTTCCTGGGCCAGCAAAGAACATATATATTATCTCTGTGTCCACCTGGGAACCTGCCTGGGATGAACACATGTTTTGGAAGGAACACTGTTGCCGCAGAAGCAGATGTGCTATGGGGGCAGCCAAGGACAGGGAGATTTTTTTTTTTTTTTCCGGTACCGGGGATTGAACTCAGGACCTTGCATTTGCAAGGCAGGCACTGGAACCACTGAGCTAAATCTTCAGTCCGAGGACAGGGAGAAAGGACCAGCTAGGAGCTTTGGGGCTTTGCCCTTTACTGGCCACGTGACCTTGGGCAAGTCACTGCAGCTCTGCTCTTTTCCAGTTCCCTCATGATGAATGAGTGGGTCCCCTGTGGTGTGCAGGGCAGCTGAGGCCTTGCTCCTCTGCAGTGGTGAGGACAGACACTACCCTGGTGAGCAGGGAAGATTTATTTTCCTATTTGTCTGTCCCCCTGCTAGTCAAGGGGACTGTCTTCTGGGCCATGGAGAGGGCAGGCAGAGACCCCTACCAGCCACTGCTCCTCTGCCTGTGGCTGTTGGTCTGATTAATGTGTTCAGTGCCACCCTCTGGGGTTATCAGGGGGGTGGCTTGAGGTATAGGGGTGGATGACACTGGAGAATCCAACCATCAGCATCGACTCCTGGGCTTGGAAGCAATCTTAATGGCCACCTTGGTGTCCTCCTCCGAAGCTTTACTTCCTGTAGCGGGAGGCTCACGACCTCTACCAACCTGCTCTCTAGGAAAGTTTGCCCTTTTCTGGAACCAAAATCCAGTTCCCTGTATCATCTCTCATTAATCTTAGCTTCTTCTTAAGGGCAGTGCATAGCAGGAGCGAATCCTGTGCCCACGGGACAGCTCTTTTCATAGCTAAGGGCTGCCATCTTGTCCATACCCCACCATTTTCTTGGGCTAAAGGTGCCCAGGGCTGCTCTTGAGTCCCTTCATGACCTCCACTGTGACAGGAATTAATTGAGTGGCCAGTGTGACAGTAGAGGCCCTAGTCTTTAGGGAGCTCCCCATCTGGGAGACCAAAAAGAAAAAGACACAGGCATTTGAGACTGTTAGATTTCCAAACGTGGCTACTGGTGTGGCCACCTTTTCAGAGGCTAGGGGTTTAGTCAAGTCGTCCAGGGGTCTCTGAAGCAGCTCTCAGCCCTTCCTCAGAGAGTGGGGGTTATGGGGGTCAGCTGGGGCGTCCTTCCCTGGTGTCCCCTTCCTCCTCTGAGAGGGAGACGTTGGGAGAGAACGAGCTTCCATTCTCCCTGCCCCATGCCCAACAGCCCGGGTGGGGGCCCCTGCAGGCTTTGGTGCCACAGACCTAGGGCTGAGGAGACAGCCTTCCACCTTGGGAAGCCACCTCCTGTCGCCAGGCTCCCACTCCTCTTTGACCCCAGAAGCCATTCCTAGAGGGCCCGGCTTCCCGCACAGACCGAGCCCACCACATCCAGGCCTCTCCCGCCCCCAGCTCTTAATTTATTATTAACTCTGGCACTGACTTTGAAATTATGGAAGACCATGTTGTTTCTCTCGTCGGCATCTCTTATGGTCCCCAAGGGGAGGTGAGCAGAGAGCGCCAGATACACAAATATGCTGTGCAAACCCTGCAAGGATTTTCAGTTCCAGCAAGGGGAAGAAATTAGCTGTAATAAGCTGCTGTCGCCAGGCCAGAACACCTCCAACACAGACCTCCAAGGGGCTCCATGCTGTCCCTGGTGTTGGTCACCCGGCTGGACACCCTGCCGTCTTCGGGTCCCCCTGTGGGAGGTGGGCTCCTCCCCACCGGGGCCTGTGACATCACTGGGCAGATATCAATATCTCAGGCCTAGAGGAGGAGGACCAGGAGGAGCAAAGCAGGCACACAAAGAAGCAGGCCCTGGTCTTGGCCCTCGCCCCAAGCCATTAGCTTAAATGGTGGTAGGAGAGGCGGTGGGAGTCGATTTTCATTTTCCTAGAATGACTGGAAGGGGGAGGGTTATTTGAAAGTTTCTAAGAGGTGAAAGGGATTCATCCCCCCAAACAAAAGGATCAGTAGGCGTCTGGCCTTTCCTTTTTCCTCTCCTGAGGAGAACCAGGGGCTAAAACCTTTAAGTGACTACCTCAGGGCAGCAGCTGCACTCAGGCAGAAAATAGCCCCGGGCTGTGACTGGGGTGTGGGGGAGGAGCTGGTTCTAGCCCCTCAGCTGGTTAATGAGTTGGCCCCTGGTTTTCTCTCTGGTTTCTAGCGCAAAGAATGTAACTTACCAATTTAGCAGATGCTGTATTAAACATTCATTGAACCGAATAGGTCAGGTTTCCTGATATGTAACTTGTAGTGTGGTCTCTGAGAAGTCACCCTCATTCACTGATAATGGTAGGACAAGGAAGGTTTCACCCCTGATGGGCCAGTCCTCATTTTTATCTTAATGATGGTTTTGGGGGTTTAAAACCTTAGCAAGAAAATGGATGGTTACCAATGTTGCTGAATCTTTTTAATTTAAACCGTTGTGGGATTTTTTTTCCCCAGGAAGAGACAGTAGAGGGAATGGTGGAGTGGAGCTCAGGAACCTAAGACCTGTGACTGAATCTTAGTTTGAATCCAGCCATGTGGCGCTGGGTGTGTTCTTGCACATCTCTGTGCCTCAGTCTCCTCCCCTATAAAGTGGCAGAAGGACACCACATCAGGTGTTGTGTCCTGCAGGACTTTGTGCCTGGTGCGAGCTTAGTGCGAACTGAGGAGGTGTCGAATGTTTTGTAGTAAGTCGTGACTGTTATAACAACAGTTTTGGGACACTTCTCGGGAGAGTGGACTCTGTTTTTATTGTGCCAAGTTCTGAGTCTTTGCTTTCCTGATCATTCTGAGTCAGGATTTCTGAGATTCCAAGGAGCACCCTGAAGATGATCTTTAAGGTCTCCACCTAGAGTGTAGGGTGTGTGTTTCTGGTTAATAAAACATTCCTGAGGGCCAGGGAGTTAGCTCAGTGGCACCACGCCTGCCTCGACAGCACAAGGTCCTGAGTTCGATCCCTGGTACTGCAAAAACCAACACTATTCCTTTCAGTGCTGGTCCCCTTGTGGCTGAGACTGTGTGAGTTGCCCGGATGTCATCCTGGCTTTGGTCAGTGGCAGGGTTTTTGGTTCCCCTCTCTGAGAGGGCAGCAGGGCCTTGTCACAGGAAGAGCCCTATGTGGGGAGGCTGCCTGCCTCCTTCCAGTTCCATGTATGAGGCGGGGAAGGGATGACCTAGAGGGAGGGTGCTTCCCTTTCTCACAAGACTATCATGCAGGATGAAGGCTCGCAGAAGATGGGGTAAAGCGCCCTAAAGTCACCCACAAGGACACGTCACCTTCACCTGTCACCTCATCCCAGGTGCCTAGAGGGGATGCCCGGATAGGCTGAGGGTGCTGAGCCTGGGGCTCCACTCCCAGATTCCTCCTCACATCCAGTCAGCCCCACACATCCGTGCATGGACACTCATTCCTTTAACAGGTGTTCCTGGAGACCCAGGCCACTGCTGCTCTAGGGGCTCCGGAGACAGCCGCAGATGAGGCCCCGCCCTGGGGAGCCCACAGGAGCCTGACAGGCCGGGAAGTTACAGCAGAAGAGAGCTGCAGCTGAGGGGAGCGCTTCGAGGAAAATAAACCAGGGAGTGCAGTTGCAGTGGGCAGTGTGGGTGCTCCCTTGGTGGTCAGGACCAATTCTGCTGAATGGGTGACTTTCTGAAACTGACTGTCAACGTGTTTTCTCTGTAATAGAAATGCCACTCCCAGCACTCGGCAGGCTGAGGCAGCAGGATCACAGTGAGTTTGAGGCCAGCCTGGGCTACATAGTGAGTTCAAGGCCAGCCTGCACTATAAAGCGAGACCCTGTCTCAAAAAAATGGGAAAGAAATACCACTACTGCTACACTAAATAACAGGAGTTAGCAACTACTAAGAACTTGCTAGTGCAACACCCTCTTCTTTGAATGATTACAAAGAATCTGATCTCTATAACAACCCTACAACAAGGGTACCACCACCACCACCACCATCATCATCATCAGTGCTACTGGAGATTGGACTCAGGGTCTTACACATACCAGGCAAGTGGTTTACCACACCCCCACCCCAAAGGTATTTTTACCCTACTTTACAAATGAGGAAAGCGAGGCATAGAAAGGCCAAATAACATCGCACAGCTAATACAGAACGCAGCTGAGATCTGAGGCTCCTGACCAATCTGTGAATCTCATTCCTTTTGGGGGCTACGGGACAAGTATTTGAACTGTGAGTTGAATAGTTACACTCCGTTAAGTGTTCTTCATTCAATTTGACCCATTTTCAACTCGCGTTTGGTAATTTGTGGGTTTTATCTCATTTCAGCGAAGAGGGCTACCCCTGGGAGTTGGGGAGCTGGTGGTTGAGGGAGGTTTGGAGCTTTCAGGGTGGTAAAAGTAGAGAAACCAGAAAGATGTGGACTACGAGAGATGCCGAGAGGTCCATCCAGCCCCGGTCGCTCGCTGTGTGGGCTGAAAAAGTGAGTCCAGAGAGGGGCGAGAGGCACCCACAGGCACACACCACACACACTCCGGCCCTCTCCCCAGCCTCCTGCGCATTTTGAAGAGTGTGTCATATTCTGTTAGAGGAACCAAGTGCCGCGTTCAGACAGGGTTTCAGCCTATTTACCCGGGGACATTACAGCTTTGGAGGCAACAAACACACCCATTTGTTACTACTTGCAAAGATGGTGTTCACCAAACAAGGGTTTTCTGTAAACAAATTAAAAAGTAATAAAGTAGCCCCATCTGCATGCCAGAGCAATGTGCTTCCGTTTTAATGAAGCCTGCTACAGCAAAATCATCTCGATGGCTTGTCAAAGACTCTCGCTGGCCGAACATGGACATGTGCAGTCACGAGAAGGCCCCATCTCGCCTGAGTAGACAGGCCGGCTGGACCAGGCCTGGCCCTAGGCCACTCACTGCTCTAGGGAGAGCCCACGTGAGTGCATAACACAGCTGGATACTGGCCAGATACCACAAGGCCCACAGGAGCAAGTGAACAGTAATAATGATATTTAATCAGCATGGAGCATATGATGGGGGGCTGGGGATCTCTTTGCTCCTCCAAATCTCTTCTCCGCCCTCTGTGCCCTGAGCTGTGCCTCCAGAGAGGCTGTTTGTGGCCCCCAGGCTCCAGGCCTACCTCTGGGTGGCATTGCTCAAAGCTAGGCACCTGTAGGGGATGGGAGGGAGGAGGACAGGGAGGTGGGGGCTCACATCTCCACGTTCACACTGCCTGTCGTGGTCCTTCTCCTGGAGAGGAGCTGACTCTGGGTCCCTGTGACCCTGCCTTGTCCTTTGAGCCCAGCAGCGGTTCCCTCCTCGGTGTGGCCAGCCTGGGGGTCTGCACCACCTGCTGCGGCCTTCCTCAGTCCTGCGCACATCTCTGCAAATCCCCCTCTGGTAAACTCTCCTCAGGGGTGTGAATGAACCATCTGCTTCCCACCAGGCCCCAGGTTAGTGCCCACAGCCCAAGCCGAGCCCATATAGACAAGTTCTACTTCCTCCAAATGGCTGTGAGGTGGCCGCTCTTAGGAGCCCCATTTACAGATGGACAAACTGAGGTTCAACTTGCTCAAGGCCCAGGAAGGCATCTTAGTTGCTTTTCTTGTTGCCAGGACGAAATACCCAACACCCACAACTTAAAGGAGGAGAGGTTTATTTTGGCTCATGAATTTTAGAGGATTCAGTCCAGTTGGCCAGCTCCAAGGTAGGAGGGCTGCCTGAAGGGTCCAGTAGAGAAAAGCTGCTTACCACATGGCTGCCGGGAGGCAGACGCACCCTCCAGGCCACACCCCCAATCACCCGCCTCCAACTGGACCCTGCATCATCACAGCAAACCAGCCGTGGAGCCCCCATTAAGCCAATCATCTTCCACAAGCCCCACCCCTGAACACAGGAGGCTTTTGGGGGCCTTTGTACAACTAAATCATAACAGAAGTGGAAGCATTTGGCCCAGTCCATCTGCCAACAGAGACAAACTTAACCACAGTTCCACCTCCCAGAGAGGAAGGCTAGCTCAGCACCCCCCAGCAGCCCAGCTGCCAGCAATCACTGACTAACAAACACTTACTGAGTACCTACTATGTGCCAGGCACTGGGGTTTCCAGGTGAAAGGTAGCCAGCTCCCCCTTGTTCTGGAGGAGCCCACAGCCCGGTCCTTGGTTGTCAAACTTGACTGCAGGTTAGTGTCACCTAACTCAGTGCCCTCCTGCCTCAGTTAAATCAGGACCTCTGGGCATGGCACCGCGGCATTTCTGTTTTAGAAAAATCCCCAAGAAGGTCTAATGAGTGTCAAGCTTAAGGGCCAGAATTGAGGCCATGGTCGGTTGCAAAAGGGGACAAAGAAGTCTAAGAGAATGCAGCTGGGCTGGTTCTCCAGATGGTGGGAGCCCTGGAGAACTTGGAAGGACGAGAGCTGGGAGCAGAGATCCTCACAGGGCCAAGACCTGTGTGTTTGTGATTATTCATCCAACAAACCTGAGTCAGGCCGAAACTCAGGCTTGGGCAATCCCGATGGTTTGCACGTGGAGATGGTCTTTCTGGCTCCACAGCATGGGAGCTTCGTGCGGGGGCTCCCAAAAGGCCTAGGCATTGGGAGCCCCCATGCTTCTCTGTCCCTATGGGCAGGCAAAGGCTTGGGAAGCTACTGGCTAGGGCTAGGACAGGACCAGGGAAAGAGGGTCTCCAACAAGGTCTCCAGCAGGCTCCTCACCCCGAATGAACTCCGTAGTCCTGAGGAGGACTTTCCATTTCCTGCTGGAACTTCAGTGCTCTAGCTTGCTGCCCACTTACTCAGTGGGGGAAAGGAAATTTTAGGTAACTAGAACTTCTGTCCTTCCCTCCTGAGAGCATGCACGAGGCAGTGTTGACCCAGGAGATAAGAGAGGCGAACTCTAGGGAGGGAACACAGGGAGCCCCAGCCTGAGGGGGACGCAGCCCCACCCCTTTTCTCCCTAGGCCCTGGCTCCTCATGCCCACGAGGATGCCCTGGGGACCAGCAGCTGCCAAGGACAATTGAGCCTTTTACCATGTGCTTGTGTGAGGAAACAGATGCACAGGCTGGCTAAGAGATTTAGCCAAGGTCGAAGAGCTGGTGATATTGAGACGGAGAACCCAGGCAGGGGGGCGCAGAGCCCTGCTCCTGCCCACTCGCCATCCTGCCTCTCCACGAAGCAGATGAGGCGTGGTCTATGCCCAGGGCTCTGACAGGTGGCGTTAAGAAAGTGGGTCTTCTCGCTGTGTCTCCAGAAGGAAGGAACTGAGCCCGGAACTCTTTGCATTGTGTTTCCTTCTGCTGAAGAGCTAAGGGTTGGGGCAGGGCTGTCCTGGAGGGAGGGGCGGACAGGCAGCCACTCTGCCCTCTCAATCAGGCAGGTGCTTCAGCTGCACAGGCAGGAGCAGGGCCAGGCAGATCCTCATTAGCAGGTCCCGATCAGCTGCACCCAGAGGGGAAGGCGAATTACGCCAGCTTCCGGTGGGCCAGGAGGAGTGGTCCACCCCTCCTCAGCCAGCTCCTTGGCCATGCACCCAGCCCCTGCCCAGAGAGGGGGTCCCCAGGGCTGAGTCTGCAGGAGGTGAAACCAGACCTGCCTCTGGGTGTGCTAGCACCTTGCATTACCTCACTGAAGTCTCACAACAGCCTTGTACGTGGAACACTTGTTTGGTTAGCTGCAGTTTCAGAGAGGCTGAGTCATTTGTGCAAGGTCACACAGCCCCTGGTAACTCCAGAACCAGGGCACTGGGCACTAGACACCCACTTCTACATCTTGCGGCCCTGCCGAGCTAGCCCATGCAGCTGTGCCGCCTGCTTCCATCTTGGGATTGAGTGTGGCCTCCCAGGTGCCTGTGCCCAGCTGTGCGGGTGCCTGAGATACCCTAGCAGGATGGGAGGGAGCTCCGCCCAGGAGTCACATTCCAGCTCTGCTGTGTGGTCCTGGGCAAGTTACCTTGACTCTCTGGGCCTCAGTTTCTAGCCATGCCAGGTGAGGATGGTACTCTGGTGGGGTGGCCTAGGCACTGAATCATCGTGGTGGATCTCATACACATTAAAGTCCAAACCCCTGGGTGGGGTGGGTCATAGAATCATTAGACTGTGGGTTGAAGGGTGCAGGTCTGCTACCCCCCATTCTCTGATCTCTCACCTCCACACAAGCCCCTACCACCTTGTCCTGTGTGACAAGGACCCCCAGGCACCCCTGGAACAGCACGGGTCTCTCCCTCGGAAGCAGGCACAGTGATTCCCTTTGTTGTTGTTGTTGTGATTTGTGGTGCTGGGATGGAACCCAGGGCCTTGCACGCACTAGGTGAGCACTGGGCCACCAGCTTCATCCCACCCCAGTGGTTCCTTTCCCAGGGCTCTGCAGGGCAGTGAGGGGCTTGGCCGGGAGCGTGCATGCATGTGTACGTGTGTGTGTCTGCCTCTGTGTGCTGCAGCTCTACGTGTGTCTCTATGCGTGTCTGTACTGTGTGTGCCCTGTCCACTCAGCAGCAGCATCCATCTGGTACAAAGCACTCAGCAGCTCCTTTGCCCAGCTCAGAGCCTTCAGCCTCCTGGCATCCACATCCTAGGACCCTGGCTCCTGACCTCTGTGCCCTTCATTCTTTCCTACCCGAGTCCTGGAGCGGCACCTTTACCAACACAGAACCTAGGTGGAGGCAGCAGAAGAGGTAGTCCCAGAGGTCACTTGGTGGGGGCCCCAGAGCAGAGTGGACAGGACACAGAGTCTGGCAGTGACCACTGCCTCCCGTCTAGTGCAAGCTATTGATTTTGGACAGGCAGTTGATTTATACCCTGAGCTTCAATGTGGTCATCTTTAATACAAGGACAATAATAACTAAGTCATAAGATCGTCATGAGGCTGTGAGAAGCCCAGGGTCCACTTGGGGACATCAAGCCACCAAATTATAATAATGTAGTTAGGGCTAAACTGATCCTGGCTCTCATACACAAGTTCTACTGAGGGCTTCCTTGGTGGCCTATGCAGTGCTAAGCCCTTTACAAGCCACATGAGGTGGCTTCCCTTATAATACCCATTCTATAGTTGATAACATTGAGCCAGAAACGTGAAGCACAGCTGGGACAGGAACCCAGGCAGTCACCCAAGCACTGGGGGACAGAGTAGGGCAGGAACAGTTCTGCCTGGATGGGCAGAGATGGAGGACAGCAAAGTTCAGGAAGCCCCTTCTGGCCTGAGCCCTTGGGATAAGGGGAAGCAACCTCAGCAGGGTGAGGATGAGTAAAGGCCTGGCTGGGGCCCAGCCCTGTCCCCACCGAGATGGAGGTGGTGGGGCTGCTCAGGTAGGGTCTCCTTGCGTCAGGAGAGGCTGGCTCTGCTGAGCAGCCCTCTTTGCTGAGGGTATAAACCTGTCTCCTTATTCCCCCACAAGAGGTCGTTTTATTACTCCTCGGTTCTCCCATCACCGAAGCACCAATAAGCCCCATCTTTATGGCCAACGGAAGACACATTGAGCTGGTTAGGGACGCTCCCTCGCCTAGTGTTTGCCCAGTGTCTAAGAGGAGGCCAGGGCCCTATTCTCACTGCTCCATAGCAGAGCTGATTATCTTCTTTCCTTTTTAATAGTTCCACTCCAGGAGCCGAGTCCCCTAATCTCTTCTCCAATCTTTGGTTACAACATGTTATTAATTCCACAGCCATATGGTTTGTAAAAGGTTTCCTGGTCCCTGAGATTGTTGGGTCTAATGACTCCATCTAGGGTGGCATCAGGGGATTGAATCCCTTTCAGAGACAAACCAAAGAAGTGTAGGAACTTGGCAAGTGTGTTAGTCATTTTTGCAAGGCTGACACCCTCAACATCAAAGAGAAACGGTTGATTTGGGCTCATGGTCTCTGAGGGTTCAGTCCATGGTAGGTTGGTTCCAGAAACATCATGGCGGAGGGGCATGGTAGAGGAAACTGCTCACCTCATGGCTGCCAGGAAGAAGAGATGGAAAGAGCCAGACAAAGAGGGAATGGCTGGGGACAAGAGTACACCATTCCAGGTCACATCCCTGGTGATCCACCTCCTCCAATTAGGCTCCACTCCCTAACAGCACATTCAGCCATGAACTCAGCGATTGATGAGCCCACTGTTGAGGCTTTGATCTGCTCACTTTCTAAAAGTCCTAGCTCTGAGCACATGAACCTTTTGGGGGACATTTTATTTTATTTTTTGCAGTACTGGGAACAGAACCCAGAGCTTCATGCATGCTAGGCAAGCATTGTACCACTCAGCTATACCCCCAGGCCTTAGGGGACATTTTTGATCCAAACCATGACATCAAATTGATCTCCATGGGCCTCCACTGCCATATCTGTAAAATGGGGATAATAACAAACTCACCTCCCAGGGTGGCTGTCAGGAATACATGATTTGTAGAATAGACAGCATCCTCACAGAGCCATGCCTTCAGAGGGTTAGCTGTGATGATGGGGGAGGGGGTGGCTCGGCTGCTAAAGTCACCTAGGTCACAGGGCTGAGATTGGATGCAGGCTGGTCTGGCTTCTGAACTCATACTCCTCCCTGACACAGGGCTGGCACCAGTCCAAGCCCTTCACTCTCTGGAAAGGTACAGTGACTTCCCCTAAAGGGCAGCACGCCAGGGGAGGTGTGGGACAGAGTCCAACATGGGTGACAGACAGCAGCAGCTAGGATTGGAGTCCCAGCACACACCTAACTCACAAGGTGCTCTGGGTCTCAGTTTCCTCGTCTGTAAAATAGATGAAGGCACTAGTTGGATTTCCAGGGCCCTAAGGCGCTTCTGAGTCTATATGTGAGTGGTAGAGCCAGGGCTTAAATCACAGAGATCTGTAATGGTGGTGGGGACCACAACCCCAGCCAATGGAAACTGGTGGTCTTACAGCTGCCTGTGGCCCACAGACTCATTTTGTTTGTCGTTTTAATTTTCATTTGAATGTGTTGGCACGGGCTGCTGTCTGGCTGCTCCTTGGATGCTGATCTGGGGAAGACTTGCAACTGCAACTGTAACTGCACCTCAGCCTGGTTGAGGCTGGGTCAACGGGGGTGGCCAGTGGCCATCCCTCCATTCCTGTTCAACACCTGCTCACCAAATGGGGTGGGTCCAGTCCTGCCAGGCCCAGGGCAGGCGGCATTAACTTGGAGAGCTCACTCTGGGCTGGGCCTTTGCGGGGGAGGGTGAAAGGGAAAGAGGTGCTCCCCATCCATGTTCTCTTTCCACCCGACAACGACCCCACCTGAGTCTCGGGGTGTCGGGGGGAGCACATCCTGAGGGCTGCACATGATCAAAACAGCAAATTAAAAGTGAAAACCCACAGTATTTTCCCACAATTCCCTCTGTCCCTTGAGGACGGAGGTGTGTGTGTTCGCGCAAGCTTTCAAGTTGTTGGGAATGGAAACAAGACAGTTTCACGGCTCTTCCTCTGCACTGCAGACCTCAGTGCAAAGTGCTGTTATTAGCCTTGACTTCCCTGGCCTCCCCTCCAAGAAGTCATTAAGTGTGTTATTCTATGCAAAAGAAAGCATGCATTCAATGTTTGCAGCCTCTGACACCATCCTACTCATTTTTGCAATTTTTATAGCTGGCAAGCTGCATCCTATGGAAAGCAGGGGGTCAGGGAGCCACACTGGGTGGCACTGCATGAGGTTTTCATTTATGGGTTTTAAGGCTGTACATTGGCACCATGGCAGAGACAGGGGGACTGAGGTTCCTGGGCTGGGCAGGGCTGGGCAAGGGCCCTAGGTGACCAGGTGGAAAACAGGAAATGAGGGGTCAGCGTGGGCCCCAGGTGACCCAGGCTTGTGCTCTGGGAGGAGGACCCCTTTCTGAATCATCTGTGGAGCAAGGAACTGAACTGCCTCCTGTAATCCCTTCCTCTCCTTCAGTTTCCATTTCAAATTTGTTTCTAGTCTTGGTGGGTTGCTTTGCTAAACAGCCCCAAATCCATCTGCTTTTATTCTCTAGCCGCCAGGTCCTATCATAGCAGGAGGACCGGGCCAGTGGCAAGGACCATAGCGTGGGAGTGAGGTCCCCATCTTCACTCTGCTGCTGCTGCTCTGTGACCTTGGATTGGGGTTGCCAGGTATATAGGAAATCAAAAATGCAGGATGCCTGTTGGAATTTAATACGGAACATTTGGGATATGTTCATCCTTATAAAAATTCTTTGCATATCTGAAATTCAAATTTAACTGCTCATTCTGTATTTTATCTGGCACCCTTACCTTGGATGAGTTCCTTAACTTCTCGGTCGCCGAGACTCTGAAATGGGGGTGATTAGCACTTTACCTGTGTTTACCTGTGTTTCTGAGGGCTGTGGGAGTTCAACAGGTAAAATGCTGAGAACAGGGTGAGCATATCCATCTCACTCAATTAGTGGATTAGCAAGTGCTTCATATGTTGAAAACGCCTTGCAAATGTAGTTGTCTTATTGTTGTTGTATCTTCCCTCTCCCCCAGCTTCAGCAGAGACAGCAAGCCAGCGACACAGGAATGGAGGTTAGGCCTTAAGTGGAACTTCCTGGCAGGAAGGACCAGCCACATCCCCACTGTGCAGGTGACTGGAAGTGCTAAGCTGATGCAGTCTGTGTTTTGGGGAGAAGGCTGATGGGGATGCGGTACACAGACAATGACCTGCTCTCCAGGATCCTGTGAACGGACACGCTGTGACCATGCCAACCACACGGATGAATCACACAAACACTGCCAGGTTGGCTGAAAGAAGCCAGATGGGAGAGAATACACAACACGTGATTCTGTTTATCAAGTTCAGGAAGAGGCAAAACTAAACCGTGTTGTGGAGGAAGCACACACTCGTGGAAAGAGAGGTAGGGAGGCATTGCCTGGCACCTCTGGGGGTTGGAGGAGGAGATGTGGAAGGGTCCTCATCCCTCGGGTTTGCTTGGAAATAATCCGCTACAGGCACATTGGTGCAGGCCCTTTCCTGGGTGCGAGATCGATTGCACAGTCAGACAAGGTTTCAGAGAGGGAGGAGGGGCAGGTTCAAGCCCGAGAGGTCCCCAGGCTCACCCCTTCCTGGTCAGGCCCTGCAGTTCTGCCCGCTTGAAGAAGGCCTTGGGGAGGAAGGGAAGGCCGGAAGCCGACCTCTCCTTGGCCCCTGCAGTTAGCGAACCAGGCTGGAAAGTGAGTGAGAGGGTGCTAGGGACCTGGGCCTCTGGCCTGGGTGAGACTAAGATTCCTCCTCGTTTTGCCCTTGGGGTCCACCTACCTGTGCGGGGGTGAGGGAGGGAGATGGGAGGGCGGCAGTGGGGGAGCAGATGTGGGGACAGCGGACCCAGAGCAGGACTGTGTTCTTACTCAGTCTGTTCCAACGAGGCCTCAGTAGCCCGTCCTCCTCCTCCCCCAGGAGCGGAGGTAATTGGAGCTGTGATGACTGCAGGCCCAGGGGACACTTTCCGTTCACTGGACCCTGTGTCTGAAGATCCTGACCCTAGCCCCATCCTGCAGGTGCCACTCCGCCAGCCCCTGAGTCCCTCCAGCCTGTGCCAGCCGCCACCTTAATTCCCACGTGAGTGACATTTAAGGGTGCCTCTTCATTGAGCCATAACAATTTACAAGGCGTGGCGCCGAGGGCTGTTCTGGGCGTGCGGGAGGGAGCGGTCACCCTTTATCATCTGCTGGGGTGAGGGGCCAAGTGATGCATGGCCCCTCATTAAAGCCCTGCGGAGGACTCAGGGAAGTAAAACATTTTAGCAAGCCAATCACCTCACATTTCCCCAGCCACCCGTCCTGCCCTGCCGGGAGAGCCGGGACTGACTGACTGTGGAGGCTGGGAGTGGGAGGCTTAAGTGTCTTATTTACATCCGCCCCCGGGCAGCATCCGTCCAGGCGGGAAGCCCGCACCCTGAGGGGCAGGACCACTCCCCACTGGCTGCCCCGGACCGACCCGCACCTAGGAGCACTTCACCCCACCCCTCATCTTCCCCAGGCCCTCAACCACTGGACCACTCGGCTCAGGGTCTACTGCCAGTGAGCGCAGAGGCGGTCTGAACCCAGCCCACAGCGTTTCCAGTGGGAACAGGAAAGCGGGATGAAGCCCTGTGGGGAAGCACACAGAGCTGGGCCTGGGGCAGAGGTGTGAAAGGGAAAGGGGCGGCCTTTCTGCTGGAGGAGGTGGGCAGGCTGCCTCCTCTCCCGCTCTGCTTGCCCCTCTTCCTCCTTCCTGTCTGGGTCAGCCTAGGAGCTGCCCTGGGCCCTGACATTGCCAGTTTAACTCCTGGCTTCACCTCTTTACCAGCCTGAGCTTCCACTTCCCACGTATAAAAGGGATCTGATCTTTTTCAGTTTTCAACAGTTATTGTGAAGACTAAAATAAATCACATTTGATAAGAGGTCTGGTCCAGAATAGCTATCCAATGGCTATGGGTAAATGGAGGTAGAGATGGCCAGCAGTCCGCACCCTGTCCTGTGGCATGTAGTCAGGGGCTGGGAAGCAACTGCCCAGCAGGAACCCTGTTTGTTTTTTCTTGGTTTTTTGAGACAGTGTCTTGCTATGTAGCCCACGCCGGGCTCAAACTTGCGGTGATTCTCCTGCCTCAGCCTCCCAAGTGCTGGGATCACAGGCGTGCACTGCCACCCTCAGCTCAGAAACCCTGTGTTTTAGGCATCTAGGTGAGGCTGTATTTCGAGTTCTCAGCAGTGGAAGGTGTACAGGGTGTTGGGTGCCGCTTCAGGAAGGATCAAGAACTGTGCTTTCCCTGCTTGGGAATACCCCATGCCTCCCGAGAGGATGCTGTGACATGAAGCCCCGCCTCGGTCTGGAGAGGTCACCTCCCGAGGGATGCAATTTTTCTTTGCCTCTGCCTTGGCAGCAACAAACTCCCTAGAGAGAGGATGGCAAATTGGATAAAAATCTCTCTGTGGCAGATTCACTTTCCCGAGCTTAGACAGCCCTGCCCTGAGTCATTCTGATGAACTTGAGATTTTTCATACAGTAATCTCCCAACCAGGTCCCGGGTCTCTCCCCTCCCAGCTGAGGCCTCAGCTCCAATTATGCTCAGGAGGTGCCGGGGAGTGAGGCTGGAACAACCCCTCTGCCTCCCATCAGCTACCTGGATGCAGATGAGTGATTCGCCTGGGGGTTCAGAGCCCAAGCACTCAGGAGGGAGACAGAGCAGCGGCCTATTTCCTCAAGGAGGGGCCAGGCACAATCTGGGACTCACCGAAAGGGCCAGTGGGGCTGGGGCTGCAGGATGTTGCAGAGCAGGCAGGTGGAGGAGAGAGCCATGGGGTGGGTGCCCAAACAGTGGAATAATGTGCACAAAGGCCAGAGGGGAACCCTGGGTCTGAGGCTCAGGAATGGCAGGAGGGAGGAGATGGGGTGTGTGTTAGTCAGCTTTCCATTGCTATAACAAATACCCATGGTATGCCAACTTATAAAGAAGAAAGGTTCACTGACTCATGCGCTGTGCACCTGTGGTGGCCCAGGACATCATGGTAGAAGCACATGATAGAGGAGACCTGTTCACCTCTTGGTGGCCAGGAAACAGAGAAAGAAGGGGAGGGCACCACCAGCACAAGCAGGTACTGCGTTCTCCCCTTGTTTGGTCCCCTCCACCCTGTCACTGTGCCCCAGCCGGAGCTGGAGCAGGCAGCAGAGGGGGTGGCATCACTGGGGAGGCATCACTGCTCAGACTCTGGAAGCCATGGCCAATGCCCCAGAGCGGACATGAGGATCTCCAAGGAAACCCTGCCTGTGCCTGAGCTTACAGCCAGGCCTCAAATCCCTGCCACTTGCCTGAAAAGGGCCACATCTCCCTGTCTTCAAAAACAGCTCAGCACCTTCTTGGAATGAGTCCATTTCAACGAAGGGTAGCTTGGCTTAAAAAGCACCACAACAGGGGCCGGGGATTTGGCTCAGTGGTTCTGGCGCCTGCCTCGCAAGCACAAGGTCCCGAGTTCGATCCCCAGTACCAAAAAAAAAAAAAAAAAGACCACAACACACACACACCTTGGACACCCCCCCCCGCCCCGCACCCGAGTGCTGCAGTCTTTTCTCTTTGCTCCTTTCTGCTTTCCTCCCTCTTGCCCAGCCTGTGTCTGTTTCCACTGATTTCTGTCACTCCCTGTCTCTGTCACTCTCTATCTCTGCCGATCGGCTCTTTCGTCCAACTGTCACTGGTTGTGTCTCTGCGGCTTGTGTCTCCTCCCTGACTCTGTGGGTTTGTGCCTGTCACTCCACAGCTGAGACCCTCTGTGTGTGCTGGCCTGCTGTCCCTTTTCCCCTCAGGGCTGCGGGGCCTCACCCTCATGTCTCTCCAGCTCAGGCAGGAGCAGCAGTCCTCCGGGGGGTGCTGCTGACTCACACGTGAGAACTCTCCGAGCGATTGATCCATCAGGGAAAGGAGGAAGGGAGCGGCAGGAGCGGGGAGCTTGAGGCAAGTGGTGGGGTGGCAGCGTGAAGTAGCGCTGAATAAATACACAGCTGTCCCTTTTATCTCTTCTTGGCAGGAGGGAAGCGGCAGGGGTGGGAGAGACTCAGGAGAATGGGTGCAGAAGGGAGATGGATGGTGGGGCCCACAAGGACACAGGCAGATTGGGGACATGCAGACAGAGCCTGAAACAAAACCGGACGTCAGTCTCCGTGCCCTCTGATTCCTAGCAGGGACTTCCAACCCTGATTGCTGGGGACAAGGAGTTGCTAGGAATCTGAGACACAAAGGATAGGAGAAAGCTGCAGGAAGGGTAGCGGGTGGCATCAGCGGCATCAGTGGCGCCCTCAGTCTGGGTCTCCTGGCTTCCGATCACATCTCCTGACCCCTTCTCCACGGGCGGGTCTGATGACCAGTTCCGGCCAATGAGCATTTCCGGGCAGATGTTAATAACCCGAGAGACACCTCCCGGCACTGTCTTTCCTTCGGTTTGAGGAATGGCTTCTCCATCATCTGGGTTATTGTGAGGCCTCTGGGCTGCATGCTTGGCCCGGCCGCTCTTACCTAAGCAACGCAGGCACACTGTTTAATCCCCTGCCCATGGCCCCTCTGTGCCAGCAGCTGTGTAAGTATCGCACACCCTTGTGAGGCTGGGGTGGCTTCACAGGGGGCTCAGAAAGGTGCTGATGAGTGGTGAGCAGTGGCATCAACTGTGATGGCTCCAAACTAGTGTGAGCTAGGATCTCATTCCTGGCAACTCAAATGGTCCTGATTATTAATATAATTCCCTCTTCCCTGGCTCATACAGCCAAAAAGGATCTGATTTCACGGATTCTTTTTCTCCTGTCTCAGAAACACAAACAGAAATCTCTTTCAGATTTCTGACAAGTCTTCCGCTTTTTCACCTTTCACTACTACGGAGGGCAACAAAAGATCACAAGGGGGGGCCCTCCTGCAGGACCAACTGCAGGAGCTGGGGTGTTCCTGGCCTTCTGCTGGGCCAGAAGAGCCCAGGCCAGCCCAGGCCAGCCCTCGCCAGCCCTCCCCAGCCCTCCGCCTGTTCTGACCAGCGGCAGGCTTACACAGCCTCAGTTTTCTAACTCACAAAATGGAATGAATCACACTGCTTGCTCTGTGAGATTCCTCTAAGATCTGAGTTACTCTGTAGAAAGCATTGGTCGCTGGGCGCACACACCCTCTTCCTGGTTGCTGTGCTTGCTGACTTTAGAAAGCAGCTCTTCCAACCCCTGCCAGGGCTGGCTGGGAGCTGTGCTCCCTCAAACTCTGGCTCAGGGAGATGTGCACAGGGGTGAGGATTCCAGTCCTTTCCAGAAACTACTTCTGAATCTCCAGGCCTGGGCTGAGCTCCGTTTCTATCTCTGTCCCTGGCAGAATTATGTTCCCCTTTCTGGCCCTAAAGATCCATCATCCTCATGGGGCCTTTGTGGTGGTAGGGGGTTGGGCCCTCCTCCTTCTGTCTGCTCTCTCCTGTCCTCTCCCCAGGTCCAGGGAGGGAACTTAGGTCTCCACATTCTGCTTCCCCTTCTCACTTCTGTGAGCTCCAAGTCCTGAATGTACTCCTGATAAATCTCCCACAGTGATCTTTGTGACCCCCCTAAATCCTCTCTGCCCTGCACTGTGCCCTGGGACTGATCTCGGTGGCCTGACCTTGGGCCTCAACTTCCCCAGTGGCCAGTGCCACAAGAGACAGAGGAGAGGAAGGAGGGCTGACAGAAGTGGTTGTTCGGAGATGGGAGTTTCCCGTGGAGCTGCCGTGTCTTCTACAGTCTCATCTAGCAGCTCTGCATCCTCTCTGTCCCTTTGAGTTCAGCCTCCCTAGCCTGACTGCCCACTCCCTGCCCACACCTGTGCAGGCTGCCCATGCCGTCATTAAACTCCCAAATGACTCAGTTGGAAGACACCTGAATCTCCTGCCATCTACGACTGTTCATAAGATGCCCGGTGCCAAATCCTTCAGTGCTCCCCCACACCCGCCTTCCTTCAAGAGCCCCTCTGTCTTGCTCCCCAACGCAGCCCTACCGGCTGCTTGCCCTCTCTGTCCCCTTCCCACGGAGGCCACTGCTCTTCTCTTTTCCTCGTTAGGCACTTTGACATGTCCCTTGGGATTGCAACTCCCATGAACGTTGTTTGTTCCAATTTTCACCCCTGGGGCTCAGGCCAGAATATGCAGGATCCCTGGAGGTTGGTCTGGGGACCCTCAGGGGTTTGAAGTTTCCTACTGGACATCCTGCCCTAAGCCTCCCCTTCTTCCCACCTGACCTTCAGCAGGTCCCATGCCAGGAATCAGCCTTGAATTGCCTTTTGCCTGCATCCTCTTGGTTCAGTGGCTTAGATTATTTCCTGCTGCTGCCTTCCCTGCCAATCCAATCCTCATTATCCTGACACACTTCCCCCTCTCTGGACGGACACAGATCCACCCTCACCAACCCTGCAGTCTCCAGTGCCCATCCAACCTACCCTCCACATTATCAATCTGGACTTGCTGCTCCCGGCCCTACATCCTTCCATGGCTCCCAGTGCAAGTGTCAGGTGACAAGCAGAAGCCCTGTGCTCTGAGCCCTGCTGCTTTCTCCTGTCAGCACCCCCGGAATACAGAGCTGCCACTCCCGGCCTCACTGCGCCCTCTGCCTGGAATTCCCTCTCTGGTGTCACTTCCTCTCGCAGAGGCAAAGCAGACAGATTTTTCTTCTTTTTTTTAATCTCAAGGGAATAAACTGGAGGGAGGGGGCGAAGCAGAGGTGGGCACTGGGGCATCGCTTGCACTGGACGCCAGCACCTGCCAAATGGCCCACCCACACTTCTGACCTCCTCTGCACGCCCACCTGTCTGGCCTTCTTCCTTCCTTGCTGCTTTTTCTACTCTCCGAGACTGAGAATTTGAATGTGGCTGAACCTTGCAGCTTCCAGGCTGTACTGCGCTGAGTCAGTCACTCAACCTCCCTGGGCCTCCCTGGCTGGCCTACCTGGTTGGGGGACTGGGCTGCCTAGGGGACTCGGGCAGGGCGGGGCCGAAGCCAGCAGGGCGGGGCAGCTGGGCCCCTCCATCGCTGCAGGTCCCCGCCCCGCCCCGCCCCGCCCCGCCCCGCCCTCAAGGACTTGGCTTTCCGAACAATCGAACAATGGCTGTCCTCCACGGGGTCTCCCCACGCCCTTCCAGCCCTTCCATCGGGCTCTGGAGAGCAGCCGGGGTTGAAAGACCCGGAGGAGCAGGGGGAGGAGAAGGCGGGGCTGCGACAGGGAAAGGATTTAAAATAGGAGCAAGGACAGCAGGGGGAGTGGCAGGAGTATGCAGTGAACTCGGCGCTCTGGAAGACAGACGGGCTTCAAAGCTTAGCTCGGAGCGAGGCTGGGCCAAGCAAAGCAGCCCAGGAAGCAGTCTTTCTCTTGCCCTTCTTTGGGGAGCAGTTTTCAACCAGGGACATAATTTATGAACCCGAGAAGCGGGAGGGAGGGGGGCGGCGTCACGTTCCCCGGCCCGGCCGCCATGGAAACAAACTCGCACCTCCCCGTCCTCCGCGCCCGGCTGGCCGTGGGCGCCCCCGCACGGCCACCCGCAGCACCGCACCCGGGGGTGCCCTGCACCCAGGGCTGGACTGCAAAAGGCGCCCAGGGCAGAGGGAGGCCGGGGCAGGAGCTGATCCGGCGGCCAGCCCAGCCATTCGTCAGCGCAGGGCACATTCATCATCGGTCCATGTGCCAGGTTCTTTCTTGCCGCCTACCCTGGGCAGCGCGGCCGCTCTCAGCCGAAGGCCCTGGGTGTCCGTCACTTGGCTGTATCTTTCCTCTATCGCCGTGCCCAGGAACCCTGTCTGTCTGTCCCTCTGTCTTGTCTCCAAAGGTACCTGTCCTGCCTCTTATCTCCCTGCCAATCTAGTATCACTGCATCTGTCAGCACCCCAATCAGTCTGTTGTTTGCAAAGCTGTCTCCTGCCTTCCATCCGTATGTATCTACACATCTATTAACGCCGGCAGCCTATACATCACGCGGGGCCCATTATCCATCATTTATCTGCATATGTATCATTCATGCTCCAGCCATCTATTATCCATCACCTCTCCTGCAGCCCCTTTGATGTCCTGCACTTTGCCATCAGGGCCTAACGCTGTCAGGGCCGCTTTCTCCTTGGCCCAGAGAACAAAGAGAGGAAGGGATACAGAGAAGACAGGCCACTGGGAAGAGAGCTGGGGGCTGGAGTTCAGAGGGGAGTGGAGAGACCCGGAGAGCAGGCTGTGTGCAGGCACTGTCTCACTCAGGGCCCTCCTGTCCCATCTCGCCACAGATCAAGAGGACCCGGGGTTGGTTTGCAGCAGGAGATCCCAGCTGGACCATGGTGGGACTTGCTGTCCAGCGGGGTGGTGCTCTCTGCAGCCCCTGCCTCTGCAAGGAGATGGGTGAGGCTTAGCGAGTCGCAGGGCCAGGAGGAGATGCACACGCGCACGTGCACACATGTACACGCATATATACACACATTTCTGGGATCACGGAATTCGCACTCAGACGCTGTCCTTTGGCTGAGGAATTCTTGGCCACAAGGCACAAATCTTTGCGGGGCCAGCCACTCTCGCTGGTTTCATGAGTGCTGCCCCTCATGTTGTCAGTGCTGCTCCACGCTCTCCATGGAGCATGGTCTCTTGCAGGAGCCCTTGGGCTGTGGCACCTTGGTGCCTCTCTTCTCCACTTCCCCTTCCACAGTGGGAGCTTCTCTCCATCGCCAGGCCACCCCAATGCCACCCTGTGCCCCTGGCACACACAGGGTGCAGAGGGTCTGGGCCCCGGGACAATGGTCTTGTTGTGGCCATTTCTGTAACCCCAGTTCATGCAACAGTGGCATGAGGTCTTGTGTAGGGCCAGCCATAAGAGCAAACCAGCTGGGCATGGCAGTGCACACCTGTAATCTCAGCCTTCTGGGAGGCTGAGGCAGGAGGATTGGAAGGAAACCTAGCTTGGGCAATTTGGCGACTTAGTGAGATCCCATCTCAAAATTTAAAAATTGAAAGGCCTGAGGATGTAGCTCAGTGAAAGGCCCTGGGCTTAACCCCTGGAAACACACACACACAAGCAAGCAAAAAAGTAAAGGAAAAGGAAGAACCACCTGTAGCTCCGCCATATCCGAAGAGGTTGGATGGGGGTTGGATGTGTCCAGCAGTGCCACCTCCCTCTCTAGACAGATGCTGCTCTCCACTTTGGATTCCTGTAGTGAGTCTGTGAGTGACACTTGTGCCATCTTCCACAGGGAAGTACCGAACAAAGGGGGAACCTCAGAGAGAAACCCCTGCCAAGGGGCTGGGTCTGCAGGGGACGCCAGGACAGCTCCTCAGCCCCTCAACTCCAGATATGGAGAATTCACCTGTTCTTTCCACTGAGCAGGAATTCGAGCAGCCCTGCTTGCTAGGATGCTTGGGTTTACGGGGCGCTTGGCATCTGGGTTTGCCAGCGGTGGCAGCCTGGGGGTAGAGGCAGGGACGTCCTCCCGCAGACTTGCCTCCTCACAGCTCTAAGGCTTAAAAAGCACTTAGAAGCAAAACATAATAAAAGCAAATGTAAGAGAAAGAATATCCTAAGGATTTAATAAACTGCAAACAAAATTATCACGATTCTTTTCCTAGCCAGTTGAGTTTTCAGTGATTAAGAAAATACAATTTCCTGTAATTAAATCTTAACAAGAAATGTTATTAAAAACACTCTGTCCCAGCTCCTGTAATAATTGCATGATCCCCTAGAACAGTAAACAGAATTAGACTTTGCAGCGTACATGCTAATCCATGTGTCATTTTGATCAAATTTGTACTAATAACCTATCTTCTTATTCTGAGACAGGGGAGGCAGGTAAGAGGCAGGCAGACCCGAGGACTAAGTGGAACCCTGCTTGGGAAGTGCTGTCTTTGTCCTCATGAGAAGTGCTAAAACTTACTGAGCACATACTATGTCCTAGGTTCTGTGCATAGCATGTTACATGAGCAATTGCACTGACTCCTCACACAACCTGAAACTGTGGTGGCAGTCACTTTACAGACAAGGAGACAGGCTCTGAGAGGTTTGGTTACTGCGGGCTTGGTAAGAATCCTTGGAGCCTGACACAGATCTGCTCCTAACATGTAATCCGGCCCAGGTGTGGCTGCGGGCTCTCCAGGGACCTTGGACCTGCCCCATCCTGTGACAAATTCTCTGTCTTTGAGAACTGGATTGGGCTGATTCTTCAAAGGCTGATGGATGGTAGCCACAAGACCTTTCTTACACTGGGCCACGCCGGCCACGGTAGCAGCGGGGACAGGGCACGTGTGCTCGGAGAAGGTTCTTTTGTGTTGAAAAGTTGCTGTGAATTCGTGCATACATGTACATGTAAGTGCATGAACGAGGTGGGGGCAGCAGTGTATGCACATGCATGTGAGCGTGTCTCTGGCGTGTGAGTGGGTGTGTGGCGCCATCCCTGTGGCAGACAAGCAGAAGTGGTATCGGCTCCCTCCTCCTGCTCCTCCACGCACCAGTCTCTCACTCTGTCCACTAATTAACTCTGCTAATGAAATCCCCGCCGGATGCAGGGGGAGGGCTTGCTCTCTTCCTAATCCTCTGGGGACCAGGTCTCCTCAGCCCCCATTCCCACTTTGTAGCTCTTGCTCCTGCCTCGGGAGGGTAGGGAGGTGGCCCCTACCTATAGAACTCCTGATACACAACACCTGCAGAACACCTACTGTGTGCAGGGCAGGTGCTAGGCCTCTGCAGGGAGGAAATGGGGTGGGGAAAGGACCAGACTTCCCCACTCTGCACTTCCTTCCCCATCACTCCGCCTCCCACCCTCAGCCTCATCTTCTATTCGTGCCCCTCCTGCTGCCCCTGGTGCCACCTGCCTCCCAGCCTCCCTCTGCCCTGCTCCTGCTGGCAGCTCCTCTTGGCTGCGGCCTGGGCTCTGCACCCCGCTGAGCTCCTTGCTCCTGAGGATTCCAAGGCCCTGGCTCAGCTAGCAGCTTTTCTCCAAGCTCTTCCTGTCTGGCTGCTCCCTAGTGTAACCACTGGGCCTTGGCATTTACTGCTTACTCTGTTTTCCTTTTTCTGGCACTAGGGATTGAACCCAGGGTCTTCACACTGAGCTACATCTCTATCTCTTTCTTTATTTTTTAATTTTGAGACAGGGTCTCATCAAGTCGCTAAGTTGCCCAGGATGGGCTTGACCAACCTCAACCCTCCTGCCTCAGCCTCCAGAACGTTAAGATGACAGGCATGCACCACCACACCAGACTCTGTTTCCTTTTTTCACAGGCACATCCTGCCTCATTGATTAGAATTTCAACCCTTTGAAACAAGAGGCCAGGACTTGTGCTTCTTATCTCTACTGAGCCCAGCACCCAGGCACAGGGAGTGTCCTAGGCAGGTCTGGGGGTGACCTGGAGTGAGGAAGAGAGCAGTTGCTCTGGGGAGCTCCAGAGAGATGCAGAGAAGCCCAGGCCCCGCTCCTGGATCTGAGTGGCCAGGCCTTAGGTGTCATTTTGTCTCCCTTCTCCCTCTGAGTGGAGCCCGCCCTGGGAATTCCTTGCTGGGGACTCCATGCGCTGACCGCTGACTGAGAGGCTGAGGTCTGGGCCCAATTGGCTGGGAGCAGCCTGAGCAGGAGGGGGCATGGAAACTGCCAGGCCTCAGTGCAAGGTGCCAAGAGCAGAGCTCTGGCACAGGGGCAGCTTCGAGCTGTTAGCTGCCAGGCAGAGCTCACAGGCCTGGTACCAGGGACAAGGCTCGGCCCCACAGTGCCCACCCCAGCGGTGGCCCCAGAATGCCCGTTGTATTAGGCATAGTTTCCTAGTTCCAGGGATGCGGAGAAGGGACAACAGAAGGGAACCTGCTGCAGTGCACCTATGGGGACCACAAAGATGCCAGTCGGGAATGTTTTCAACTCAATGCTGCACCGAGTTGGCACCTTCCAAATACGAGGACACCCCGGGTTTAGTCCATCTGGGTCGCTAGAAGAAAATGTCCCAGAAACTTGGTAGCACATAAACAACAGAAACTTCTTTCTCATGGTTCTGCACACTGGAAAGGGCAAGACCAAGCTACTGGTACACCTGGCACCTGATGAAGCCCCTCTTCCTCACGGATGGCACCTTCCTGCCATGTCCCCACACGGCTGGGCCACACTCTGGAGTCTCTCTTGCAAGGATATGAATCCCTTTCATGAAGAGAAGCTCTGCCCTCGTGGCCTAATCACCTCCCAAAGATGCCATCTTTTTTTTTTTTTTGTACCGGAGATTGAACTCAGGACCTTGAGATTTGCAGGCCGGTAATGGCACTACTGAGTCAAATCCCTGGCCCTAGACTCCCTCTTTTAATACTGCCACCCTGGGGATTAGGTTTCAGTATGTGAATTTAGGGGGACATAACATCCAAACCACTGCAACCTGGTTTCCTGATGTATTTGTTCCCATCGGGCAACTGCCATCCCATCACACTGCCTGGCTTCATCTGCCCTCCCAGACCTCTGCACTGGCCCTTCTAGGGGACACCCTCACCCTCATCCAGCCCTTGCACCCTGGGCACCCACTGCCCACTTCCCTCCTCAGCCTGCAGGAAGAGCAAGACAACCCCAAGACAGCCAACTCACAGGCTGGCCAGGGACCTTCCTGGGGAGATGAAGAGCTGTGATTCCTGATTCCCCACCTAGTGCCATCCCCTTCTTAGGTGATGGAGAGGGGGCAACAAGCCCAGGGAAGTAGACCCAATCTTGGCCCCAGGAGAGAAAACATGAGCCAATCAGGGGAATCCTGTCTACTTTTACTAATGATTGGTTGAAGGGTGGGCATGTGACCCTGTTCTGGCCAATGAGGTACAGGGGGAGGATACTGGGGACAGGGAGGCATCGGTGGATGATTTCCTCCTTGATCAAGGGAAATATGGAAGGAAGCCTGCTCCTTCTTCCTGTCTTGAATGTAGTGACCAAGCATGAAATGCCTGGAGCTGTGGGAGTTACTTTGTGGCCATAAGGCAGCAAGCCTAAGGCTAAAGAGCCAACCATCCTGAGGACAGTGAGATGAAAAGATGTCGAGCGCCTGGGTCCTCAGTGAATGATGCTGGGATCACATAGGTGTCTATCACTAAGCCTCTATTGCACATGTGTGTGTGGGGGCACATGTGTGTGCATGCGTGTTGTTGTCCTGCCTATAAAGAGCCACTCACGGGTCTCCTCCCCCACCTCCTCTTTGTGTCAGGAGGCTTCTGGTTGTGTTTGGCCAATAGGGAGCCCTGGCAAAAGACCAGGAAGAGAGAGGGTGGCTTTGAGAGTATTTGTGGCCCTGGAGTATTTGTGGACCTTCAGCATTGCCTTGGGCTGTTCGCAAGGTAGCTGGCTCTGCATGACTCCCTTTTTTCTGGGTCCTGGCGACTTCTCCCTCCTTTGTCTCTCTGAGCTCCAGGGTCCCAGCCTTGATTCTCTGCACTGGCCCTTGTGCTACCCCTGAGCCTCCAAACCACTGTAACAAATCCCTTCGTAAGTAAGCCTTCCCTGAGTATCCCGAGCATGTGCATATGTCCCCGAAAAGGCATGGCTTGGAAATGTAAGGCCTGCACTCAGCTGCAGGTGTTATTTAGAGGTGGGTCCTTTGGCAGTAAGGAAGATGAGATGAGGTCCTACGAGCAGGGCCTCCTGACACCACAAGTGACTTTCTAGCAAGAAAGCCCTCACCAGGGCTGGGCCCTTGACGCTGGACTTACCCTCCAGAACCATGAGCCAAATCACCCTTTATTCTTTATGAATTATCTAACCTGTGGTATTCAGCAGTAGCCACAGAAAACAAACTGAGACAGTACATTCCCATGGAGACTGTGACCAATACAATGTTCTCAATCACAAGAGATCTTAACCGACATGGCTTGGGAGAATCATGCTAACTTGGGGGAAGTCTCAAACCCCAGCCTGGAGCTCTGTCACAGTTGGCTCCAGACTGCCGGTGGGCGCCCCCAGGATGGATGTTCACGGGGTGTGGAGGTGCACCCACTGTGCAGATAGACTTGGACACAAATCTCATGCTTACAGAATTCTAGTTGTGAGACTCTCCAGGCGAGTCATTTATTCTCTCTGGATTCTATACTCATTTTTGGTAAAATGGCACGTTGCAGAATTGCTGTATGATCTGGAGATATTGCTTATAAAATGCCTACCTGGAGATAAAAGGAATTTTTCAATACACAGATATTTTAATATATCAATGGAAAGATCTTTAGTACATACTGTGAAGTTTGAATTTAAAATGTCTAGCATTCAGCAAAAAAAATTCCGAGGCGTGTCAAGAACCAGGACCAGATGACCTAAGTCATGAGGCAAAAGTAGACAATAAAATAGATCCACAAGTGATTCAGATACTATGGATTTTAAAATAGCTATGATTAATATCTTTAAGAAACCAGAAAAAGGGCAAAGAAATTAAAAATAGAATATTTTATTAGAAAATTAGAATCTATAAAAAGAATCAAATGGAAATTGGAAGACTGAAAAAATTAAGTAAGTAAAATTAAAAACTCAATAAATGAGTTTAAGCTGGGCATAGTAGCACATGCCTGTAATCTTAGCACTCTGGGAGCCTGAGGCAGGAGGGTGGCAAGTTAGACCCCAGCCTGGACAACATAGCAACTTAGTGAGACACTATCTCAAAATAAGAATTTTTTTTGTTGTTGTTTTGCTTTTTTGAGACAAGATCTTGCTATGCAGTTCAGGCTGGTCTTGGACTTGAGGCCATCCTGCTGCTTCAGCCTCCCGAGTGCTGGGATTACAGGTGCACCACCACACCTTGCAAAAAACATTTTAAAAGGGTTAAGGATTAGGGCTGGGGATTTAGCTCAGTGGTTCTGGTGCCTGCCTCACAAGCGGAAGGACCTGAGTTTGATCCCCGGTACCAAAAAAAAAAAAAAAGGAGTAAAAACTTCTGCACACAGAAGGCAGAACATGGGGAGGACACATGGGGATGGGAACTGGCTTCTTGCTGTAAGGCTTTCCTCACTGTTTTGCTTTCTAAGCGATAAGAATGTATCACTGATTCAAAATAAGCAAATAAATATAAGCGCCTTTCATTTAGCAAGTGTAATTCCTCTTTGCGGCAGTGCGTTTTGCTAACAGTCAGCTATGGTTTCCTTCCTTATGTGAAAGCCAAGCCTCCCTCTCTGTGAGGCAGATGCCTACCCCTTGCCTCTCCCTCAGCAGCCGCAGAGGACAAGTACTCAGTCTCCTACACGACATGACAACGGTGCCTGGCGACATCTTCCACATGTGTTCTGATTACATACTCTCATCTGACACGGTCTCCAGGTGCATATATTTCTGACCACTTTCTTCTGCACTGGTTAATGTCCTCTCTCTTTCCCTCATCTCTCTCTCTAATTTTTTATTTTGAGACAGACTCTCACTAAATCACTAACTTGTTCAGGCTGGGCTAGAACATGTAATCCTTCTGCCTCAGCCTCCCAGAAGGCTGGGATTACAGGCGCGCACTACCATGTAAATTCTGCATAAAATAAAAAAGGTAGTTAATGATATGAATGAGAAAAACAATCCGAGCTTCTAAAATGATGGTCAGGCAATGAGATAAAGCGACTCCACAGGAAACTTCAGGTTTAACGTGTGGGTGTCTGCATGGTACCAATAATGATTTCTTTTCTTCCCTGAGTTCTTCCAGCCACAGCTAAACACAGAAGCAGGGGCCAGGGATTTAGCTCAGTGGTGCTGCCACCTGCCTCGAAAGCACAAGGTCCTGAGTTCGATCCCTGGTACCAAAACCCCCCCCACAAAAGCAGGACAGAGGGAGATGGCGCACAGCAAAGGACAGGACGGGCAAGCATCTGCAAGGGCACCAGGACTGTCTTCTGTCCCTGCCACTAACCACTGAGGGACCCTGAGGAAGCCGCTGTCTCCTCTGTGCTGTCCGATTTACAAAATGCCAGGAGAGGGTTGGATGTGTTGAGCAATGTGGTTTTACTTCTAAAATAGAATCTGTGGCACTGGCACTGCAAAAGAAATGAAGATAAACTTGATCCTGGTTTCTAGAGAGTGACTGGCCTCAAAGAAGAAGGCCTGGACACAGACACAGGGCTGGCGGGGCCAGGGCCAGGTGAGGCGAGCTTGGGGTAGGAGGACGGATACCCACGGGGGGCCCTGCCATTGGTGTCCTTCAATCGCTCAGGACCTCAGCAGTGAGGAGGTGGAACGGTGCCCACTCCCTTCCCTGTGGCCTGTTTCCCGGGTCTCAGCTAGGCCGTGGTGAGTGTGTGGGGAGCAGGAGAGCGGAGGGTGCCCAGCTGGGCTGGCAGGGCCTCTGGCTCCACACAGACAAATTCCCTCCCAGGAACTCACAGCCCCACCAGGCACAGGCAGGCTGCCCGCCTAGCAGAGGCCCAGGTCTTGAGAGCTGAACCGGTTCTCAAGGTTCTCTTGCCTGGTGGCACCACTCAGGGGCTGGTAAGGTCTGGGCACACGTGTGCCTGAGTGTGTGAGTGTGTGTGGTTTCTGCTCTGCCTCTCAGGCAGCCTTATTCATCTCAGACCTCATGCTGTTACTTCGGGCAAGGTCCCAGTGACCTCAGGTCTCCCTACAGAAGTGACAGATTTCTGATTCATCACGCTAAGATGACCTCAGCTATGCGACCTGCCCAACTGCTAGGGAGGAGCCGGGGGACCCAAGCTGCTCCCAGACAGGAAAGTAGACCAGACGGGAGACTCCAAAGGAACTAGTGTTTAGTGTGCAGCTACTATGTGCTGGCCGACGCACAAGGTGCTTCTCATAGTTTATCTCATTTAATCCTCACAGCAATTCCACAGCAGGATGTAATCCAAATCATTGCTCCAGCAGGGGAAACTGGACCAAGAGCTGAAGGTTTTCCCGAGTTGCATACTGGGTCAGTGGCTGAGCTCAGTTGAGGGGTCTCCAAAACTCCGGGCCTGTCTCCGATGCCCCATTGGTGCACAAGTCTGCCCCAGGTGAGCACAGAAGCCTGTCTCCTAAGCCGGGCTTTTCTAGAAGGATTCACAGGCAGGGACGGGGACTGCCACTTGGGAATCTGATGAGAATGAAGAAGGAAGCCAGGCCAGGCTGGGGATTTCAGGCAAGTTCCTAACCTCAGCCGGACCCCTTCACAGCCTGAGTAGAAATCACGCCCTGGGGTGGTCCTGGGCTGGGAAGGTGTGGCGGGAAGGGGTGCAGGGCTCAGTCAGCTCAGCTCTCCTTACCGCCCAAGGGAGACTAGGAAGAGGCCACGGTCAGCAGCAAAGCACGGGAAGCTGAGGACAAACATTAAAGGAACAGAGGCAGGTACAATGCGACCCCTGGACTAGTCTGTTCATTGACTCAACCAACATCCCCTATGCCAGGAATCATCCTGAGTCCTAGCGAGACATCAGAGAACAAATTAGACAAATGTCTCTGCCTCATAGAGCTCACGTTTTAGTGGAGAAAAGCTGACAGAGGCTAAAAAAATTCAGTGATAAATAATATATTAAAGGGTATGAGTGCTATAAAAAATAAAACAGGTTGGGGGGGAGCAGAAAGACCGGGTTAGGTTGAAGTTACAATTTAATAGATTATAAAAGTGACATGAAGCAAAGACCCGAAGGAAATAAGTGACCTCTGCAGATGGATGGGGAAAGAGCTTTCTAGGCAGTGGGAGCAGCCAGTGCAAAGGTCCTGTGGTCAGACAGCACAGGTAGCTGGAATGAAGTGAAACCAGACAGACTAGCAGGACATAAAGTCAGAGAGGTCATTAATGGCAGGCCAGGAGCACAGCACTTGAAGCTGACTGGGAGTGCTCCCATTTTACCTAGAGTGACATAGCAGCCCTTTTGAGCAGAGAAGGGACATGGCCTAACTTCCATTTCCAGAGATTTTCTAGCTGCGGTGTTGAGGATAGATCATGGGAACATCAGGAAACCCGTCCTCCTGGGAGGAGTTAGGGAAGATCAACAGGGGCTGGGAAGGACCCTCCAATAACAGGTCCGTGGGGCTTCCCTGCTGGGCTCCACGCTCTCCCCAGCACTTCCTGGGAAGCAGCCTCAGGCCCCCCAACCTCCCTGGGGTGAGAGTAAGAGTGACCGGGCGGGCCCTTTGCTTCGTCCTCATTTGCAGACTTGTGCACATTTACTCAGGTTCTCCTCAAGATAAACAGTGACAGCAGGGTGCATGCGTGCACTGCACACGCACACACCACACCACGCACACACCACGCACATACCACACACACCACACACACCCCCTCCCTCCAGCCCGCCTCTTCTGAGCCCCATAATCACCGCTCCATGGCTCCAGGAATCCTCTCCACCCTCCTTCCCTGACTTAGTCACTTTTCTCATTGCTGGGACAAAATACCCGACAGCCACAACTTAAAGAAGAAGTTTGTTTAGCTCACGTTTCCGTCCATAATCTGCTGGCTCCCAGGCAGGACGCCTCGACAGAGGGGCCCGGCGGAGGAGAGCTGCTCAGGACATGGCGCACAGGAAGCAGGGAGAGGAGGGAGGAGCCGGGAGGGAGAGGAGCCCTTCAGGCCACGCCCCCAGGGACCGCCTCTTCCGGCCTGACCCTGCCTCTTAAGAGCGAGTCAGCTGTAACCCCTAAAATCTAGTCGTCCTCCAAAAGGCCTATCTAGGAGCATCTGAGGCCCTTGGGGGACATTTAGATAGAAACCATTACACTCCACTAACCCGAAGCTGCCCCAGGATTTATTACTATACTTTCCACGGAGAGCTGGGAGGAGCCTTAGAGGGCTTCAGCTCTATCTCAGCTATTCTATATAGGGGAAGCTGAGGCCTAGAAAAAGCTACAGCTGCACAGAGCTGAAGAGTCTAAGCAGAGAGCACCTTGTCTAGGGAGCCCCATAATTTCCCATTTGGTGGTTTCCCCACGGTGCCAGTTGTGTTCTGGCTTTTTCTTTTTTTTCGGTACAGGGGATCAAACTCAGGACCTTGTGCTTGCGAGGCAGGCGGCGGACCCACTGAGCTAAATCCCTGGCCCTGGCTTTCTTTTTCTTTTTCTGTTTCTTTGGTGCCAGGGATTGAACTCAGATCCTTCCACTTCCATAGCAGGTGGTGAAACCACTGAGCCAAATCCCCTGGCCCCCCTTGCCTTTATTTTTCAAACAGGCCCTGTCTATAGGAGCACAGGGCTAGGAGTCAGAGCAGGGCTCCAGTGTCGGCTCTGTCATGACTGGCCTGTGACTTGACGGTCAAGGCCTTAATTAACTTCGCTCTAACATGGGCTTTTAAAATTCCCTCCTTCTGGGAAACAAAAATGGTTAATATTTGAGAAAATACAGATGATCAGATAGCTGAGGCCCAAATCTCCATTGTCTGCCAAAAAATGATATAAGAACTAAAAAGCCTTAATCAACACACCTAATAAATTGGTAAAATGAAATGAGGACAGCACAGGCCAGTGCTGGCCCACCGGAGATGACAGGAACATCGGCTCGTCAGTTCTCCATGGCTTTGTTGTTTGGGCCACTGCTCAGCAGCCCAGCCCAACAAGATGTAACAGCAGCTACTGCCTGAGAAGACAAGTCACACCCTTCACCCTGGCAGGTGATCACACATTTGGAAATAAATCTCAATGAAACAGCACAAATGGAGAAAAGCAATTTGCACTAATATAATTATCTGGAATTTGGGGAAAAGTTGGAGAAGGTCCAACCTGGTCATTAAGCCACGGCACTTGTACATGGAGGAATAGCACTCCATGCTCCAGTAATGGCTACTAGCTGCCTGCCTGGATCTAGTTTCCTTCTATCTTAGCAAAAGCATCAACGGCTACATGGTTGCCCCAAATAAACATCCCATTTCCCAATCTCCCTTGCAACAAAGTATGGCCTTGTGGTCAAGGTCTATGAACACAACAGTCGTATGTGACAGAACAGTTCATATATGATGTATGTCAGTATGACAGGGAGCATACCCATCCTGGTGCACTTCTCCCTCCAGCTGGCTGAAATGCAGATATGATAGACTGAGTTTCAGCAGCTGTCTTGAGCCATTGGGAAGAAGCCATACATATTGAAAAGAAACAGTAACTAAGGAGCCTGGATTCCTTGTTGTTATGGGAGCACTGTACTAGCCCCAGATCATCCAGTTCTGAACCTTTCACTGAAGATACTGACGGATGACCCTGAGTGTTAAGTCATTGTTAATTGGGGTTTTCTTCCATCAACAACCATGCCAAGTTCTAATTGAGTGCTCCTCCTGGGGAGGACCTTGGGGGGTTCCCCTGTGACATGCTACCATTTATTGCATTCCGCTGGGGTCCCAGACATAGGGAGGGCTTTTCCAGACACAGCACAAGCCAGGCTTCCATGGTGCCAGTTCCATTCGTTCTACGGCCGCCTTGCTCAACATGCCAGAGCTGGACAGCCCTGCCCAGAAGTCCTGTGTCCCACAGAGGGGACAACTTGGCCCAGAGAGAAGAGGGACTTATTCAAGGTCCTGCAGCAAGTTAGGATGAAGTAAAGACAAAACCCCAGGTCTCCTGATGACAGAACCGTGATGGGGGGAGGGCGTGGTTTGAGCATGCGCACTCGTCCTGCATTGTGTGAAGCCTGCGCAGGCTTATTCAAAGGGCAGGTGGGCCTGAAGTCCACCCGAATCTGCTCAGAAGCTCCTAAGCGCCCAAATCTCCTAGGAATTTGACTCCTGGTTGCCTGCCCCATATCCAAACTGTGGGGATAGGAGCCATCTTGACTAGTAATGTTTTTGCCCAGGATTTTTTTTTTTTAGATAACATACAGTCAAATTGATGACATTTTCAGTGGTACAGTTTTATGAAGTTTAACAGGCACAGATGTATGTCGCGTGTGGAGATGCGAGGACGCTTACAAACTATGCACCAGGAGTAGGTGTCTGGGCCCAGCGTCCCAAGGTGGCAGTGTCGCCCCGTCTGCCTCTGTCCGTGTGTCTTGCTGCCTCTCCTTTTACCAGGCTTTCTTGCTTCCAGCCAGTCTGTCTGGCCTGCTTCTTCAGCCAGCCCATAAATTCGAGGAGGAGCTACTTTATGTGTCCTCCTAATACATTCCTTTATTGGAGGTCAACAGAGTCTTTGGGTTGGATTTGGTTATTTTTTTGTGATTTTATTGTTGTTTTGCTGTCGTGTGCATTTTGAAGCCCAGCTCTCTGATGAGTGGGGGTGGGATGGGTTAGGAGTAGGGAAGGGAACTCCCCGGAGTTGGGTGGAGATTTGGGGGCTTTCCTGGGAAGGAAAGACCCTGGCCGGAGCCCATTCCCGGGCGATGGGCCGCTGATGGAAGCTAGAGCCTGTCCCAGCCCCCTCTCGGAACCCTCTTTTCCTCCTGCCTGGGCCTTAGTGGTCCTATCTAGGACTGGGGCCAGAGACAAATCCAGCTGCCTTTCCCTCTGCAGGCAAAGTGGAGCCCCTGCTGGGAAAATCTGGAGGAGGGGGGTTATTTCCAACTTGGGGCCCCCTGCAGGCTGAAGCTGGGGGCTGCGTGGGGGTGGCTGCCCAGCTCCTCCTTCTGTAAGGTTGGTGGGGAAGGTTTCCATGGAAACAGCATCTCCAGCATCTCCAGAGATTTGGGGGAAAACTGGCTGTAAAAACATCACCATCTTCATTTCTGGGGGGTGGGGGAGGGACAGCGCAGCTTGGAGGAGAGGGTGGAGGGGAGCGCGCGGGCCAGAGGGTCGCACCCGGAAGATGGGGGCCCTCCCGGCCCACATCCGCCCCCCACCGTTCCCCAAGCCCCCTCCGGTGCTGCCGTCCTTCTCTGCCCTTGCACTCCGTGTTCCCGTGTTCCCGTTACCTCTCCGTCCCCACCTCCTCCTGACAGGGGCAGAAGCCCTTTCCCTACCCTCCCCCTCCCGCCGCCATCCCAGCCTCGGCTCCCCTCCCCCACCCCAGCCCGCAGCCTTGGGGACAGAGGGAGACACAGGCGTGGGGACTCTTGCTGGGGAGTTAATCAAAGTGTCTGCAACTTCTCGTGTTCCTGTCCCCTCCCTGGGGAGAGTCGAGAGGGGGTGACGACCGGTCTGCCTGTGACGGAGGGAGGGACAGCATCCAATGTGCCAGCCTGCAGGCGTGCGCAGACACGAAATCGGCGAGAACGCTGGCTTTTAAAATGACTTTTCCAGCAGCTTTCCTCCCGGCCCGGGGTCCCCTGTCTCTGCCAAGAATCTCCCCAAGTTCCGGGTACCGCAGTGGCCCTTGCTGGCCTGTTCTGGGAAAAAGAACTCACTCCACTTTTTTCCTCCTGCAGGCCCCCTTCCATACAAATAGTCATTTGTCACTGGACAGTGATTAACTGTGTTTATTTTGTGCCAGGTACAGGTCTCAGCACTAGAAACAAAGATTGGAGGGGTGGGTGGAGTTTTTGGCAAGAGAGGTAGGGACAAGAAATAAACAAATAAATAAGTAAAATACATCTTTTCAAACGTGATGAAATGTTCTGGAGAAAAATACAGCAGAAAATGAGGCCCTATAGGGATAGGGATTACAATTTTAAACCGTGCTGAGGAAGCTTCTCTATGAAAGGCCATGCCGGATAATGATGTGTAGGAGGGGACAGAGTAAGCCATGCATATTTTTGAGGAAAGAGCATCCTATGTAGACAGAGCACACGTGCAAAGGCCCTGGGGCCAGGGTGTGTCTGGCATGTTGCAAGGGCCAGCAAGGAGACTGGTGTGACTGGACTGGAATGGCTAAAAGGTAGAGCAACAGAGGACAGAGGTGAGGTGGGAGGTAATAAGGTGGGTGGGACAATATTCTGGGCTTTGCAGGCCATGGTTCGGGCTTTTTGCTGGAATCTCAAAGATTCTCTACCACACAAACATATTTTGTGCATGCTGTGGGGCCCCTATGCTCAGTTAAGGACTACAAAGCCATCTTCCGCCTCCCCACAGTCTGTGCGCCCCAGATGAAGAAGCTGGGGCCTGCAGACACCTAGGGCCCTGCCTGGTTCTCGGTATCCCCCTCCCCATTTGCAGTTGGACTCTGAAGACGCCACAGGAGCCAGCGTCTGTTGATCGACACTGGGGGCCCAGGCGCTGTCCTACGGCCACACGGTCAGGTGCCATCCAGGGACGGCCTTGGCCTTTCTCCCTCTCCCGACCCCACGGCACCTGCGGCAGCCTGAGGCGGGGTTGCGAGGGCAGCGTCTATAATTATGGTGATGATTTCACAACAGGCAGCTTTCCCTTCCCTTATCACCTCCCGGTGTGAAATAAACCGTTTAATAATTAATTGACGAAGATGAACTTGTTGTCCTCCGCCAGGGCGGGTTGGGGGGGGGGCGGCCACAGGCTCCTCAGACAAATAATGTGAGAAGTAATTGCTCCAGGAGAGGAGGCGAGAGGTATTAAGATCAGATTTGCAAGGTCCCTTCCAAGAACCCACGGGCACTGGGGGACAGCAGCTGCTGGGATTCACGTTGCTAATTCATCACTAATTGATGCTCCAATTCCGGCCTGACAGGAGAAGAAATGAATGCCAAGGGATCCTCAGAATGGGAGAGGCCAGGCTGGGAACCCAGAGGGACAAGAAGGGGCAGAGACAACGCAGGGCAGGGAGAGGAGGATAATGTTGGGACAAGAGCCCAGCAGCAGAGGGGCTGGGACGGACTCCAGGTTGGGGCCCCCAACTTTGTGTGTGGCCCGGATGGGTCCTTCTCTCCATCTGGGCTTCAGTTTTGGTGCCTATAAAATGGAGTTAGGCAATGTACTCTGGACTTCCTTTGAGATCTGATAATGCCATCAGTCCTAACTTCCCGATAGTTCCAAGACGATTGAGTGTGTGTGTGTGTGTGTGTGTGTGTGTGTGTGTGTGTGTGAGCGCATTGTCCATAGTCCAGGCTACCACTGCCTCTGCCTAGAATATGGCTTCTGTTTCTCCCCTTGTCCCCACCATAACCTATTCTCACAGCAGTCAGAGGCGAACTTTTCAAACAAGCCAGTCCATGCCCCACATCTGTGTACATTGTTCCATCACATCCAGGATGAAAGCCAAAACCTCAAGGCAGCCCTGCACCAGGTGCCACTATTGCCCCAACCATTCCTCTTGGCTGTTGCTGGAGCATGCCCACCTCTCTTGCCACAGGACCTTTGCACTTGTTGGTGTCTTGGCTGGAAAGTTCTTCCTGCACATGTCTGCAGGTTCTCCCCAGAGAGGTCTTCTAGGACCTCACTAGTGAAATCATCTGACCTCCTCCCCAGTTATCATGGCCCTCAGCACCCCCTGCTGGACAGAGGGGGACAGTCCCCCTCTCTGCTCTGGATGTCAGCTCCATGGACACTGTCTGCTTTGTGGCTGGATCCACAGCATCTAGTTCGGTGCTGGGCACTAGGTAGGCGCTTGGCAAATACCACTGAAAGAATTCTAGGAGTCAGCAAGGGAGAACAGGGACAGAAGTCAAGGTTAAAGGATGGCTGGGGACAAATGACACCTCCTGAGCCCCAGGGGCCCAGGCCTGCCCCAAGCCCCTCTCCGGACTGCCTGTCGCCGCTAGTGGCACAGGCACAGTCTGTCCAGGTGGCTTCTCAGAACGCAGCGACCCTCTGGCTGGCATCCCTGGCCCCTCCACCTAGTTTAGAGAGGATGAGAAACCAACCAATTGCTACACAATAGGGGCCAGTTAAGGAACATGGAGTCTGTCAATAGAGTGGAAAATTAGGCAGGCATTTAGCAGGCTGAGATGAGGATTCTGTCAATACTTGGAGCTGGGTATGAAATGTGGTTATGAGAGCGGCAGAGACCGCAGTGCCCGAGCACACATGGGCTCGTGGTTCCCACCTGCATTGATGGAGCTCCTGCTGTGTGCTGTGCACCCTGCCGGGCCCTGGGGCATGGAGACCGAGGAGAGGTGACCAACGGCTGCCCTGGGAAGGCCTGCACCGCTGGGCAGGAGGCGGATGTGACACCAGCCCAGAGCTGCCACAGAATGTCTGTCCACTGGAGGGAAGATCCTGGCCCGCTTCTGAAAGTCTAGGTCAAGGCCCTTGGGAGATTTCTTCGTCCCTCACATGCTGCATCATCAAGTGTGGAGTTCAGCACACTGGGTAATTCTTAGGTGTTCCTTTAATACTATTACAACTAATAATAATAATAATAATAATAATAATAATAATGATGATGATGATGATAAGGACACATAGGCTAGTCCTTAAGAAGAGCTCTGGAGCTTTGGAATCAGACAGCCCAAGTCCATACCTTGGCTGTACCACATTTTTTTTTCTGGTACTAAAAATCTACCGCTGAGCTATATCTCCAGCCATTTTTTTTTTTTTTTTGGCACTGGAGATCGAACTCGGGTCTTTGTGCTTTCGAGGCAGGCCGCGGAACCACTGAGCTAAATCCTCGGCCCCCCTTTCTCATTTTTGAGAGAGAGTCTTACTAAATTTCCCAGGCTGAGCTCAAAATTGCAATTCTCCTGCCTCAGCCTCCTGGGTAGCTAGGGTTACAGGTGTGCACTACCACGCCTGGTTGGCTCTAACATTCAACCCACTCTGAGCTGCAGTTTGTCAAAGTGGAACTTCGGGTAGCTAGCCCCTAGCTCACAGCCTCCAGCAAAGTGTCTGCCCCTCTGCAGAAGGAGCTCAGCATCCGCCTGTGTGAAGGGAGTGCTTTCCGAGGGTGCTATGCTGCCAGGGCTGTCGTCACAAAATGCCACAGGCTGGTGACTGAAACCACAGAAATTTTTTCTGACACTTCTGGAGGTTGGAAACCTAAGATCAAAGTGTGGGCAGAGTCAAAGATTGCCGGAAAACCGGAAGCTAGGAGACAGAGCTGGGCTCTATTTTCCCTCGCGGCCCTCAGAGGGCCTGACAAAATCTAGCTGGGAAGGTTCAGAAGTAGGTTGGGGCTGTTACAAAAGGTTATTTTAGCACATACAGTTATTTTTGTGAAATCTAAAAATCAGGTGGACATTTGAGAGGTTTGTAGAGAGCTTGCACGAGGCTCTTGTGTTCCTCTGAATTCGTTAGTCTGAATTCGTTAGTCTGAATTCTCTTCCCTCGGAGTCTGACCTTGGGGAAACACTCCTTTCCCTTCTGCTTCTGTTTCTGGTCCTAGATTTGCCTTTTAGGGTGGGACTGAGAGGGAATCCCTTCATGGGGGGAGGAAGGAAGCAAGGGAAAAAGGAAGGGAGGAAGGGAGGGAGTGAGGAAAGAGCTGTCCACCCCTCATTCCCTTCAGCAACTTCCTGCTTTTAGCTCCAATGCAAAACCCCAGAGGGCCCCAAAGCTCCCAAGGACAAAAAGTTGTGGCCACTTTCAGGTCCCTCCCCACTGAAGGCAAGTTCTCAAGAAGTGACTTCCCAGCCACAGCCTCTGCCGGGTATCTTTCTCCTGCAGTGTCTTCCTTTCCCTGCCCCTGGATAGAGTGAGCAGCTTGACTCCCACTGGCCCTGGCCTCTGTGTCTGAGATAAACCAGGATGGCCCTTTCCCTGCCACAGCAGCTTGGCCCATCTTGGGCAAGCAGCCCTCTCCTGGCCCAGCTCCCCTGTGGCAACGTGTTAGGATTGTCCACCCTGCTTGCTGTACAGGGTGGCAGAAAATCATCCATGATCATCTGCCCAAAAGCACCTTCTACCCACTTAGCACATTTTTGCATGCCTGCTGCATGTACGTCCTTTGATGCTGTCCTTTGAAAATACCTTGAAATCTCTCCAAATTATTTATAAGCACATTTAAACACATAAAAAGCACATATGGTTTTTGTTTTTTGCACCCGGGATTGAACTCAGGATCTTGTGCTTGCGAGGCAGGCAGGCATAGTGCCACTGAGCTAAATCCCTGGGCCACACAAAGCACATATAAACACTGGTTCTTGATTCTATTTTTTTTTGATACTGGAGATCGAACTCTGATCCTTCCACTTGCAAGGCAGGCAGCAGAACCACTGAGCTAAATCCCCGGCCCCTGGTTCTTGATTCTTAACTGGGAATTCACCCCACACTGCAGACCTTCCACTCTGAGCAGAGGTTCCATGAAGGTGGTTTCTGGGGCATTCTCGTCCCTGGAATGACATCTGCAGTGGAGGGAAGAAGGGAGGATGGGCAGATCCCGTGGGAGCTCCGGGCTGAGATGGCCCTGCAGGGATGGCCCAAGCCAAGGCAAGGGGTCCTTGTAGACGACTCCATGGATACTTAGGCCCTAGGGAGAGGTGTAGCTTTGTTTGGGGGTCAGCGGAGGGCAGTTTCTGGAGAGGTTTGCTGCTGTGAGCTCTCAGCTGGAAGCTTTACTTTGGGAGTTATAAAAGAACTGGGTCCAAGCTGACTGTCCTCATGCCCACGTCACATGCCTGCAGGAAGAAGGACCCATGCATGAGGATTCCACCCTGGCATTGTTAAAGGGAAAGGTTAGACAACTTAATATTCGTTAGTAGGGACCTCGTTGAAAAAATGATGGTGCCTCTATACAATGAAATTCTATGATGCCAGATGCAGAAGCTGGTAGAGTATCCACAGGGGACAAGCCCAAAGACCCATGGTCTGTGGCAAAAATAAGGTATAGAGTACCATAAAGGGTATGCTAATGCTGAGGGCAGTGGCCCATACCTGGAATCCCAGCTACTTCAGAGGCTGTGGCAGGAGGATTATAAATTCAAGGGCAGCCTGGATAATGTAGCCAAACTTGTCCAAAGCACAGATATGTATGTGTGTTTGTGTGTGTGTGTGTGTGTGTGTGTGCGTGCGTGTGTTGGAGACGTAGCTCTTTGGTAGGGCACCCCTGGCTTCCATCATCAGCACCAGAAAAAAAGATGCTAACATTTACCTTAAAACGGGGAGGGGGTGAGAATATCTTGCAAATGAATTTTTATGTATGGATAAAATATCCCTCTGGTAGGATTCATAAAATACTGGCAAGAGTGGTTGTTTTCAGACTGGGGAGCTGGTGGCTGAGTCAGAGGAGAGGGAGACTTCACTCCATACTCTTACATGGCTTCTGAATATTGAAGCATGCAATTGTATTCCTTATTTAAAGAAATTAAAGCATATTATCTAATTAAATATGCTTCATTAAATATTGTAAAAGAAATCCACTGAAGGGGTTTAGGAAAAGGGGGTGGGGTCTTCAAGTACCCAGGCACCAGGGTGATTGGGTGTTTTGGAGGCAGTGGAGGCCCGGGGTAGGGGTGACCTTCCCCTGCAAGGAGCAGGCAGTCAGGACAGTGGGGTGGGGAGGACAGACACAGGGATAGGTATTTTAAAATGTGATGCTGAACAGGCAAAAAAGAAACAGAATTAAGGTCCACAGCACAGTGTCGTTTCTGGAAATCAGAAACACGTTCTCACGCAGAGGGCACTGGGCTTGACAAGGATAGACACTGCTTCCAAAGGCTCACATGGAGCTCAAGGGATGTGTCCTGGGCAGGGAGAGAAGGGGAGTGAGCACCAGGGCTGAGGCAGAGAGGAAGCAAACAGAGGAGCCTTTCCCCTCCCCAAGTGACCACTTTGCAGGGATGTCACAGGAGTCCCCAAGGGGACGCATGAGGAGCGTCTGAGCACAGAGTGTGTGCCAGTTAGGATTTAAAAGTCTGAACTCTTCCATGGCTGCTTTGTATCTTGCTCTTCATAAACTTCAACAGAAACCACAGAGGTCAGTGTAGGACCGTTGGCTCCAGGAAAATAAAAATGACCACACATAGCACATAGCGGAGCCTGAGTTTATCCCGGGTCTGCCTAACTCCAAAGCTCTTTTCCACTGTAGGGCAGCATGGCCCTCGACCCTGCTTCGGAGGAAAACCTGAGGCCCTACAGTGTCACAGCATCTCCCAGGGCAGACAGACAATGGTGGCGCGGGCGGCACGACTGCGCATGGTCACACAGGGAACCGGGCCTGGCGAAGCAACATGGGGCAAGATCTGCCTTTTCTCTGTGGCTCTTTTTTGTACACAGCTCCATCTTCAGAAAGCCAGTGAGCACTTCCGGGACTTGACCCCACAAAATTCAGGCTGCCAGACCAGGGAACTTCTTTATTTATCCTGCTTCTCATTGTGCTTGCTATCTCTATGAATCCACATTTTTTAGAATCAGGACTGGAAATTTTCAGGCATTATCATTTCATGTATTTGCTCTTCTCTAGTCCCTGTCTTCTTCCGAGGCTCCAATCAGTCTTTCGCGTGTCTTAGCCTGCCTTTTGTTTCCTTAACTTGTGGTGCTCCTGTAATCAACATGGGTCTTTGATTTCAGTCTCCCTGTCCCAAATTCTTCAGCTATCTCTAATCTGTTTGACGCATCCATTAAACTCATTTTAATTAAAGGGTCTCGTCAGTGCTTTTAAAAATCTGCTTTATCAATTTTTTAAATGTTGATTTTTTTTTTCTCTTTTCTTATCTTTCTAAGACAGGGTCATGGCATGTTGCCCAGACTGTCCTTGAATATCTAGGCTCCAGTGATCCTCCTGCCTCAGCTTCCTAAGTAGCTGAGATGCTTTGTCAATGAAGCCTTCATGGAGGAAACTGGATCTGATTAGCATCTCAGAGGAGCTTGGCTGAAGGCCACAGAGCCAAGGATGTGGCATAGACAGCCCAGTTTGTAGAGTGCAGAATCCTGCCTGCAAGGTGGGGTTATAGGAAGGGCCCAGATATCAGAGGTCCCCAAAATTTCAGATGCAGGACTTTGTCCTGGACCATTTTGGGAGCACTGAGAGCTCTTGGGGAGGGGGGAAGTGACAAGGGCCAAGTTGGGTTATAGGAAAATCAGGCAGCAGGGAGCTAGATGAATTGTATTCCTATAGTTACTCACTTACTACAGAGAATAATTAACTAAATCACGCTGTTATTTTAATAGAGTTGCGTTCTTTTCCTGAGAGGAACAGTGACTAGCTAATGCTCAGTGTGCTGGGCTGTCAGCTCCTGGGGCCTGGAGGAGCAGACTAAGCAGGCTGATTTATTTGGCTTCCATGGTCCCCAGAGCCACCTGGGGAAGGGCCTGAAATTTGTGGCTATTGGGCCCACTAGGTCCTAATTGGCTTCCTGAAGAGGGGCCGTGGTCATTAGGAGAAACCCACGTGTTAGGGCCCAAGCTCCTGCCTTAGACTATGTGGTCCCGAAGGGCAGGCAGCTGTCATGTCACCCTGATAAAGGACCCTAGCTGCTGCCACCACAGTCAAGGAAGGACCTGAGAACAATAAAGCGTCATCCTAGCCCATCGGCCTGATAGGATGATCTACGGCCGACCAGCTGATTTGCTGATGGCAGTGCATTTGACCCTGTCACCCAGGTGGTCAGAGGACAGATGGATGGAGACACTGTGCACCTCCAGGCCAGCTCAAAGTGCCCAGCCTCCCTGTGGCAGTGGGGGCTGAGATGAGTGAGGTGTATGTGCATGTGTGTGCGTGTGTATGTGCATGTGTGTGTGTGTGTGCGTGTGTATGTGCATGTGTGTGCGTGTGCATGTGTGTGTGTGGGGGGGCACTGCCCCCTGAAGGAGAAACTATGACCTCCCCCATAGGCCTCTGGGAGCACGTGCAGCCTCGCCCCACACCAAGCCACCTCTGAGCCTTGCTGTCCCCATCTTGCTCCAGATCAGGATCCAGAAGTCAACGGCTCAGCGGTTCCCTGGAGGAAGGGCACACTGGGACACCTTCACGCATGCTCTCCTCCCACTCCTGGGACCACTGTGTCCCTAGCCCCCTGCTACATCTGGTTGCCTTCCCAGGGGAGCCAGTGACATGCAGCGAGAAGGTGCCATGTCCTAGGAGCATGAGGGAAGGAAGGCAGGACCCTCCTGTCACCAGGTGGAGTCTGAGGAGGTTCCCCGAGGGGAGATGGGGACCTCAGCTCACCCCAAGGAATAGGTTCATGGACCCTTGTCAGAGAAAAGTTTCAGGACACTTCAGTGAGAAACAGGCAGATTTATCAGGCAGAATTAGAATGGAACAGAAAGGAGGGAAAGGACTTGGATAGCTGGGCGGGGCTCATGCTAATGAAGTCAGCTTTATGGTTTCACTAGGTGGGCCAGCGTGCAGTGGATCTTTATCCCTATTCTGGTTTCCTAGCTCTGGAGGAATCTTTATGTCTTAGGGGCAGTTTGATTCCCATGAGATGACTGGTCTTGCTGGGGAGTGGGACAGCCTTTGTTCCATGTCAGGGGACAACTGCTCCCATTTGGGGCAGTAACCCGATCATGGGGTGGTCTGCAAGGCTCTGCTTTTCCCGGAATCTGAGGTGGCTGTAGGTTTGGAGACTTGCAGACATCGCTCCAGGGAATCTGGAACTGACACTGTAAACACCAGAGATTGGATGTCCCTGAAAATTACTTTAGTTACTCTGTCTTCACATGCTCAGTCTTGAAGACGGATGAGATAGGCTGGGTGAATTTAAGGACCTTTGTAAACCTTGTAATACAGACACTTCTTAAGTGATTAACAGGCCTACATGCAGAGCTGAGCAGGGATCTAACTTAAAGTTTTAAGGTAATAAGGGAGACAAAAAATGGAGGCAGAAATGCCAAGCTTCATTTTGCTTTTAGTTACCCATTGGGCCTCTGAAAGTCCAGCCTCCAGAGCTCTGTTTCAGATCCCTCTTGTCTTAGCTCACTGCTCAATCCAGATGGAATCAGGTATCAGCCCATCTGGCTCTGTAAGTCTTCTGGCTGGGTAGTAAACTGGTATAGGAGAAGGCAACAAGCTGAGGCCCAAGTTTCTGGAATGCCTACTTACAGCCTACGGAGCAAGAATATGAAGCACCCATGTGAGTGACGTTGGGTAACTTTGATCATAACTTAGAACTCTAGTTCCTTTGCACCCATCTTCATTTCCTCTGTCCTACCTCACTTCAAGATCTCCATGAGGCCCTCCATTCCTCCCACCCCTACAATTCCCCATGCAATAAAGCACATACTTAGTACCTACTGTATGCATTCAACCCTGTATTCGATGTGTCAGCCACGTAATGTAGGGCCGTAACTATCCAGGAATCAGGAGGCCTGGAAGACAAAGCCAGACATCAACACAAGAGGATTGGAAATATGCATAGTGTGATGCTTACATGCATCTGTGTTCCAGTTATCTATTGCTTAAGTGTCCCAAAACTTAACGGCTTCATACGACAACAATCATTTTGTTTTCCCACCCACCTGCAGTTTGGACGAGCTCAGCATCAGCTCTGTGGTCTCTGTGGCATCAGTTGGGACAACTTGATTCAGGTTGGATGAGTCATTAAGGACGTGGGTGCTGGCCATTGGCCAGGAGCTCAGCTGGGGCTATGGCCCAGGGACCTCTGCTCCTCTTAGGAGTCTCCGGAAACCACATGGGCTTCCTCACTGCATGGTGTCCAGACTCCATGAGCACATGTCCCAAGAGGACCAGATGAGATTTCTTTACCTGGCCTCAGGATCACATAGTGCTTAGTAGGAAAATGGTTGCAAACATCAGCCCAGGTTCAAGGGGAGAGGAGAGACTCTACTTATTGATGGTGGAGTGGCTGGGTTCCAGAAGAGCTTGTGAGATGAGAAATACTATTGTAGCCATTTTCAGAAATATGGTCTCTCACAATCCATCCAATGGACTTGTAAATGTACTTGTAAAAAGATTTTTTTGAGGGGGTCCTAGGGATTGAATGCAGGGCCTCACGTATGCTAGGCAAGTGCTCTACCATGGAGCTACATCTCTATACCACCCCTTGTTTTCGTTTTTGAAACATGGTCTCCCTAGGGCCAGGGATTTAGCTCAGTGGTGCCACCACCGCCTGCCTCACAAGCGCAAGGTCCTGAGTTTGACCCCCGGTTCCAAAAAGAAGGAAACAGGGACTCCCTAACTTAACCAGGCTGTCCTCTAACTTCCTATCCTCCTGTCTTAGCCTACTGAGTAGCTGGGATTATAGGTGTGTACCACCATGCCCAGCTAAAAGATTTTTAATGTGTATTATAAATAAAAACAAGTTATGAAAAATTTATGAAAAAGAGAAACACATGTGCATATTTACAAGAAAAAATACAGGAAGAATATATGTCCAAGTGCTAGCAGTTTTCCCTCTGTGATTTTCACTTTATTTTTGCACTCTAATGCATTACTAACTTTTGAGGGGAGCAATGGATTATTTTCCTAACCAAAAAAATATGAACTATTTCTACGCTTAAAAAAAATAACACCACAAAGGACACAATTAGGAAGCAAATCTTGTGAAAAACCCTAAAAATAGAAGGAAATGAATTTCTTGCAGGCTGAACTTCTCAAAGCCTTTGATATTCTAATGGGCGCTGGGAATTTACAAGGGAGGATTAGGGGATAAAACATTTCCCATGTATATTTGGCCAAGAAGAATGTGAGCAGTGAATGTATGTGCACATGTGGGGTATGTGCATGTGTGATGTGTGTATTACTGTATGCACAGGTGTGTATGCACAGGTTTGTGTGCATATGTTGTATGCATATGTTGTATGCATGTGTTTATGCACGAGCATGTTGCATTGTGGGATTGCATTAGGGGATGCACTTTGGATAACATGTGTCCAGATAGAAATGCTCTTGAGCTCTGTGGAGAAAGAGCATTTCCCCCACCTTCATGGCCCTTTCTCTCTTCTTTGCTCTCATGGGGACCTGACACCCTTTTCTCAGCCCTGTTCCCTAGTGCCTTCTCTTGAACACTTGACAATAGGTACAGGAAATGAGCTGGGAAAGTGAATGAGGAAGCTTCACAGGCCAGGCAGAAGCTGAGAGGGAGGCAGAAATTCCTGCCGGGTGGGAATGGGTAACAAACATAACAAACAGCATCGGAATCCCTTTGCCATGGAGACCTCTGGGAATGAGATCAGGACTTCAAGTGCTCAGGTTGACAGGCAGAACTCAGTGGCTACTGGTTATTGTCATTCATTGTTACTGTTCCTCCTCAGTCCTCATAAACACACACACACACATACACACACACACACACACACACACACACACACACCAGCACTACTTGCAGTAGGACCACTTCCAATGGGCTATGGGAGGAAAGTCTCAATACACATGAATTAGACTGAGCTTTCTCCCTCCCTAGAGAAATTCCCACACACTTACACACAGAAACATTTACAAGAAAGTTCCTAGCAACACCATTTGTAAAAGCAACACATTTAGAGACTAAGGAAATGTCCATCAATAGAATGATGAATAAGTAAACTAAAGCACAATCCTTCAACGGAGGGCTAGACAGCTGTAAGGCTAAATGAACAAGACCTGTAGATGTCACAAGGATGAATTTTATGACACAATATTAATAGAAAAATAAGGAGCAGAAGAATTTTGTACAATATGAGTATCACTTTCAAAAAACAGCCAAAACATGTAAAATATACCATGTGTGGTGCAGAGGTATATGCACATAGAGCAAAAGTATAAAGAAACATATGGAAAAATAAACAACATATTCAGGCTAGAAATTACTCCCGAGGATGTGGAATGATTGGAGGAGGAGGAAGAGAAGAGTCAACAACTGTGCCGTGCTCATTATCCAGCTGAGAAGCAAATTATCACACAACTCAGCAGCTAAAAACAACACACAGTCATCACCTTGGTTTGATATGATAATGTGGTCTGTTAATAAGATGGATTACGTTGACTGATTTTTGAATATTGAATCAGTCTGACATTCCTGGGACAAATTCCATCTGGTCATGGTGTATTATTCTTTTTATATATTGCCGTATTCACCTTCCTAGTATTTTGCATTGCAAAATACTAGGAAGGTGAATATATATATATATATTTTTTTTTGTACCAGGGATTGAACTCGGGTCCTTGCACTTGAGAGGCAGGCAGCAGAACCACAGAGCTAAATCCCCAGCCCTTGCATTCATATTTTTGTTGCTATGTCAAGGAGGGACAGACAGGGTTTGTGGTTTTCTTCTATTGTTTTCATCTGGTTTGGGCATGAGGGTAATGCTGGCCTCATAAAAAGGACTGGAAGTATTCCCATCTCTTCTATTTTCTGGAAGAAATTATATAGAATTGGTGTTTTTCTCTTCTTTAAATGTTTGGAAGAATTCTCTAGAGAAACAATCAAAACCAGGTGATTTCTTTCTTGGAAGAATTTAAGTTCTTTAATAGATACAGGATTATTCTAGCTATTTATTTCTTCCTTGGGTACATTTTGGTAGTTTGTGGCTTTTAAGGACTTGGTCTATGCCATCTAAGCAAGGTTCATTGAACTTTTTTTTGCAGTGAGACGATAGACAATATTCTAGGCTTTTGGGGCCATATAGGCTCTGTTGCAATTATTCAACTCTGCCATTGTGGCATCAAAATAGCCATAGGCGACACAAAAATGTATGAGCTGCCTGTGTGGCTCTTATAGAAATTTCCTAGGGCTACCATAACAAATTACCACAAATAGGGTGGCTTAAAACAACAGAACTACATTCCCACAGCTCAGGCAGCTAGAAGTCTGACATCAAGATGTCACCAGGGCCACACTCCCTCTGAAGGCTCTGGGAGGAATCCTTCATTACCTTTTAGCCCCAGACATTCTCTGGCTTCTAGCAACATCTTCAGTCTTCATATGGCCTTCTTCCATCTGCATCTCTATGCCTGTATCCAAATCTTCTCTTCTTATAAGTACACCTGTTATATTTGATTTAAGGCTCTGCCCAATAGAATGTGACTCCATTTTAACTAATTATCTCACAATATTTCTATTTCCAAACAAGGTTGGATTCTGAGGTTCTAACTATCCCCCATGGATGGGGGCAGGGTTATTATGCAACCTAGTTCATCTGTGTCACAATAAAGTTTTATCTATAAAAACAGGTAGCGGGGCCGGTTGGTTAGCTCAGTGGTTTCGCCACCTGCTGTGCAAGCTCAAGGACCTGAGTTCGATCCCCGGTACCAAAAAAAACAAAACAACAACAACAAAATAACAGGTAGTGGGCCACAATGAATCCATGGGCCATCATTTGCTGGTCATGGACCTAAGTTTTCTTATTTATAGGTGATGAGTTGTTTGCAGGATTTCCTTATTATTTTAACACCTATAGAGTTTGTTATGAAAATCCCTCTTTCATTCCTGATGTTTATAATTTGTTCCTTCTCTTTTTTCTTAGTGAATTTAGATATAGTTTTGTCAACTTCATTGATCTTTAAAAAAAAAAACAACAGTTTTTAGCCTAACTTATTCTTTTTCATTGTTTTTCTGGTTTCATCGTCACTGTTTTTTTTTCCTCTGATCTTCTACTTGCACTTCTTTTTTAGTTTCTCAAGGAAGAAACTAGATTGTTGACTTGAGACCTTTTTTCTTTATTTATTAGTACTGAAAATTTTCTACAAGATAGTGCTTGAACTACATACCACAAACTTTGATATTTTCATTTTTATTCAATTCAATTTTAGTACTGCCGAAGTGAGTACTTTATTCAGTTCAAATATTTTCTCTTTAAGATTTCCTCTTTGATCCATGGATTACTTAAAAGTTTGTTTAATTTCCAAGCATTTAGATTTTTAAGCTTTCTGTTATTGATTTCTAGTTTAATTAATTATGATCAGAAAATATACCTTAAATTTCAGCTCTTTTAAACTCGTTAACACAAATATTCAACTTTTGGTATTGTCCCTTAGATTCCTGTTCATCTTTAAATTTTTTTCTCTGTTGTTCAAACTGAGTAACTATTGATCAGCCAAGTTCATTGCCTTTTTGTCATTTCCACTCTGCTATGGACCAGAACTTTTATTTCAGTCATTGTATTTTTTATTTCTAAAATTTCTGTTGTGTTTTTCTTTATATCTTTTATTTCTTTGCTAAGACTTTTTATCTTCTCATTCAAGAGTGTTCCATAATTTTGTGAAGTGTGGTTATAGTAACTGCTTTAAAGTTTTTGATGATCCAACATCTCTCTCACCTTGGATTTGGCATTTGTTGATTTTTCCTTTTCATTGTGGGTTAAGGCTCTTCACATGCTGAGCAATTTTGGATTTTATTCTGGAGATTTTAAACATTATGTTAAGTGATTCTGGGTCTTATATTTAAATCCTAAGAAGTGCACTGGGTTTTTTTGTTAGCAATCAAGATATGTGGCAAGCTCTGACCTACCCTTTGTTGGCTATGGTTTTCAAAGTATTTGTAGTTCCTTGAGGGTCAGTCCTATGTGTGTGCCACCTGTTGGACAGTCTAGGACCTGGGGGGTGATCTGCACTGTAACTCAGTCCTTAAATCATGTGATAAGCTACATAGGATCATATCTAGGTCATAGCTGAGAGGGCATGCCTGGAATTCATACACAACTTTAAGGGATTACTGTCAAGCTCCCTCTTTTCCACAATCCACTCAACACTTTAGAGTACCCTGGAGCCTCCTTCCCCAGAACTACAGTCACAAATCTGGGTTTTTCCCTGTCCTGTTATGTTCTTTCCACTACTGCCTCTGTGTCCAGGGCCAAGCAAAGGAAAGACAAAAAGAAAGAGAAAAACCGTGAAGATTCATCTTGTGGTCTTGGAATCATAGCTCCTAGTTTTTGTCCCTTAGAGGGTTAGGCACCTGTCAGCCTCCTACATCTGTCAGCACTGTGCAGCTGTCACCACTGCCACCACACTATTGTCTGAGCTAGAATCAGAAAAGGAGGAAAAAAGTGAAAGACAAGGGATGGTTTCCCCCTACTCCTCCATGCTCATAGGGTTCTCCTTTCCCACTCCTTGGACCAGAAATAGAGAGCTACTCATGGAACTCTTTCTGTCCACATGAGTTTCAGGCAGCCTAGGGTCCAGGAGTGAAGCTTCAAATTCTTCCTTAACCCACTTCCCAACATTTATTTTTCAGAATCCTTTCATAGCTGCTTTATGAATCCAGAATTTACAATTTCATGCAGTGATATAGGATGGTTACGTGCTTACTCCATTTCCACGTTCTTGCCAAAGATGCATAACTTGAATCTGATCATGAGGAAACATTAGACAGATCCAAACTGAGGGACATTCTACAAAATTACTGGCTTATAATCTTACAACATGTTGAAGTTATCAAAGTCAATGAAGGATCAAAGAAAGTTTCTGAGAAGAGAAAGCTGAAGAGACATAACAGCCAACCCAATGCAAAATGATTCTGGACTAAATCCTTTTGTTAGAAAAGATACACCCAGGACAATTGTCTAAACTCGAATGGGGTCAAGAATCAGAGAGTAGTAGTGCAGAATGCCTTTGTGTGTGGGAAATGCATACCAAAATGTTTAGAGATCCCAAGGCATCTGGTTTGCAACTGATTTCAAATGGCTCAGAAAATAAAAGTTCTTTGCACCATACTTGCTTCTGTGTTTGTTGTTTCAAAATTTAAAAAAGAAAAAAACTTGTTGGAGGAAAATGTCAATAAATCTCAAAGCCCAGGCAAAAAGGCACATTTCCCAGGCCAACCTCCTCTATCACCCACTGTGGCCCCGACCCAGTGGTTTTGGCAATCAGCTTTACTACTATGACAGTAGGTGCTGACTGCCTACATTGCAGACATTCCCCTCATTTTGCTGGGGTTCTGCAGTGTGGTACTCCTGGAGGATAAGCACTAGTTTGGGTCAAACATGACTTTCCACTCTTTGCCAGATACTGAGGTTCTGCTCCCAGAGAATGATGAGCTGGGCCTTTCAGATCAAACTTCCTCCTAAAATCAACCACAAGTGCTGGATACAATACATGTTAAGAAATAAATTAAACCCCCGAAAAAGATGAAAATGTGGCAAGGAATACCAAGCTAATACTGGGCTGGGAGCTTGTAGCCTCAAAGCTGTGTAACGTGAGGCTATTTGGAAATGTTGCTCACTTGGGCTTTGCTTCGGGCACAGGGGAAAGAAACAAGTCAAGGTCCACCAAGGCTGAAGTGGAGAGTCTTCCAGGAGACCCTCCCTGCATCAAACTGGAGCTTCCCAGGGTGCACCACGAAGGAAAGGATGTTGGAGCTTGGCTTTGCCAAACTCCCTTGCAGCTAGGAGTGACTGTACAACAGTTCTGGCCTGTGTGACCCAGGAGGTCTGTTGGACAGTTTCCAGCAAAGGCCTTTCACTCTGAAGAAAGGAGAGAGGGCACAAAGAGAGCTCCTTTCTCTTTTCTTGCAGCTCAGAAAGCTGTCTTGTGAAGCTGTACTGTAGTGCTCAGGCAGCCCTCTTGTGACCATGAGGTAGATACTGTGAATGCAGAGAAAGCAGAGTTCTGAGTCACTGACCAATTCAGGAACTACCCACCTCCAGACTTTTGCCCCTTGAAAAAAAAAAATTTAAAGCTATTTGGGCCTACTATTCTACTATTTCAAGTGGAAGGCATCTCTCAATTGAGAAAGCTGTGTCTGTATCCCAAGCACATGACAGGGACATGGCAACTTTTACTTTGATCACTTACCCACACTCAGGTCACAAGGGTGGTCCTTCCTCTTGTGCTCCACTGGGCTCCTGTCAAAACGGAGAAGCCGAGGGAAGCAAACCGCACACTCCTAGGGCCTCAGGAACTCCATGCTGTTTACAAGTCTGTTCCCCATCTCCTTGGGAACAGAGTTGATGACATTCAGGGTGGCCCGGCTCCTGCTCTGCCTCCCTACGGAACTGGCACCCATCTCTGGGCTCTTTTGTCTGAGCTGTGAAGTGAGGAGGCTGACCCAGCTCTGCTGAGAAACCCTTACCCTGCGGAAGCCTCTTACTTCCAGCTGGGATTTCACATACTTCATCTCATTTCATTTAATTCTCAGCACACCCATCCCCAGGAGCAAGTGTTGTTAATATCGAGTTTACAAGGAAATGGAGACTCACTGAGCCTAACTGATTTGCCCAAGTCACAGAGCTTGTTGGTGATTTAATTCTGATCTCTCTCCAAGCCCAAAGCATCACCTTTCTGACCCCTCACACCGTTCCTCGCTCCACCCCATCCCTGCATCAGCTAGGAATGTGAGTGGGTAGATGGGCAACTTGGGGCTGTCGGAGTTCATGAGGGGAGAGACAGGGAGGACTTCCTGCAGGAGGCAGAGCAGGCTGGGTCTCGAAGGATTAGACAGATGGAAAAATCAAATGCTTCAGAGAGAACTGAGTCAAAGCCTCAGAGCTGGGACTGGGGCTGGGAGGGACCCATGGCTATGACTGTGAGGGAGAGGGAGTATAGCCTGGGGTTAAGTACCCAAACTCAGGAGCTGGAGGATTGAACTGCCCTTGACTGGTACTTAGCAGGCATACAACTCAGGACAAATTCCTTAATTTTTCTGGGTCCCAGTTTTTGCCTATAAAACAATGATATGCACTTTATAGAATCATGCCAAGAATGAGTCTTGGCTGTAACAGTGTCTGGGACAACAGACTCCTTATCAGCCAGAATACATTCCAAGATCCCCCGTGGATACTTTGAAGCAAAGATACAGAGAACCCTATAGATACTGCTTTGTCCTATACACACATACACACCCGTGATAAGCTTTAATTTATAAATTAGGCACAGAAAGAGAGGAAAAACAACTAATAATAAAACAAAGCAAGTATAACAATATGCTATAATAAAAGCTATGTGAACATGGTCTCTCCCTCTTGAAAGTCAAGACAAATACTAATATTTTCAGGCCATAGTTGACTGAAACTGTGGGTAAGAGGAAACCACTGTTCTTGGTAAGTGATCACAGCTTTCCTTGTTTGTCACTCTCTCCCCCTGCAGATTTATCTGGGCTCTCTGGGGTACCCCAAAGAACTCCTGGGTGTGTCCCACCTCCAGAGGCTTTGATCTTTCTGCTGAAGGTGCCCATCACCCATAGGCCTCCCCCAACCTCCCACCAACCCCAGTCCTCCTTCTCCCTCCTCCCTTGTACGAGGGGGAGTGAGAGAGATAAGAACCAGCAGCTTCAATTAAAACCGAGTCGCTTGAACAATAATGGAAAAGTAATTGAGCTAAATTGAAATGTAATTGGAAAAAAAAATAGTCGTGGCTTAACATGGATTTAGAAACCAGGCTGGGGGCAGGGCCTCTCCACTCTCCTGCCTCCAAATCTCCTTATCTTTTCCCCATCCTCCGTGGGCCCCATCACCGCTCAGCCCAGAGTTCCAGTCTTCCTGAGGCTCCCTGCTTCCTCCTCTCAGCCTAGTTGTCCCAAGCAGCGGTTCTCAACCAAAGACAACAACGTGCACATGCGCAAACCGACATCTGACGCCATCCGGATGCAACTTTGGTGACCATAACTGCGGGTGGGGCGGGGTGCTGCTGGCTTGTAGAGGGTAGAGGCCAGGGGTGCTGCTAAGCATCATTACAATGCACAGGACGGCTGTCCAGCCCCAGGTCCAGCAGTGCTGAGATTCAGCAACTCTGCTCTACTCTGACCACCATGCTGCTGAGGCCCCAGCCCTCAACTAAGAAGCCTCTAGTTCCCTCTTTCTCGCATCGGGAGGGCACTGTGTGTGTGTGTGTGTGTGTGTGTGTGTGTGTGTGTGTGCGCGCGCGCGCGCGCGCACGCTCCCCTATATACCCCAAGACCTTGATTTCAACAGAGAGAAGAATGGAGGTCCTTACTTCCTGCGGGCCACATCCTATCCCCTTCCCCCTGGCCAGGGCAGCTCACCCCTCACTTCCTACCTCTTTTCCCCATGCTTTCCCCTTTCTTTTCTCTCCCCGCTACCCTCACTGTTTTCCAAAGGCCCAATCTAGAGGCTGAGCAGTGGACAAAGCTCCCTGCCTGTCCTCAACCACTCAAAAAGGCCTCAGAGGCCGGTCCTTGTGGGACCCTTCTGGGGACCAGAGTCCCACATCCAAATCCGTGGCGAGCAGAAGTTTCCTTAGAGGTCACCCTCCCCAGGCCCGGGCAGTGGTGGTGCTTACGTTGGGTTAGAGCTTGGGCAGGGCTGGAGCCTCCCTGGCCTGCAGCCTCCCGACGGTGCTGGGGCCACTGCTCATGGGAGGATGAGGAGGCAGGGGCATCTCCACATCCTCAGGTCCTTTTTGTCCAGTCCACACCTCTATGTGGCCCTGCCAGCCCCCTCTGCATCTCCATTTTTGCCCCTCTCTCCATTGCACCTCCTCCTCTGGGCTCCCAGTGTGTGACTCCAGCAAGGGGATGGTGACTTGGGGGGGTGGGGAGCAGGAGGTGCCTGTTTGGGCTCCCGATAAACTCAGGAGTCAGCTGGCGTGAAATGAAGAAATATGGCTCCCGGTAAATATTTATTTTCCATCAGAAATTAGCAAACCAAATGTAATTAAAAACAACTGTGTGTGCCTTCTCCACTCCCACCCCCAACCCCAAGTCTAGAAAATGACATCTCAGAATAGTGAGTCACAAAGACCGTGTCCTAATTAGCAGGCTGCCTGCTGCTGGGGAGACCACCTCCCTCAGCCTCCCCAGAAGCAGCCGGTGCCTGGCAGGGACTCAGGTTATCCAGCGGCCTCCACGGGCCCCTTTCTAGGGCCCCCACATAGGGTGAGGAGGTTAACCCTGAACACAACTCAAGGAGAGTTGAGAGAGAACCAAGCAGACCTCTCATCAGTGAGTCTGATGGTGGAGGCAGGACATCCCTCACCTTCTGCCAGGGACCCGCCCATTCCCAGGGAGACCACAGCGGATGCTGGTTGAGGACATTGGCTTTGAGAAATCAGCAAAAGCTGATTCCTCACTCTTTGGCTTTGTGACCTTGGACAGGTCCCTTTCAATCTCTGGATCTTGGTTTCCTGATTTATAAGATGGGAGTTGTGAGACCTATGGTTATGGTTTAATATAAAACATCCTTCAAAGATCTGTGTACTGAGGGCTTGATCCTCAGGGCAGCAGTGTTTAGGGGTGGGGCCTAGAAAGGTATTTGTGTCATCAGTGGATTAACCTGTTGCTGAGTTCCTAGCTCAGTGGGCTATTAGGAGGTGAGCCCCAGCTGAAGAACCGAGGACCTGACTTTGAAGGGTATATCTCATCCCTGGCCCCTTCTCTTTCCTTTGCTTTCAGTTTCCTGGCCTCCATGAGATGAGCAGCTTTCCTCCACACATCCTTCTGTCATGATGTTTCTGCCTTGGAACTGGCTGACCTGTACTGAACCCTCTGAAACCATGAGCCACAATAAATCTCTCCTCCTCTAAGCTGACTTTCTCAGGTCAGGAAGAAAAGCTAAGACCACCTACCTTGCAGATTCACCAAACATAGAGTAAGGTCCTACTATGTGCAGGGTTATGGGAATAGAGCAGCAACGCAAATGTGTCCATCTCTGATGCCATAACACACCTTCTAGAGACCACTAAAAAGTGCCTGGCACACAGTAGTTATTTGGTTGCCAAGAGTGTCATTTCGCACGGTCTCCACAGAACATCCCAAGGTAAGAGGAATCCTGGCAATGTTAACACTCTCCAGGTGGGGAAATGTCACTCCTCTTTGTTGAGCACTTGCTAGGTGCTTACTGCTGCTCCCCCAAGGTAGCTCAGCTGTCAGGTCTGAGCCCCACATTGCCTGGGATTGGGTCACAGGCAGAGATCTGACTCACATTGCTGTGTCCCTCCCCTGAGCCCAGGCTGTAGGTTCTGCTCAGAAAGTATTTGAGACTTGCCTTCCAGAAATGCTGTTTCTCTCCTGTCAATGCTTCTGTTTAAAAACCTACAACATCCCAGTGCCAGTAAGTTTAAGTCCAGCCCTGTCACAGCCTCTGCGGTCCATCTCTTTGACCTGACAGCACAACCTTTTGATGTGGCCATCAAGGCAAAGGCTCTGGGTCCCCCACCCTTTCCTTCCCATTTACCCCTGCAACACCTCAAACCAGCCTCCAAGTCCCAGCACTTGCACCCCTTTGTCAGTCCACTCCAGTGCAGCCCCAAACACCCTGCTGGGCTTACAAATGTCACCTCCTCTGGGAAGAGTACCCTGATTGCTGGAGCCTGCTCAACTCTGCCTCCAGGATCTGGCTGCCTTCGGATCTGTGGGCATTGTTTGGGACTCTTGGCACAGATTGCCTGGCATTAGAAATTCCATTTCACATGTCCAAACTTTATCTTATCTGATGGATTATACTTTCCTCTCTCCCCTGCTCCTGCTGCCCAAAGTTTGGGTTCAAGTCCTGGATCTGTCATTTAACACCTGTATGAGCTAGGGCAAGTTATTTAATTTCTCTGATGCCTGGTTTTTCTCACGTGTAATTCATGGTGACAATAATAGAAACTTCTCTCTACCTTGTTTCAAGAAATAAAGGAGGCGAGATAGATAACCCTTGTGACAGGATGCCAGGCACACAGTGAGGAAAGGAGACAGTGTCCCTGTGATTGATGCTGACTATAAAGTCTTCCCACCCCTGCTGTCCTCCTGGGGTTAGCATTCCCCTCTTCTGGGAACAGATCTTGCCCAAGCAGCTCTGACTCCAGAAGAGGGAGTTGGTCACAGGTTTTCACCCCTTGGCTATTAGGTGATCAGTGAGGAGTAGTGGTCACGCTTCAAGCTGGGCCAACCAGGGCTCTTCCCTTGGACTTTTCTCTGATGGAAAAGATATGGGATGTGAAGGGGAGAAAGGGTCACTGCTAGCAGCTGTGTTCCCTATCAGGGGAGGGAGAAGGTCTGAGAGTCAGGGCAGTAGGCAGAAATCAGAGACTGGGGAAAGAATGTGAGAGTTCTGGCAGTGTTTGAGTTTGGGGATGGATTTCCTTCCAATCGCTCCCTTCCTTGAACTAGAAGATATATTCCAATTCTTTTCCATAAATTCTTTTTTTTTTTTCTTTAATTCAATCACTTAAGCCTGGTTTTTTCCCCTCAGCTTCCCACTAAATCCTGGCCAACACAGAGCTCTCAGAAAAACCATCTTTCCTCCATCTGCAGGTGACAGAAGGCACAGGACTTTCTAGATGGGGAAGAGAAGTTGAGGGGGCCCCGGGGCCTCTCCTAAGGGTGCTTCCCACTTTCCTCCTCACGAACCATATCATAGAAAGAAACTTCAGCCCCATAGAAGGCAATTAGTGATCCAGAAGAATTTCAAAACAGCCAGGAGCCTGAGGCTCTCCAAAGGGAAGAGGCATCTCATAAAGACCTCTGGAGACCTGAGGTTCTGGTGGGACCCAAGGGCCCTCCCTAACCCCTGGCTCAAGTGGCTGACAGACTAGTAGGAGGTGAGGGGGCAGACAGGGGCCTCTATCGGGCCAGCAGAAAAGTGAGAAAACACCAGCTTACTGTCTGATTGGCCACCATGTTAACACATTCTTCAGACTGCTCCAGGAAAATTGCCTCTCTAATTGGCTCTTCTCTCCAACAAGCTGTAATGAGGCTAAACTCCATCCTCAGGGTGCTTAAAAACCCTTGAGTATTATTGGATGCCATCTGCAGCCCCTGTCACAGTCCCTGCCCGCATCACAGGAGACTCCAGCTAAGTTCAGGGAAGGGTGAGAATTAGAGTCTTGCCCTGCATGGAACCCAGAAGTTCATGGGCACTCTTCTAGATCAGAAAACACACCAAGCCAGGCATGGTAGCCCACGCCTGTAATCCTAGCACTCGGGAGGCTGAGGCAGAAGAATTGTGAGTTCAAGGACAGCTTGGGCTACACACAGTGAGTTCAAGGCCAGCCTGAACTTCATAGACCCTGTTTCTGAAAACAAAACAAACAGAAAACACATCAAGAAGGAGCCTTATACAGGGAGAAGCACCAAGTCTAAGTAGCCACCCCATCTTCAGTGAGCCATGGAGGGGAGACAAAGCTCTGATCTCAGGGAGCTGCATGATGAAGGGAGATATAGACCTGTCCTTGAGGAACCCTCGTCTGAGGGGAGCTACAGTTCTGTATCAAGGGAACCCCAGTCTGAGGAGAGAACCTTGTACTCATGGATCCCCAATACAAAGGAGAAAGCAGCCCTCATGTCAGTGGCTGGAGAACCTATGGCATGCTTGTTATTGTGTTTTTCTTTTAAGACAAAAGATATTAACGTATGAGTTGTTTTTTCTAAACTAAAACCTCAGTATTCAGGTTTAATTGCAGTGTGGGCACTTTGCGATAAATAAGTGGGTCTGGGGTTGCAGTTTGGCACTCAGCTTCTAAAAGGTTTGCTGTCACTGGACTAGTCTGAGAGGAGACACAACCCTGTCCTCAGGAAGCACCAGAATGAGGTGGGAACAGCCCCATCCTAATGTGTCCAGACTAGGAGAGAAAACCTGTTTTCAAAGGAAGCCCCAGTCTGAGGGCGGAAAGACACATCCCTGTCCACAGAAACCAAGTCTGACAGGAAACAAGAATCTCTGTAATCAAGAGAGCCCCAGGCTGAGCAAAGACACAGCAATGTCCTTTGGAAACAATAGTCTGAGAGAAGACATGCTCCTGTCCTCAGGAAGTGCCATTTGAGAGGATACACAATCTTGTCCTCAGGAAGCCCCATTGTGAGAGTCTGATTTAGCCCACTGTCAGAGCGCTCCAGTCTAGGGGAAACACAGCCTTCCTTCGGGGAGCCCAATCTAAGGGGAGTCCCAGCTTTCACCCCAGAGATCTTCAGTCTCAGGAAGACAGTCCTGCTGTAAGAGTTCCTCAGGATGAGGGGATATAGTACATACTCTTGAAGTCAAGAAAGCCCAGTGAGAGAGTCAACACCATCTGTCCAAGAGGAGACATAGTCCTCCCTCAGAATGAAGGAAGACGAAGTCTTTCAGTCAGGAAGCCCCATCCTGGAACCAACACAGCAACACAGTCAGTTCTCAAGCAGTCAGTTTGAGGGGAGAGACAGCCTTGCTCTAAGGGAGCTCATTCTGAAGGGATGAAGATGTGCCCTCAGCATGAGGGGAGAATAACATTCCAGTCAGGGAGTCCTAGACTGTCAGGGCAACACAACCTGTTGTCAGGGTGTTCCAGAGTGAGGGGAGACTCAGAATGATCCTTAGGGAGCTCCAGCCCTGTACTCAAGGAGCCCCATTCTGAGGGGAGACAAAGGCTTGTCCTTGGGAACCCCAGAGTGAAGGGAGAAGCAGCCAGCCATCAGAAAACACCAGTCTGAGAAGAGACAAAATCCGGCCTTCAGCAAGCTCTAGTTTGAGGGAAACACAACACTGTGCTCAGGGAACACCATCCGAGGGGAGAATCAGCCTGAGCAATACAGAACAGAAGCTCGGGGGAGAAACAGTTCTGCTGTTGGGGAACCCCACCTGAGGGAGACAAAGCCTGTCGTCAGGGAGTCCTATTCTGAGGGAAGAAACAGCACAATCCTCACAGAGTCCAGTATGAAGAGAGAAAGCCCAATTCTTGGGAGTCCAGTCTGAGAGAAGACACAGACCTGTGCTCTGGAGTCGAGAGGACATGCAGCAGGGCTGCCAGGGTCAGGGAGTCTGTGGGGGAACAGTCCTACTATCAGGGTGCTCCACTCTGAGTGGAGACAACAGCTCTGCCATCACGGATCAGTAAGCTGAGGAAAGAGTCAACGCTATCCCATGGGAGAACCACGTGAAGGGGAGAGACTGCCCTACTGTCAGGGAACCCCATTCGGAGGGGAAGCACTTTTGTCTTCTAAGAGCTGCTTTCTCATCCTCAGGGGACTCCAGTCTGAAGAAAGAAAATCCATTTTTCAGGAAGCCACACTCTGAGGGGTGACACACCCTGTCCTCAGGGAGTTTGGGATTGAGGGGAGCCACAGCAATTGTGACTTCAATCAGTCACACCGCTGTTCTCTAGAGGCCTAAATCTGGGTAGAGAATCATCCAGTTTACCAGGAGCTTCTGTCAGAGGGGAGACAGCCCTATCCATAGGGAGCCTAAGTCTAAGGGGAAACACAAGCTCTCAGGGACAAATAATGAGGGGAGACACAGCCCTACCCTCAGGGAGTCAGTCTGAGGGCAAACGCACCCTAGAAATCGGGCAGCCAGCGTCTGAGGAGAGATAGCCCAGTCCTCAGGAAGCTACACGCCAAGCAGTCTAGTCATCAGGGAGCCTCATTCTGAGAAGTACAACCAGAGTCCTTCCTGCCTCAGAGAGTCACACTCAGGGACTGCAGGTCTGAGGAGAAACAGCTGGTCCTCAGGGTGCTCCCTATTGCGTGGAGACACTGCCTATTGTCAGGGAGCACCAGCCTGAAGTCAGACAATCTCTTACCGAGACAGGAGAGGAGTCCAGTGCTCTGGGCGATATGGTTTATTCCCTCAACCCACCCCACCCCGCCCCCACTGCGGTCCCCTTGTAGCTACCGCAAAGCAAACGTCTTGCAGCCAGCTCAGTTACACCGGGGCCCCAGGGCTACTCCGGAAGATATTTGCTTTGGTGGCAGCAAGCTTCAGCCAGGGACCTATCCCTGTGAATCCGCCCCTCCACAGCCCTCCTCAGTTAGATCCACAAGGGACCCTCCCTTATCCTTCACCAAACAGAAAGTCTGACACTGCGCATGTGCAAGCCCCCTCTGTCTTGCTATACAAGCAGCTTCTTTAAACCCTTAGTGCTTCAGTCTGTGCGCTGTTCCCCCATATGCTGCAGCGTAAGTCCTAATAAAGCCTCTTTCAGATGGCATAATTTTGCTTATGCCTGGTTTCTATCTCAAGTAGGGCACGCTGAGCTGTACCCTAAGAGCCTGCGACATCTAGGGTCATTGCACCAAAAGCAGCCACAGCTAGCAGTAAGGATGGCAGAGAACAATGGAAAATCGTCGGGAGTCACCATGGCGGGGGATGGGGGGGGCATAAAGTCCCTGAGTCCTGCCAAGGGCTGCCTGGTTGCCTGGCAAGGAGGGCTGCTAAAGAACAGATAGCCGCTGGCATTCAAACTCCAGGGATGTTAACATTAAAAGAACTACACTCTGCCAATTTGTGATTTCTATACAAATCGAGCAAGAATCCTCAGCTTATTGGAAGCCCATTTTGGGATCCTCCCCTTATAAGGCCCTGAAGAAGAAGTTGGACAACCGTGATATTCCAAGGCTTGGGAATCAGCCTATGTCTGATTTTCGTTTTATTTGTAGCTAAGAATCCATGCTAGTCAATGATATTACCTTTAGGGAGAGCCCCAGTCTGAGGAGTGGAAAAAAACCTGTTCTTAGGAAACACCAATTTAGGGGTGATATAGCCTGATCAAAAGAACATCAGTTGAAGGGGAACACAGCTCTAAGGGACAAAGAGCCAAAGTCTGAGAGGACAAATAGTCCTGTCTCCAGGAAGCACTAATCTGAGTGGAGAAACAGCTCTACTGTCAGAGAGCAGCTGTCTGAGGGAAGAGACAGCCTGGCCTCTAGGACCCCCAGTCTGAGTGTAGATCAGCCTGTCCACTGGAAACTCCAGTCAGAGGGGAAACTTTCCTAGTCTCAGGAATCCTTACTCTGAGGGGGAAACTGCCCCGTCTAAGGGGGAAACACAATCATATTTTGAGGGTAGACACAGCTGTGCACCAGGGAGCTTGAATCTGAAAGACAGCCCTGTCCTCAGGAAACACCACTCTGAGAGGAGATAGAGCCCTGGTGTCACGCAGCACCAGTCTGAGGGGAGACAAGGCCTCCCCTCCGAGTGCCTCAGTTTGAGGAGACACAGAGCCTGCTTCTGTGAGACAGCCTAGGAGAGACATAGCTCTCTCCTCAGGAAGCCTCTGCTCTCATGGGGTCCCCTCTTCAAAGGGAGACAGAGACATATCTCATGAAGCCCCAATCTAAGGAGAATTATGGCTTGTCCCCAGGCACCCCAAACTAGGAAGAGAAACATTTCTATCCTTGGGGAGCTCCAGTCTGTGGGGAAACAGCTTTGCCCCAAGGGAGAAACCCAAAGAGGGAAGTCACAGCTCTACCCTCAGGGGTTCCAGTCTGAGGGGAGATGTAGCCCTGTAATCAGGGAGCCTCATCTGAGGAGACAGCCCAGTCCTCAAGGGAACGCCAGTCTGAGTGGTGACACCAGCCTGCACTGATACAGTCCCAGTCTGATGAGAGAAAGCCCTGTTCTCAGCAAGCTCCGGTTTGAAGAAGACCCAGCCCTGTCTTTACGGATCCCTGCGCTAAAGGGAGATCTGGCCTTGACTTGCAGGTGCCCCAATCTGAGGGGAGACACAGCTTATCTTCAGGAAACCGCAGCTTGTCCTTAAGGACCCTCAGTTTCAGGGAGAGGTCTCCCAGTGTGAGGAGAGACAGAGGCTGTCCTCAGGGACCTCCAGTCAGAGGAGACACAGCCTGCTGCTCTGGTTATCTATCACTGCATGGCAAGCCAGCGCAAAGCTTAGCGGCTTCAAACAATGACATTTCTTTTGCTCAGGAATCTTTAATTTGGGAAAGATTGGGTGGGGACTGACCTAATTTTCCCAAAAAGAAGAGAGGAGAAGAACCATGGATTAGTAACAAACAGTGGCCACCACAGTGAGCAAGTGGGTGAAGAAAAGAAAAAAAGAAAAAAACCTATGTGGAAAAAAATATAACTGTTTTGCTAAGCAGGAGAACCCACTGTCAGGTTTCAGGAGAGGAAAAGCAGATAATGGAGGGAAAAATGGCTTAGATGGAGGAGGGAGGTGGGGGGCTAGAGGTCAGGGTGTGTGGAAACAGAGGGAAGGATCCAGGGTGGGCTGGCATCTTTGAGGTGGAGAACGGAAGAGAAAGACAAACCCAACTAGACTTGAGGAGGGGGCAGTTGCAGTTCCTGGAAAAAGGAACAGGGTTCAGTCAAGCCTAAAAACCTAGGGAGGACAGACAAGTGTGCCAGATGCTAGATATGAGCAGTGGCCCCTGGGCTGAATGTGGGTTGTAGGAATCCATTTCTGCTAAGCCAGAGAGATAAACAAAAAGCCCTTGGGGGCTGTTGGTGACAGTTCTTTGGGCCCAGTCCTTTCCCCTGATAGCAAATGGAACACTGGAAATCAGAGCTTGGAGGGCTCTGATCATTCAATCCCAAATCTTCCCTTTTCACAGGAGAGATGACTAAGACGAGGGACAAGAACAAAAGGAAGTCCATGGCACAGCCTGGACCAGAACCCAGACTTCTGGATCCCGTGTGTACCTCCTGCCAGGTGTCACACCGTTTCCCAAGGCAGCCATGGCCTCCCTGGAATGAACGGAGAGCCACAGCCAGGTGTCCCCAGAGCACCCCGCAATAATGAGGGGTGCTGAGCAGAGTCCCTACCTGCATTCTGCCAAGGTCTCTTCCCCAGCGTGGCACCAGGGGCACTGCGTAGGCTGCCTGGCAAGGTGGTAAACTGTGGACCTCAGCAGAGTTCACCTGGCAGCAGGTATGTTGAGAGGAGGGGGCTAGAGGCCACTGTGTGCTTGTGGGGCAGGAGGTCAGCTCATCAAGAACCACCTCCTGCTCTTGAACTTTTAGATACAGAGCCTCAAATTCCCATCCTAGTGGGAGGGGAGGGGGGCTTTCATCCCATCCTAACCCCATCGCTGACCCAGGGTGAAAGGGGAAGTGACACCTCCAAGGTCCCTCCTGTCGACAGCGCCCCCCACCCCCACCCCGTGCTCACTCCTCATGGGGGTGAGGCCCAGGGTGAGGCCAGTGGCCTCTGGGGAACTGTCTGGATTTCCTGGGCCACCCCACCATCAAGGGAGGGTCAGAGCTGGACGGGTCTTTTCTGAAGCCTCTGGGGCTTCCTAGAGGGCAGGTCTCCCTCACTGCACTGTCTCTACCCCTCCCCAGCCCCAGTCCTGCAGCTCCCCACATGCTGCAGACAGCCTTGGGGCAGGCAGACTCTTTTCTCTCCCTTTGGCTCGGCTCTGCAGCATTCCTGGCAGCGCCCTGCCCTGCTAAGACCCACATCCTTTCTGCTCCTCTCCAGCCAACTCACTAGGGTGAGCAGGCTGCCCACCCCTGGGCTCGGAGCCCAGAGCCCGCCACCCACCCCGTGCCCTGAGCCACTGGCTGCTGGGAGCAGCTTAGAGCCCACGCTCCCAGGCGCCCAGCCAAGTAGGCTCCACCCCCACCTCTTGGCTTCGGGGAGTCAGGATCAGGGGCTGTGGGTGGAAGGAGGGACAGGTTGACCAGCTCCCAGAAGGCCTGGGTGGTGGGGTCCTGATATTGGGGAGGGAGCAGAGACAGGATTATGTCACGGGGTTTCCGTGTATCCTTGGTAGATGGGGCCCTTTCTCTTCATGGCTTAGAACACCCAACCCCTCATGTCACAGTCCAGGAGCTGGAAACCTTCAGGTTCAAACCTCTGCACTTTCTCTTCCAATTGACAGGGACATTCAACTGCCAGGCCGGTTTCTGAGGCAGACCCCCGCCTAGACATCCTGCTCAGTGTGCAGGCGCTCCCTGGGGCTCAGCCTCTGCTTCTCTCTGCCTCTCTCAGCCTTCTTTCTGTGGATCAGGGCTCTGTCTCTGATCCTGGTCTTGAGGCAGAGAACAGCAGAGGCCTTCGGGACCAATGCCCCTGGCCAGCACTGAGTCTGCTCTGGCAGGGTCCATGCTGGGCTCTTTGGGGAGCTCAGAGGACTCAGAGCTGAGAAGCCAGCACCCCTCTCGCCATAGGAGGTCAGCTGTGGGGGGCATTGCTGGAGAATGAAGGATCTGGTTGTCATAGTATCTGGTCAGGCTACAGCAGGAGAGGTGTAAGTTAGATTTTCAAAGAACTTCCTGCAAGAATGAGACAGTGAGACAAAGGAGTGTGGGAACTTGGGAGGTTCTGGGAATTTCCCCATCTATCTTGAGAACTTCTGACACTCAGAAGAGCCCTGAATGCTTCCAGCCAAGCTTCAGAGAGCTCCCAAGGGGGATTTCTGTTTGCTGGGTGTGAGGTTCTTGCTGCTTTCCGTCCAGGTGCTCTCCAGCCTGCATGGACCATGCATGAGCAAGGCCTCATTCACTGGTCCTAGCGAGGCACAGAGCTGTCAAAGCCACTGTATCCCAAGGAGCAAGGGGAGCAAGAGGCGGGGCCTAGGCACCTCCACCCCTCCACCCGCGCAGCTGCTTCCCAGCACCTGTGCTCCTGGCCTTCCTCTGCAGGCTGCTGCCCCTTCCCTCTGGAAAGCTGGAAGTGCGGCTCCTTCCAGGACTGGCGCAGCCCGGGCAGGGAGGGGGCAGTGGTTTCCTCTTCTTCACTTTCATCCTCACGTGGCCACTTCACAGCCCCCCTGTCCCCTCTGGTCCCCTTCCTGGATTAGACCCAGAAAATTCAGTCCAGGAGCCCCAAAGGCCCCTGGAAGGCATTGTGATTTTCATTTTTCTTCCTTTAGGGTTTTTCACCCCAGTGGTGCCCTTGCAGGCCCAGCTTGATGGTGAAAGTGGAAACTGATGTAAACTTGAAAGGGCTCTGCACACGAGAGGGACTAATAATTTTTTGAGGTATGGGGATTGAACCCAGGGCCTTTCCCGTGCTGCACAAGTGCTCTACCACTAAGCTATAACCCCAGCCCTTCTTTACATGTTTATTCTGAGACTCCGTTGCCCAGGCTGGCCATGAACTTGTCATCCTCCTGCCTCAGCCTTCCAAATAGTTGTGATTACCCGGATGCACCACCACACACATTCTTTTGTTCTTAAATGCATATTTGAGTTTTGTAACTAATGCACCAGACTCATAAGTCTACTGATTCTTCCCTCTCTGCCCTGCTTTATAGGGCTTGAGAAACCTGACATTCTCGAGCCAAGAGAAAAAGTACCAGGAAGCCAAGGATGAAATGGCAGAACCCTGGCTGATCAGGTCCTCTTCCTCTCCTCTCCTTGCCCCATACCTCAGTTTCCTTACCCTTCCTGGGCCCTAACTAAGTCTTGGTGAAGAGAAGAGAGGCTGAGGAGGAAGGAGAATAGGAAATGCAGAGGAGCTGCAGCTCCTAATCCCTCTTGGGCCCCTTTTCCTGATTGAGGCAGCCACTGACCCAGGGCATTTCAATTAGCCGCTTGTCTTCTAACTAATTACATAGTCAAGGCCTCCGCAGGCTTACACAAGTGGACGTGTAGTAGACTCACACAGATGCATATATGTCCACACACACATTGTCCAGGGGTTGGCCATAGCCCTAAAGGTAGTATTTGTCCCTAGAAGTAGTGTTATTCTCTTTGGGATTTCTCTTATTCAAAACTTGACTCCACATTTCCACCTCTCTGTCCCTGGTCAACTCAGTCAAATTCTTCTCCCTCCTCTCCCAATTGTATGAGTGTTTTTATTTGAATAAATCAGGAGGAAAAGATTTGAAGTTCAAAACCTTCCCCCAAACTCTGTGATGTATAGCTATAAAAATAATGCTAAGAAACAGAAAGTGACCTTTATTTCTCGTCTATAGTCCTTGATGACTTCTGCCTTTTGTCTTCTCGAGAAAATAGATTTTTCCTGGTTTTAAAAAATAACACAGGTTGATGTAAAAATATTCAGACAATACAGAAAGCCTAAGGGTGTGAGCCAGAAGCTTCTGAAAGTTCACCAAGATAACTACTATTCACATCCCAGTGGATAGTCTTTCATACTTAACGCACATATATACACACACAGATTGTTTATATGAGAATGAGATAGTAATACGCATGTTCTTTTTTAACCTGCATTCTCTCTCAGCTGTATATTACGGACATCTTCAAATGGCAGCAGTGACTCCCACTGCATGGGCCACTTGGCACTCTCAGGCTCTGTGATTCATGTTTTACTCCTACTTCTCACAGCCTCTCAGAGGAGGGTGATTTGTTGGGTGGTTCTGGGGTGGGGGTGGGCCGAGAGTGGTGGTCTGCTTAGATCAGTGTGTAGAGATGCAGTGAGGCCCCATAAAGTGCAGAGTCTCCTTGGTTGAGCTTTCGCTGGCCTCAGTGGACAAGAAACAGGAAGCTTACAACATTCCTAGAGGAGATCTAACAGCCAAAAGGACAGGGTGATAGATTTGGCAGTAGGATTTGCATCTGGGGGACCTGCCAAATTGACCTCAGAGCAGGAAGCCATGCTGGGTGCTGACAGGGCTGCCTGCCCAGGAAAGATGAATTTAGGATCAGGGAGTTGGAGAAGCAGTGTGAAGAGATGCTTCCACTCGGGCTTGGGGTGACTTCAAGGAGAAGAGTCTCGGCTTTCTTCTTGGATTTATTTATACCCAGCCTCTTTCTGAAAAGGTGTTATAGTAGCTTTCAACAAAGGACATATGCAAAAAGGTCAGGCAGCCAGAAATAGAAAAGCGGGACCAGGGACAATTTCCATCTGAGGCAGAGGACTGCAGCTTGAGCCGCAACAGGAAAGGACCCTGCTTCTGCTCATCCCTAGGGACTAGCTGGGACAAAAACTGAACAATTCCTAAGGGGAAGATAAAGAGCAGGGGATCTGGCTGATGTGAATGAAAACAGCACCAGAAGCAAAAATTGGGATTTGTCTCCAGGTCCTTCCCCTCGTTTTATGAGCTACAGTGACTATGTCACCTTTCTGAGCCTCAGTTTCCCCATCTATAATATGGCAGTGCAGGACTGTCATATCTGAGTAGTTTCCATTGGGATTGTCTTTTAACAGGGACAACAGGAGGGTGCACATACCACAGCTGTAACCCTGAAGTAGTCACTAGAGGAGGGTGAAAGAGGAAAGATGCAAGGAAGTGTCTTTACGGTGTCTGCCAGCCCACTGCCCCTGCTAAGGTGCCCATGCATGAGCTCTCTATAAATGGCAGTCCCCAAGGAGCCATGTTTTCTACCCGTGAGCCCTTTCTCCAATGCAGCTGATTGGAGCAGGTGTGCCACCTGACTTGAGGGCAGCCAATCAACAGGTTGTCCAAAGGTGTGTGTATGGCTCGACATGAAATGGTGGGACCATCCAGTCAGCCCATTCCCTAGAAAGGCTGCATCACTGAATGCTGGCAGCTGCCACTAGAAGGTCATGAGCACTGGGAGTTGGAGCTGAGAGGTCATGATGCCTGGAAAGCTGAAGCTGTGAGAGAGCAGACATCCTGAGTCAGGAAAGGAACTGACTCAGTTCCTGGGTGGGCAAAAAGACACAGACGGTGGGGAGTCACCTATTGCTCTCATAACAAACTACCCTCAACCTGAGGGGCTTCAAAGAACAATTATTTCATCATATCCCATGACTTTGTGAGTCAGGAATCCACACAGACTGGGCAGAGCAAACCTTCTGTTCCGTGCAGCCTTAACAGAGGGACTCAGCTGACAGCTGGTCTGGTCTAGAACCTCCAAGACAGCTTCAGCCCCTTGCTTCTGGTGCTTTGGTGGGGAGGGCGGAGGGCTAGGTTCAGCTGGGATGGTCTCAAGGGAGTTGGACACACAGTAGCTCAGGGCTTCCAGGGGAATGTGTTATATTTTATTGTGGTTTCTTTTGAGGTAAATTTTCAAGGGCAAGATTCCTTTCCCCATAATTAGACTCTGCCTCTCTACAGGACAAGGGATTTATGGTCATCTTTATCTCAGGGGAGGAGCCATAAGCTTCTATAGCTGACGGTTCTAGAGCCACCTTGAGCCCAGAATACACATCTGATGGAGGAAAACCATCCCTGCTGCAACCTGTTTGGATTTCTGAGCATCTGTCCCATGCCCTTCATATATCCTCAGTACCCTTCCTGAGTTTTTTTGTTGTTTTTTTTTTGGTACCTAGGATTGAACTCAGGACTTTGCCCTTTTGAGGCAGGCGCGGTGCCACTGAGCTAAATCCCTGGCCCCCGTCCTGTTATTGAATGAGCTGTAGTGGGTTTCTTCTTGCATCCACTGAGCCAATCTACAGCAGTGATGAGTCCTAAACCCTTCAAAGAAAAATCTCAGGTATGGCAGCAAGAAGTCATCTATGATGAGAGCTGATAATGCTCGCAGGGTAGGGACCCCTAGTTTCGTCCCCTTTCTGAGCCTCTGTTTCCCCAAGCCTCTGAAACATGAAGAGGAAATCATCCACTCTGCCCATCTGAGTCACTGTAACCAAGTACAAGAAAGACTCTTTCCTGTCATTTGCCTGATCTCTTGTGACTTGCATTATGACAGCCACGCAGGCCCTTGACTTAGGTCACCCTGGAACACTCACAAGAGTCTGGATCCTGCTCTTCCCCCGCTGCCCACCTTGGCCTCAGGAAGCCCATTTCTCCTGAGGAAAGCACAGAGTAAAAGAAGGAGATAAATGGCCTTTAAGGACCTCCTAACTCTAAAATCCTAGATTTCTGAGAGGTCTGGGACAAAGGAAAATGCTGGCATCCAATGACTTTAGAGCAAGCGGGTAGCTGGCTGGTGGTGAATGAAAGAGGCAGCCAGTAGGGTATAGGGTGGACTTCTGGGGCCAAAACAGAGATTCTGGGGGCTGCAACTCTGGACACATAGGAGGGGCAGTGGGGTCGGGCACTGAGGAAGGAAAAGGGCATTTCAACCACTCACCCCCACCCATCCCTCCTTCTCTGTCCTCTTCCCTGAGCTTTCTAAGCTTTACTCCCCAAGCCTTCGGATATTCTGCTCCCTCTGCTTGGAAGGCTCCCTCTGCCCCAGGATGCCAACTCTCACCATTTTTAGGTCTCTCCGAAGTGTCTCTTTCAGAGCTCTCTCCGAAAACCCCAACCCAAATAAGCACCCTCTTCCTAGCACCAATTTTCTTTCACAGCCCTAATTAAATTCATAATTACGTGGTTCAGAGTGCAATTATTAGCTTAGTGTCTGTCTCTTCCAGTAAACAGGAAATTCCACGAAGGCAGCTATGTGCTTGGTATTTGGGGAATGAACAAATTAGTGAGGATGCCGAGCTCATGGGAAGCAGATGAGAACGCAGGTCCATGGTATCCAGACTACACTGCGGGATCCATGGTGACGGACGCTAAAGAGAAAGAGCTGTGGGAACTGAAAGGCCCCCCTCCAGCCCCTGCCCGGACCCCAGCCCGGTCTGCCGCCTCCCGCTCCTGCCGGCCCCCACAGACAGTCTGACTCTGCGCGCTGGAACACTGCAGCTTTATTGATTCAAACAACCGCGTCCGTAACTAGAGGTTACATTTGGGGGTCTGGGGGTGAGAGAGGGCCAAGTGGGGAACAGAGGCTGGGGTGGAGACAGAGAGCGAGGCAAAGGGGCGAGGACAGGGTCGTGTGACTAAAAAACAACCCCATCCATTCCACCCGTGAATAAGGGGTCTCCTTGTGCTTTTACCTTGATGCTGGGGTGAGCTGGGGCGGGGTGTCAGACATGTGGGCCTGGGCGTGAGGGCTTTTGGCTTTTCTCCCAAGTCTCTGAGGCCTCTGGGCTGGGGCAGTCCCCTCCTTCCCTGTCCCTTCTGGGTGGTGAGTGGGTCACCATGGGGCAGGAAGGATGCTTAGCACTGGAGCAGAGGGGCCAGCGGAGTCGGCTGAGACAGGGATGCCAGGGGCAGCTGGAGGAGGCCGGGAAGGTGCCAGCTGGGAGGGCATTCCCACCAGGCCCCTGGGCAGTGGGCGCAGGTGACATGAGGGGGTGGCGAGGGGGTAGGCAAACACCATCTCTCTGGATCCCAGCTGCCTCACCTGTACAATGGGGCACTGGATTAGATGTTCCCATCTAAGGTCCCTTCCAGCTCTGAGGGTCAAAGGATCCCCAGGAAAGAGTGGTCTTTCTGCACGCACACACGCACACACGCACACACGCACACACACGTGCACACACACACCCCACCGACACAAGATAGAAGAGGGCGCTTCCTGCCTTTGGAAGCAGGAAGGGGTCCCCTGAAATCAGAACTCTACTTCAACCAGTGGCCCTACAGGGTCTCTCCAGGGCTGGTTCACCCTCATGTTCCTGAGGACAGACAGACTCTGGGAAACCCGTCCCCAGGCACCTTGAGCTGTCCAGAGAGGAAAAATCAAAGATTCTGCATCCCTCACCTCCAGCCCTCCTGGTCCTTAGGGGGAAGTCAAGAGGATGAGGATGCAGAAGGATGCTGACTTCTGTCCCTACATCAGGCTCTTGTAAGGACAGGAGAGGGGACAGGAAATGGAGTCTTTTCTGTCTGGCATCCTGGGAGAGGCAGCAGCAGCTACAAGTGTGGACAGAGAGTGGGATGCTCCACGTGGCGCCCAGGCGGAGGCCAGAATTTGGGACAGTGCCTCTCCCAGTGCAGGAGCCCAGTGACATCCATGACAAGCCCAGTAACATCTGCAGCACCTGGAGCCTGGGTCCCCATAGCTATTGTGACAGGAGATCCCAGGAGCACTGGCCAGTGGTGCAACACCTTCAGGGCTATAGAACCTGGCTTCCAAGGCTGGCTAGATCCAAACTGGCTGTGTGACCTTGGGCCAGTCCCTGCCCCTCTCCCAATTTCAGCTTCTTTGCTTGCACCATGAAGAATTTGAACTTCTGAGGCCCCTCCTGGCTCTGACAGCCTGCACAGCAGCTTTGAGAGTGCAAGGGAAAGGAGAATGAAAGGGAAAGAGGTGCTGGGCCCATCCCAGAGGGCAAAGGTGGGGAGAGGGTCCCAGTCTTCAGGCTCACTTGGCAGCCCTGGGGGGAGCTCTGTGATCCTGGGGGCCGGTAAAGCCGAGGCTCCCCATCAGCTGCTGGTCTACCTGGTCCCAGGATCCCCTTTCTCCCCAAGACATCAACCTGGAGGGGAGAAGGGACGAGGGCCCCCTGCACCCTGAGGGCTGACCCCAGACTCTCTGTTTTAAGGCCACAGTATGCCTCAGTCACCCTGACCCAGAGGGTGAGGCTGCACTGGGAGAGGCACTGGATCCCTGGGGCTGGGGTGTGCACCGGCCACCTACCATGATGCTGACACACAGACACACAGCACACGTGACACTTCCACGGAGATGCAGACACGCGTCACCCAGGGATGCACAAAAACACCCATTCCTTGCAGCTTTGGCTCACAGACAGACTCACAGGGGTGGGCACACACCCCACACCCCACGCACACCAGCTGGTGCATGCAGACACAAACACAAGGACCGCAGCAGGCTGAGCACCCTCTGGGCAGGGCTGTCCTCACACCGAGAGGGTCCCTTCTCACCATGCAGACCAGGAACACGGGACCAACAAGCAGTTCCGCTCAGCCCATCTGTGCTGTGCATGCTTCCCGTGGTGTCAGGCTCTACAGATTCAGAGGTGAACAGGGACACAAGACCCCAAGAGGAAGCAGCCATCGTGGGGGACAAGTTTGAGGGCAATGGGTATGGGGTGCCACAGGAGCCCCAAAGAGCAAGCACTTGGGGCTGTTTCTCTGGTGCTCCATTCCTGGCCCCAGCAAGGGCCCAGAGGCCGCCCCCAAGGGAAGAGGCCAGTGTCTCCCCCCTGGTCTCCTGAGCAGCTTTTCAGCATTTCTGATGCCAGGCTGCACTCCAGCCCCGTTAAATCAGAACCTCTGGGCTGGGATCCAAGCATTGGTGCTTTCTAAAAGATCCTGTGGTAGTTGCCTTCTGCAGCCAGGGCTGAGGACCATTGCTTTATGGAATCCATTCCACCGGGCAAAAGCGGTGTAGTTTTCATACCAAGCTCTCTTGTGCCAGGCATGAGTGGGAGGAGGGGAGAGGGCTCAGGAAGATCGGAGGAGGAGCTCACAGTCTAGTTGGGGAAACAGACTCTGCACAGATGGGACAATTAAGGAACAATCAGTGGGGCTGCCATGGAAGGAAGCATGTGCTGGGAACCTGCAGCGACTCATTCAGACCTAGCCTTGGATGGGGCAGGAAGGCAGTCATGCTCGTCGGGTGTCGGGAGACCCTGCAGCAGCCTGGCCTGGCCACCCACCAGCTGTTGGCGATGATAACACAGGCCTAGCAGAGCAGGGAGCTGAACAGTTTCCCCGCCTGCCTCCTGGCACTTCAGGGCTGCCTGGGTTCCAGGCCTCTCTGCAGCTGTCCCCACCAATGCTCTGAAGGAGCCCAGGGACACCCCACCAAAGGCATTTGCATTCAGCAGCATCATCTATAAGCTTCTTGTCACCCACAGGGGATGAAAGGTAGGATTTCAGGCTGTGGAAGGCAGCTTGAGACTACAGAATAGGGCCGGAAGTGGTCTCCGTGGCCAATCCCCCACACACAGGCCACTGTGAAGGCGGACAAGCTTGCTGACACGCACACTCACAGAGATGGTACAGACCCAGACTCTCAGATACGCTCAACTGTGCACACAGACCTTTATTTACTCACACTCCCGCTCAGAGACGTGCCCTCGATGGTATGCAGACAGACGGGCACCCACACGCACGCACGCACAGTCTCATAACAGAGGGACGGGGGCTCTGCTGTGGACGCCAGGTGGCTGCTGAGGGCTGACACTGAGGGGGTGACCTCCAGCTCCCATCCTGTCTAGGACCCAGGGACAGGGGCCCCTTCACAGCTCCAGGGGATAAGGGGACTGTCACCACCTCATCCGTCACCCCCACCTCTATACCCCGCTCCTTCACTGACCCTGGGGGAGGAGGGAAGGGCCAACTGGATAGTGCTCTGCCCTCTCTCCCCCATGCAGGGCACCCAGTCATGCCGAATATATAAGACACGGAAGCTCCACTCCCAACTCCTACGTGGGGGCACAAAATCACAGAAGCAGGACTTCTCCTTTGCCCCACCCCAGAAAATGGCCTGTCCACCACTCCCGGCCCCTCCGAGCCCCAGCTGGGGGCTGAGTTAGGTTAGGGACTGTGCTCTTGGGAGCCCAGCTGTTGAGGCAGGGGAGGTGTCAGTCTTCAGACTGCCCAGGCCCATGATCCTGTGCTGGGTCCCTTCCAGAGGGCACAGTGAAGAGGAGAATATGGCGTCCCAGAAATAGCTCCGAGGACCCAGGGTGACTGAGGATGCTGCCACAGAGCCCTCACTCCAGGAACAGGTGTACACAGCAGGGCTCCTACCTCGCTTGCTGTCCTCTGGACAGGGGACAGTCACAAAGCTCACAGGGTCCCACCTGGCCCTTCTCGGACCTCTGCCCCCTCCACTGAGGGGGTCCCAGAGTCTGACCAGAGGAGGGGTTTCCTGGCGTGCCCACTTCCGGCTCCCTTCTGGCCAGGCCACCAGGCTGAAGTTCTGCCTTGAGCTGGGGGACGGGAGGAAGGTCGGAAGCACACCTCAAGTCCAGCCAGGATGGGGCCTGTGTCACGCCGAGGTCGCTGGGGTGGCGGACGCCCTTCAGGCAAGTCCCCTGTCTCTGTGGTAAAGAAGCTGCTGGCAGGTTGGATAGAAACTTGTGCTTTAATATATCTGTGTGAGTGTGAGCGTGTAAGTGTGCGTGTGTCAAACAACTGTCTCCAGGGCCTGGGTGCCGGGCCTGTCCTTATTCTCTGTCCTTGTTCTCCAAGGCAATGCGGGCCCCTCCCTGGTGGGCCGGCCCTGCCCCTGGGCACCCCGGCTGGCGGGGGTCAGTCTTTGGTACGATGTGGACACTTTGGTGTGCCGGGGCGGGGTGGGGGCCGCGCAGCTCTCATCATCTTTGCAACGCCAAGAGGAAGACGGCCGTGGGCCCCCAGAGCTGCAGGCTGGCCTGGCGGGGGGCTCCGCTGCCCGGCATCACCACCACTGCGACAGGAGAGAGGAGACAGGCCAGGCCTCCGGTCAGCTCTGGTAGGGGCGGGGAGTAGGAGGGGTCCCCATTCTACCACCCTATCGTTTTGTGGGGCCCGAAGGTGAGCGCTTGATACACACAGATACACTCAGGAGTGCAGACCTGAGGCGGGTGGCCTGAGGGTTCACTCAGCCTGCTGGGGTTCCTGCTCACTAAGACGAGGAGCAATTTCCCACCTCTGTGGGGCTCAGTTTCCTTATCCGTGAAATGGGTCTACAAGCATGAGCTACCCCGAGGGCTGAGGCGGGGATCAGGTGAAACATGCATGTACAACGGTTGTTGTACCTTGCCCGGTACACAGTTATCACCCGGTCAACTGGAGCCGTTGGCATTGGAATCGCCTGGCCCCTGGAAGGCACAGGTCCACACCTGGAGCCACAGAGGGGTGCTGAGGCGCAGGCTCAGGAGGTGGCTAAGACTGAACAACTCAGTACTCCTCAGAGGAGGCCAGCTGGGGGTTTCTCACTGTCCTCCGGGTGCCCCGTGCCTGGCTCAGGATGGGCGCGCGTTTACACCGTCAGACTGTACACAGTTCCCACCACCCCAGTGATCTGAACCCTCCCCCACGGCCCACAGACTCAGCCCTCACCCCTTCCCATTCTGCACCTTTATTGGGATCCATCTGCTTCCGGGGACACTCTCCCTTCTTCAGTGTGACATCGTCTATGGCAATATCCCCCAGGTAGCCCGAGCCTCGAACCCCCTCAAAGATAATCTGGGGTGAGGTCAGAGAGTGGGAGAGGCAGGAGTCAGTGAGGTTCTGCCATCACAAAGACCGCCACCCATCCCCTCGATCCACCAGAAAGGCCCCCCCGGGAAGGAGCACAAGGCCCCTGGAAGTGCCTCCTGGCTGGGTACCCACCTGGGCCTGGGCCCAGCGTCTCACCTGGAAGGGCCCACTGGGGATGATGGGCACATGAGCCTGCTGCCACACGTTGCCCTTATTGCCACTGAGGGACCAGGCGTGCGTGTCCAGAGCCCCTTTGTTCCGGGACCGCACCAGGAGGTTGAGGGAGCCTGTGGCAAGTGACAAAGGGGGACAGCGAGGTCTGCAAGGGCACCCTTACCTTCCCGCATGTACCGAGGCCCCCTCCCCACTAGGGCCCACACAGCCGCCATGCTGGATGGGACCATCCCTCATCCCGATGGGTTCAGAGTCCTCCTGCTGCAGCGGGACCACATACAGAAGGGAAAGAGGACAGCAACAGGATTTCAGCTCATCAGGACGGCTTGCAAATTTCTCTTCATTTCTTCCCTTCCCTGCTAATCAACCAAACCAACCACCCTGAAACCCACACCACCTACCCTTTCCCTTTACACAGGGAAGCCATGCCAGGCAGTGAGACCTACACCTTCGCCCAGAGCAGGGGCCCCACAGAGCACAATGCACACCCCTGCTGTGTGTGATCTCTAATGACCGGTGAACTAAAGATACAGTGTTAGTCCATGTGCAACAGCGAGCGTGAGATTTTGGAGGCAGTAGCCTGGGGGTGTTGGGTCCATCTGCCCACAGCCACAGCGATCTTCAATTTTAGGGGTCCTGAGGGGCACTAGCTGAGAGGGAGGGGGTCACCCTGGGTAAGAGCACAGAGCCAATGTCATTGCCCTCTCCTTGTCTCTTCCAGGCTATCTCGAGCCCCCAGGGACATAAAAGAACTGGATCTTTGGGAAAGGGAATCAATCTCAGACAGTGCCGATGGCTGGCATTTCCATGGCGCTGCCCACAGACAAAGCCACACCATCTGTGACACCAGACAGACAAACCCTCGGTGGGGGACAGCCACCAAATGCTACCTGCTGGGGAGGAAAGCAGGAGAGCTGATGAGACACAAGGTTTGGGAACAGCTGGTGCCCAAGGCTGCCAGGCAGGGTGGGAGAAGCCGAGACAGCAAGAGATGCCCCTCTCAGCAGCAGAGCCAGGTCAGGGCACACCCTGAAGGCAGGTGGGGTCACCCTGCCAGCAGATGAGCCCTTGGGCCGGGCTGCAATCAGCACCCAATAGAACAGGAAGTACTGGCTTTGAAAGAGCCCAAGCCCAGCATCTTTTGGGGTCCTTAATAATCCCAAATGCACTGCTTGCTCTCTCTTCCTCCCACTCAAGGCCTCAGTCTCCCTAACTTTTCTTTCTCCCCTGCTAACCTGCCCTGAGGGCTCTGATGGGAAAACTTACTTTTTTTTTTTAACCAAACAAAAATCAATTTTCTGCCCCACTTCTTTGAACACCCCCCCTCCACAGCTGCAAGGTCTTCCCTGCTCAGGGACTTCCTGGCATCTATTCACAGGAGTTGGCCAGAGCCCAAGGTCCTCAACCTCCCTAAGATCCACTTCCCTATGAGTCAATCTGCTCACTACATTCCTGCCCATCTTTCTCGCCACCTCCAAAGCCACTTGGCACTGCACACTGATGTCTGGCTACAGCCTGCTCCCCAGGCTTGGTCCTTGCCCTCTCTGTGTGATGCCCTCCTCACCATTCCTCCTGTAGAATCCTTCATCTCAAGGCCCCTCTGTAACGCCACCTCCTCCGGAAAGTGCCCCTAGGCTTCAGCTGGGAGCCCACTACCCTCCTCCGGAACTCTGAGGCTTAAACTGCAGCTCCTCCCACCCAGACCACTCTGCCCTGCGGCGTGGCAGCGAGCAAGAGTCACAGCTTCGCTCCCCCACCTTACACCAGAGGGAAGGCCTGGGTCAAATGTCCATCAGTTCTCACCAATTAAAATGCTGAACAAAGAGATTCTCATAATTGCCTTTCATAGAATCCCAGAGTTGAAAGCTACCTCAGGGTGCAAACCTCCATCCCTTAGTCATTCATCCATCCATCCATTCATTCATTCAACTAATTGAGCACCACTATGTGCCAGGCATTGTTCTAGGCACTAGAATAAGACAGACTCCTGCCCTCATGGAGCTCACCTTCCCCTGGCAGTAAGCATTACAAGGAAAGCAATGCAGGGAAAAGGATGAGGACTATTTCAGATGGGATGGTCTGGGACCTCTCTAAGGAGAGTCGAGTGGAGGGAGGGCTCGACATTCTAGGCCAGGGAAACACCACGAGCAAAGGCCTCTGAGGCAGTGTTCAAAGCAAAGGAAAAAGACCAGTGTTCCAGAGCCAGATGGCAGCAGGTGACGTCAGAGAAGCAGCCAGGGGCCGGGTGGGGCGAGGGAGGGTGGAAATGGGTGGTGAGACTGACACAATCCGGGATGGGACCCCTCCACAGCATGCCTGCTGGGTAGTTCTGCCCAGGGACGGGATGGACGGATGCTAACCATCCCTCAAGATAGCCCACCTCTTTGCTAGACAGATCTGATGCTTTAGGGTCTTTGATGGGTGGAACTCAAATCTGCCTTCTAGAAGTTTCCACCGAGTAGTGTTTGTTTTACCCCTGGGGAGCCCAGAGCAAGGTCTGTCTGTCACACACACTGTCCCCTTTGGCTTTGCTGTTTCCCGGGTCCTTACTGGGTCCAACATGCTCCTCCTGGCTGCTGGGTCCCCAATCCCCTCCTGAGGTGACACTGACCAATCACCCTACTTTGCCTGGGACTGAGAGGATTCCGTGCTAAAACTAGGTCACGGTGGAACAAATCAGAATGAACTGGCTACTCTAACTTGGGAAACCAGATGGAAAGTAGAGGGTAGGAGAGGGCTGGGCAGTCTCGGTCAGGCCGTGTCCTCACCCACCCCAGAGGAAATTCATGAGTCCACACCCAGCCGTGAGCACACTGCATGGTTGGTTTGGGGCCCCAGTGGAAGCAGACGTCGTGTTCCACCCTACCCTACCCGATCTGTTCAGCTTGACCCACCAGCCTAGCTGTGGTGCCTTGTCCAGCACGACCCATTAGGTCCAGACATGTTTAAAGTTCCTCCTTGACCTGTGCAGTGGAGAGAAAATGAGCTTTCTGTGGGCTAATTAGGAATGGTCCCCAGGACCATGGAGAGTTCAGAGGGCACAGGAGAGCCCAGGACAGTGCAAGGGGGGAAAATGGAATGTGTGTGTGTGAGCGTGTGTGCATCTGTGTGTGTGATGGTTTCTACAGGCATAAAGTATCCTTGGAAATGTAGTCTATTGCTTGTCTCTGGGGTCGCTCTAAGTGGCAGGTACTTCATTTGTACCCTCCGGCCCATGGGAAATAGATTACCTTTCCTGTCAGTAAACACATACACATTTCCAGTCATTGCCATTCCTCGGCAGACTCTCCCGTGACCACGCCCCCAGCCTCGGCAGGTCTGCGTTTCCAGCTGTCTTAGCCTTGCCCTTGTACTACCCCAGTGGGCACAACTCCGATCTGACGCTATGAGTTGTCCAAGGTCTGTCTCTTCTGCATAGCTGGACGTGCCAAGAGGCTGAGGGACTTAGCCTGAGCTTCCTGCACTCTAGCACCTCGTACCTGGCACAGGGCAGAAGCTCAGGGAGGGATGGCTGGAGGGACAAGCTCCTGGGTTCAAGTGACGCCGCTCCCAGTGTCCTCTCTCCCCAAGGGGCATTCCTTAAGTTCAGTCCCACCCTTCAGAAGCAGGACTTCCACACATGGCTCATACGGAAGTATCCTTCCGGTCCTGGGTGTAGGACTTGGGCAGTCAGAGCAAGGTGGGGTGCTGTGCTGTGTGGTCCTGGGAAAATGCTTAAGCTCCCCGAGTTGTATTCATATCGCCCCTTCAAGGACCAGTGGTTTAGCCAAGGTAGAACGCTCAGGCCTCCTGTGTGGCCCCCTCCCCCAGCACCCCCTCGGTCAGACTGCCTGGGCCCTGACTCACCGATGTGCTTCCCATACATGTGGTAGAAGAAAGAGACGCAGTAGAACTTGGCGCTGGCATTGTAGAGGGGACTCACCAACCTCGCACGGTCCCCCAGCTCCCGGGGCCGGGATGTCTCAATGAACATGTAGTAGCCTGCAAGGGAGGGGAGATGTGACCACATACCCGCTTTCCCAGGCCTGTCAGCTGATCCCTCTCAGCCCGACCTTCGGCTGCTGAGTCTCCGGGCCTCACCCGAGCTCCCTGCCTACCACGCAGCTCAGGGTTCTGGTCAGAGTTCATGAGTATTTGGCTCTGTGGTCAGTTTCTCTTCTTTCTGATCCTCCATGTTCCCCTCACACTGGGGCTCCAAGGACAGGGACCTCGTCTCTCTGAGGCCAGGGCTCCCCAAGGACTGGCTGCGTCCTCCTCAGCCTGGGGCTCCGCAGGCCCAGATCCCTCCCTGAAGCCATCTGCTGTCGCTGCCCCAGGCCATGTCCTCACCCTCAGGGGTGCCACTGATGTCCGTGGGGGGCCCAGTGTTGGGGGAGCGCTTGGGGTTCTGGGTGAGGGCGTTCTGCCTGGTCCAGTCAAAGTTGTCTGTCAGGTCCTGGGTGTAGCCACATATCTTCTCCTCCTCGAAGTGGCAGGTGTTATCTGCAGCAGCAGGGCGGGCAGGAGGGTAAACAAAGGCTCAGCTCCTCAGCCCTCCTCCCCCATCAGCAAGGAAGCCCTCAAGTATCTGAGCAATGAGCCCGGGATTTCAAGGCGACAGGGCCCAGGACAAATTTGTTTCCGGAGCAAGTTTTCTTTGTGCCACGAACTTTTCTGACTCCTATTGAAGCGTTAAGGATCTCATCTCAGAATAATGGTTTTAGACACATAACATGAAATGCACAGGATCACAAAGGAAATCAATTATATTGAAATACAGTTGTCAAAAATTGTTTTAATTTGGTATTTAATAACTGGGCTTCTTTATTATCTAATTAAATCACAAGATTTATTGTTAGCCTAATAACTACTGTAGTTTTGAAATACTAATGAATGTAAGTGATATTTAGAGATCTCCGCAAGAACTGGGAGGTGATGTGAAAACATTGGATTTCTCCTGACAGTCGCAGATACCGATCATTCTACTGTGGTTTATAACCTGCATCCATCATTAACAGGGAGAAAAATCTCTGATGGAAGTTAGGGAAAATAAAGAAACAACTATATTCCCCCATTCATACACCCCTTGAATTCTATACACAGATTACTTGGGGGTCCAAGGAGCACAGATTAGGGGTTGTGGATTAGCCTGGCTTCTCCTTTTCCTTTAGGGACAGTGAACATTGTCCCCTGTCCCCCACTACCACCACCCAGTCTAAGCCCCAGAATAAACCCTGGCTGCCAACTCTCCAGCCTGGCCTTGAGGCTGCTGGCCCTTGCCTGTGGGAGTCATTTTCTCTCTGGGTATCTCAAAGTCCCTTCTTCCCATCATTTCATCCCTAACAGGAAGGGGACATCAAGGGGAGAGGAGAGGGGTGGAGGGATGTCTCACCTGACAGGTTTGGAGAGTTGATGGCTGAGGAAGCAAACAAGGAAACAAGTCAGCATCAAGGGTGCCCGTTCAGGGGTTCTTGGGTTGGGCGGGGGGACATGGTCCTCAGAGTCAAGACTGGGGACTGGTGGGCCTGGCCTGCAGGGATAGCGTCAGAGAAGGCATGGTGGGGCCCCCCAAGCTTGGGAGCTGTGTGTGGAGGGTCGCAGGAGTCCCTGAGCATGAGATGGACCCACCCTTCCCATCACAACCACCACTGTCACCATTGTCACCTACGCTCTGTGTAGTGGATGATTCGGGAAGCCATGTCACCAGCCCCAAAAGTGGTATAGGGTGTGAGGCGGATCTCATAGCTGTGGGGCACACGGAGATCAGTCAGGATGTACTCCAGCAGCTGCCCCTTCTCCACACGCCTTACGGGGATGGCTTTGACCACGGTGTTGTGCTGGTTCAGCTGTAGATACAGGGAGTTCCCAGATGCCCGGAAGGTCGCACTCTTCCCCGAGTACCAGCCCAAACACTCGAGTGACTTGGGTCGGGAGTGTGGAGGAGCAGAAAGAGCAAAGGCCTAGGACATCAGGCCCTCAGTGTCCCTTGTCTGTGCCCTGGGACAATCACCCCTTCCAGGTCCTCCTCCCAGAGCTGCCTCAATTATAACAGTGATAGCAACATATACTGCACAATGAATGTGTGCTGTGTACTGCCCTAAGTGCTCTGTCATTATTAACTCATTTAATCCTTAAATTAATAATAATCCTACGAGGCAGAATATTCAAATTGCCCCCACTCTGCAGGTAAGGAAATGAAGCCAAAGACATGTAAGCTTGCCTAAACTCACACAGAGATGGATCCTCACCCACGCAGTGGCCCCAGAGCCTTGCCCTTGCCCTCCACACAGGACACTGGCCTTGCGCTGCAGAGCCCCCTGCCCCCTGCCCTTGACCTAAGCATAGATTCTATGTTCGGTGAGCAATGCTGGCTCCCCATGGACCCCGCTGACTCTTGCCCAGTTCTCAGGGCTGTGCCCAGACACAGGTACCGCAAGCTCCCAGATCCTGTGACTGTATCTGCCGCTGAAGAGGGCCCATGGGTCCGAGCCCCTGTCCCACCCATCCCCTGTCCTCGATACACACGCATTCCCGGTCAGCCATGCCAGCCCCATCGTCCCAGGCTCTGCTCCCCCTTGGCCCACCTGCCGGACACTGAGTCTGTAGTTGAGCACAGGGTCCACTGCATCAGGCTCCCTCTGCGTCCACTGCAGCACGTAGGAGTAGTTCTTGGACAGCTTGTGGCTGCGGGTGGGGTTGGGGGTGTCGAAGTAAAACTCCGGGCTGTAGGCTTTGGCTGAGAGGGAGGGGAGGGGGCGTGGGGCCGTGGAGGGTGGGGGGTGGCAGAGACAGAGAGAGGAGGCACGGACAGGAAGACAGAGGACGCGGTGTCCGGGCAACAAAGAGAAAGGGGGTATTGTGAGGAGAGGGGTGTTGGAAGAAGAGAGAGGTTTGGGAAAATGAGGGTAGGGGAAGAAGTGAGGTGGAGATGGAGCGAAGGGAAATTACAAGTTCCGAGAGGCAATGTTGGTGAGAATAGAGAGGAGAGGTGAACGAAGAGCCAGAGAAAAGAAATTTGGGGAGTCACAGGGAAGGGCATTAGGGAAAAGAGAGAGAGAGGTTTGAGGCAAAGTCACAAAGAAGGGTCAGGGACAACAAAGAGGACAGGAAGACAGAGAATGGACAGAGGCAAAAAGGTAGGGAGACAGGGGAAGTGTGGAGAACAGGGGAGAAGGGGAGGAGGTGGGAAATGTCACAGGGGCCTCCGGCTGGTAGGGCTGAGTGGGTGGGAGGAGCCGGGGAGGTGGCCAGTGACCCGTGGTCCCACCCCCCTCCTGAAGAGTTCACAGAGATGTCGACAAAGCTGGGGTGCAGTGGAATGGGGACAAGCAGCCTGCAGCTTTCCTTGAGGGACTCTGCCATCAGTTCCGGCAGGAAGGTGGCTTTCCCCAAATGGAGGGAAAAGGAAGGGTCACTGTGACCCAGGCAGACCCCTTCACTGCCTCCATGCCTTTCTGACTCCATCCATGGCCTATCCACAGCCCATCTGGGAAGGACTTGAGGTACAGGTAGGGCTGAGAGGGACCCTGGGCCCCAAACAGCCTGCATTTCTAGGGTGCCATTCCAGAGAAGCTCTTGAGGGCCGTCTTCTTCCCTTTCCAGCTCAGCCCTGGAGGGGTTCAGCATCCACAGCCTCTGGGGCCGAGGACCAGGGAGGAAGGCCGTCCATCGAGCTGGCTGAGAACGGGCTGAGTCCAGCCTGGGCATGGGTGGGGCTGGAGGGCTGGAAGCCCAGAGCTGGGTTTGGACGAGGCTGTAAGGGGTGGAGCGTATGTTTAATGTGGGCGGGGCCTAGACCAGGTATGGGCGGATCCCTAGAGGGAAGGGCCTAGCGCTGGCGAAGGCTGGGCTTGAAAGGGACTTGACTGACTCAGATCAGATCAGATATTGGCCTAGACAGGGAGAGAAGGGCGTGGGCTGTGTCCGGAGGGGCGGGGCTTTAAGAGAAGGCCAATGATTGGATCAGGGCCGCACAGGGCTGGGTCTACAACGCTACTGGCTGGATGGGCCTCAAAGAGACCCGACGGGGCCGGTGGGGCCCGGGATTTAGCTCAGTGGTTCCGCCGCCTGCCTCACAAGCACAAGGTCCCGAGTTCGGTCCCCGGTACCAAAAAACAAACAAAAAAACCCAGACCTAACCAGACCAGACCGGCCAGAGCCTGGCACCCTTGGTAGGGGGCCGGACCGACGGGACGCTCACCGGAGACCTGGAAGAGGCAGGCGGCCGACCCCACATCATTGGAGACGCTGCACTCGTAGCTGCCGCTGCTGTCACGGGTCAAGGCGTCCAGGCGCAGCTCGGCGTGGTCCGGGGCCTCGGCGGCGGCGGCGGCGGCGGCGGGGACAACAGGCGGCGGAGGTAGCAGCTGCCCCTTGAAGCGCCAAGCGGCCGAGCCGATGCGCTGGGGGTTGCCGCGCAGGAGCGCGCAGCGCAGGAGGACGGGCCGGCCCAGCGCCTGGCGCACGTCCTGGGTCTCGGGCTCCACCTCGGGCGGGACTGGGGGCGGAGCGGCGGTCAGCCCAGGACGAACCCAGGCCACACTTTCATGCCACGGCCGCGCCCACACCTCCCGGCCATCCCTCCAGCCAGGCTTCCCAGACTGGGCCTCTGTTGAGCCCCGAGTTGTTCCTCCCGCTTTGTAACGAAGGTCCGGGTTTTAGAGCACTCTCTAGAGCTATGAGGATTAGGATCGAATCCCAGTCCTGCCTTTCGTCTACCTGGGAGAATGGAGTAGGCAAATGACGTAACCTCTCTGCGCCTTGAGGGGAATCAGAGAATCTAATCGTGGTGCTGCTGAAGGTTAAATGAGCCAATGCACTTAACCGCTCCTACCACGGGTGGACAGGCAAGTAGTGAGTTAGTTTTCATTTTGTTATCAGGCCAGGCCGCGTCCCCCCTTGAGGATCCTTCCTCCTGCAAAAAGCCCGTTTCCACCTGTCACAATCTAGCTATTTCTTTGTTTGCCAGGTCCCAGAAAATGAAGCTGGGAGGGCACAATTGTGGGGCAAGGGACTCAGACCCCCGGGTCTTTCAGCACAGGTCTGCCAAGGAGGTTGTAGGGTTGGTTGGACCACGTGGGTGCGGGCGGGCGGACTCACACTGCACATTCAGCTGCACCTGGGCCTCGCGAGGGCGCACGTTGAAGCCGTTGTAGCGAGCCGTCTGGCAGCGGTAAGTGCCGCTCATGTCGCGGCTCACGCGCTCCAGCCGCAGCTTCCCGTCCGGCGTCTCCTCCAGGGCCAGCCCCGAGGGCAGCAGGGCAGCCTCCTTGTCCACGCGCGACCAGAGCACGGGCGGCCGGGGCTTGCCGCGCACCTCGCAGTGGAGCTCGGCGGGCGAGCCCTCGCGCACTGTGACCACCGCCCTGCCCTTGGGCACGCTGATGGTGGGGGGCACTGGGGACGGAGGAGGGTCAGGAGAGGCGATTAGACCCCCCCATCCCCTGCCCCCTTCCCTGCCTCTGACTTGGGGCCCCTTCCTCCCCGGCCCAGATTTCCCACTAATTCCCTCAAGTGGGTCCCTCTGCCCCTGTGTAACTCAACCTGCCTCGGAGTCTCCCAATTTATGACGTCTTGAAGTCAGCCCGGCCTTTTCCTTCCTCCCCAGCATTGCTAAGTACTGGGGATTCCCCCACCCTTAAGCATTTCTACTCAATTTCTCCTCTCTCAACCCCCTTTCTCCTACCCATGACTGCCCTGGTTAAGGCCTTTACCTTTTCTCTCCAGGGGTGTAATCACGGACCACTAGTCTATCCCCAACACCCGCCCTCCCTTCCAAAGTCTTAGAGCGAGGTGCTTGGTTTTCAGTAGGGCACACAGCCACCCAGAATAAGGACTACATCTCCTAGCTTCCCTAGGAACTACTGATTGCCACGTGACTAAATCCTGGCCAATGGAATATGAGGGAGAAATACAGGTCTATTAAAAAGAAGAGGGCCAGGGATTTAGCTCAGTGGTTTCACCGCCTGCTGTGCAAGCGCAAGGACCTGAGTTCGATCCCCGGTACCAAAAAATAAATAAATTTATTTATTTATTTTTTTGTGCTCCCTCTTCTTCCTGCAGGCCTGAGTGTAGCTCGCTGGACCAGGTGGCCCATGCTAAGGGAACAGAAAGTCAAAGGAGCCTGGAGCCCAGAGGACTTGGTGGAGCATTGCCACTCTACTGGCCCAAACTGCAGACCAATGGACTACTACAAGAGGAAGCAATAGGCTTCTAGCTTGCTTAAGCCACGCCCACCCCCACCCCCAGGTGCTGGGACTCAAGCTCAGGGCCTTTTGCATGCTGGGCAAGTACTTCATTGAGCTACATCCCCAGCCCCTAAGCCACTATTAATTAGAATTCTATTAATCACAGTTGAACCTAATCCAACCCAACACGTTGCCCAAACGGAGAGTCTTTTGAAGACCTTCCTGGGTCCTATTCCACCCCACATCAAACAAATTAAAATGCACTAGTGTATTTTATCATTAAGAATTAAATAATTAATATTAAATACAGTTAAATTATAAAGTTACTAAAGTTACTATTTTTAAACAATTCTACAAAGCAAGCTAAGGCCTGGTTATCTAGTTAGCATAATTTATACACTATAAACATTTATACATTTAATGGCTTTAGTTTTGCAGTTTTCTCTTTGTATTTTGGAGCCAGCTAATTTATTTTTCCAAGACTAAATCGATTCCTGGGGCTCTACAAAGCTTCCATGCCCTAGGCAGCAGATTTAGGAACCAAATGGAGAAACAGCCCTGGGCCCCTTCCTGGTATCTAACACATCTCAGCTCCCAACACCACACCCCACACAGCCTAAAGCGGGCTCTCCCTCTCCAGGCCCTCGGGTTAAAGCTTAAACTCTTTGGCTCTGCAAACGAGGCCCTCAGGCTCTGGCCTCCCCTGCTGAACACCCCCACCCCATCTCAAATCCCAGCTGTCAGATCTGCCTGTGAGGTACACTCACTGGACACATCAAGCCTCCTGTTTCAGGGGATTCCCCCTTTCTTTCTGCCGGTTTTATCCTTTCCTGGGCTTGTCCCTCTGCCTGGCAAATTCCAACACACCCTCCAAGGCTGACGTGAGCTTGTGTCCTGGAGAGCCTCTTCTGCCTTCCAGAGGCAGCTGGGTTCTCCCTCCTGGGGTCTCCCAGGGTGCTCTACAGACCCCTCCTTCACCTCCCCAGTCACATCTCCCGGGTTTGCACTGCAGGGTCCTGCCTCACCCCTCCCTGCCCAGGCAATGAGCTCTGAGAAAGAGGCTCTGGCCTCCTGCATCTGGATCCTCTGGTCCCCCCCTAGAATTCCACACAAAGCAGTTTGCAAAATGAATCTATGGAAGCAGTGGAGTTCTGGTCCCCTCCCAAAGCCCAGCTCAAGCGGCCCTGACCTCTGGGTCTCCCCTTCAGCAGATGTCAGGGTGGGAGAGGCCTCTGAGGCCACCTGCTCTTAATTTCTCATACAGAGAAGTGGAGCCGAGAGAGCGGAAATGCTAGAACAGAAAGTACTCCTAACAGAACTCTCATTTCTGCCTCTGGTTGCAGGATATCTGCTCCTCAGTTCTGAGTGCTGGGCCCGAGTTAAGCTCTCCCAAGGGTCCTGTCCGATCTCCTGTCCTGCCCAAAGTGCAAACCCTGCAGTGGTGGCTGGGGACAGGCTCTGGGTCCTGATTCCAGCTCCCACACTGACTGTGCTGTCACCTGGCTAAGTTTCTGAAGCTGCCTGAACCTAAATTTCTTCATGTGTAAAATGAGAAGACAAATGACTGCCCTGCAAGGTCAGTCACACGAGTGAATGAGAAAAACATAAAATCATCGAACACACAGTAAATAGTAAATGTTAGCCATCATCACATTGCTATTGTTATTTATTATTGGAATAAAGACCCACATCTTCACCATGGCCTAGTATGGGCTGAATTGTGTGCCCTCAAAATGAAGTCTTAACACCTAGCACCTTGGAATGTGACTGTTTAGAGACAGAGTACTTAAGGTTAAATGATGTCACTAGGACGCCCCCCAACCCATGAGACTGGTGTTCTTCTAAGTGGATTAACATAGATACCCACACAAGAAAGACCACGTGAAGACAGAGAAGGTGAGAGGCCTTCGTCTGCAAGCCAAGAAGAGAGGCCTCAGAAGAAACCAACCCTGCCAACACATCTCCCTCGCAGACTATTAGCCTCCAGAATCAGATGAAAATGAATTTCTGTGGAAGCCACCCAATCCGTGAGAGTATTATTTTTCTTTGGAAGATTTATTTTTTTATTTTTTTGGTTTTTTGAGACAGGGTCTCACGATGTAGTTCAGACTGGCCTTGAACGCACTAGTACTCCAGGCTGGCCTCACACTTGCAGCAATCCTTCTGCCTCAGCCTCCCAAGTGCTGGGATTACAACCATGCACCACTATGCCCGGCCTTTTGTGATAGTATTATTAACCGTCCTAAAAAATGAATACAGCTTACAAGGCCACAGTTGATCTGGCCCTGCTGAGCCCTTTGAGCTCACCCCACCCCATTCTCTCAGCCAGCCTTACCTCCTTTCAGCTCTCCAAAAGGCCAATGTACCTTGCTGCCTCAGTGCCTTTGCACTTGCAGATTCCTTGGCCTGCACTACTCTTTCCCCACCTTTCCCTTCCTCTCCTTTGTTAAGTAAAATCCTGCCCCTCCTTCAGATCTCAAATCAAGGATTCTATCTCAGGAAACTCTTTCTAGACTCATGTATCCCAATTTGCAATGATAGATTTGTTTGTGAAACAACCTGAAAAATATTTACTTTCCTACTACATTCAATGAGGACAGAGTCTATTTTTCCCACTGCTCTATTCCAGGCCCTACCACAGCACCTAGCACTTACTAGGGTCTCAAGAAATGTATACAGCCTGAAAACATGATGTCCTCGCTGGCCTCCCTTTTCCAAGCTGCTGCCCCACACCCTCACGCCAGGCCTCTCTGGTTTCCCACAGCTCCCTGATGCCCCTCCAGCTGCCCACCTGTCTCGGAGGAGATGTTGACCTCGACACTGAGGTCAGACACAGGTGCCCCTGGGAAGGAAGCCATGCACAGGTAGGTGCCATAGTCACTGAAATGCAGGTCGATGAGCTCCAGGCTGCTGGTGACGGCAGGCAGCTCAGGGTCATTGCGGGTCACCAGAAGCCGCTTGGACATGCGCGCTGGCTTGCCATTCTTGAACCACTGGTAGGTGACCTTCTCCTGGGGCGTCGCATCCACGTGGCATGACAGCTTGAGGTCCTGGCCCAGCTGTATGTTCTCACTCTCTTTGATCACATCTGGGGTGATCTGGAAGGTGGCATTCTTCATGGCTATGGGGGTCGAGAGGGGAGGGTGGCTGGGGCTGGCCCAAAGCCAGGGGTCCACGCCCCACCCACACCCAGCCCAGCTTCTCCCCTCAAACGGCCCCCCTGGACCAGAGGCTGGGGACTGCAACCCCCCACGAGAGACCATTCCTTTTCTCTGCTTGGAAACTCTTCTACGTGATCATGTATTTTTTAAAACTCACTGGAGAAAAATGAGTTTAATAATAATGCTAGTCATGGGGCAGCATACAGCATCCATCCCCACCCAGTCTTTGTGGGGTTACGTCATTATCCTTATTTTACAAAGAAGAAAACCAGGCTCAGAATTCCCCCTCCCAAGCATTCTTGACCACTACACACTGCTTTATGTTTATTTTTGTTTTAAGCCTCAAATACCAATTTGGAAGCACACACCAGCATATAATAATGACCCTATCTAGAGAGTGGAACTAAGAGAAACTGAAAGGCAATTAATTTGCGCATTTTTCCCTTATGTGCTGTTTGATTCTTTGCTATAAGTTTGTGTTGTTTTTATAATAAAAGACAATACAATTGTCTTACATGCGATTACATAAAAATACAAAGTCTAGAAAGAAAAGGGTCTAGCCCCTTTTAAAGGTGTAGATCTTATTTGAAGTGAGCCAAAGAGTAGAGTTCTTAGTAAGTGGAGTGCTAACTGGGCAGGAAACTGGCACACCAGCCACAAATTAGGACTGGGCTGGTGAAAGCAGGTGTAGGGTCATCACCTTCAGAGGGGACCATAAGTTGCAGCCCAGGTTTTAAAGGCCAACTAGAATAGGTGGAGAAAAAATAAGCTGCTGCTGCTGCTGCTGCTGCTGGGAAAAGTACTATAAAAGGAAAAAATGGTCATCAGATAGCCACAATCTTGTTACCTTTTTTCTTAAATCTAAGTGAAAAGTCAGAAAGACCTGCTTTCTGTGAGGAGAGTCAGAAAGAGAGCAATAGGTTAGAAACAGACGGACAAGGCGAGTTCATGTCATCGTAGACTCAAGTTTGGCAGCAACTGCACTCTGCTTTCAAGGTGAATGAGCTAGGCACAAGCCTGGATCTTCAAAGCAAAAATACCTAAACAATTTAAAGTTTTCTCCTTCAACCAGAGTAGCAGAATCAAGATCACAGCAAGCAGCTCATGGCAACCACCGAGGCTGAGGGTTTGGTTTTGTTCTGTTTCGAGGCTGAGGTTTAATGAGGAAAGGGTGTGTACCGTTCTCCAAGTTTGGTATCATTTTCACACTCAGTGATGATCTTCAGATTCACTGAAATGCTTTGCTACTAAAGATTTACATAAGAGGCCTAGAGAAATGTCGTTTTTCACTTAAATTCAGTTAATCACATAGAAAGGACTGTACAGAGGGAATGCCAAGGGATTTCTCCTGAAGCCTGGTATCCACCTCAGCTTTTTGCAATATCTGTTTCCCAATCTAAAAATTAAAAAAGTATAGGTGATCAATACCAGTCCTTCCTACTCCTTGGAATGCCAAGGCTATATTTAGAAATGTAAATTATAACATGCCTCTGACCCTGCAGAAGGAGGCAGACCCTGTCCCAGTTCACAGGCAGCACCGGGACTTCCCTCCTCCCCGCCTGAGGCCACGTACACCGCACCAGCAGGTTGACAGTCTTCTTCGCAGGGTTGCCCACGTTGTTGGTGGCCGTGCAGTTGTAGTAGCCAGAGTCCCCGGCCTGCACTGAAGGGATGCGGAGGGTGCCACCCTGGGCCAGGGCACCCAGGGGGAGTGGGCCAGGCCCATGGGACCACTGCAGCTGGGGCAGAGGATCGCCGCCCGTCAGCAGGCACTGCACTGTCACATTCTCCCCAGGGTTCACCACCAAAGTCTCGTTCACAGACAACTTTAGGGCTGGCGGTGCTGGGAGGACAAGGAGGTAGGGTCTCAGAGGGCTGTCTGAGGGAGAGCCCAGGGGCCTGGGAAATGGTAGGGGTCAGAGGACTGGGGCAGATGAGAAGGAAGAAAGCAGGAGTAGGCCCAGGGGAGGAAGGCCAGGCATACTGACCGGGCACCGCCTCCCCCTCCGGGAGTGGGCACAGGGCGCGGCGGGGAAGCCTACCTGTGGTGTTGGTGAGCTGGAAGGTGATGGCCTTGTCTGGGATCCCACACACATTTCGTACAGACACCTGGCAGGTATAGCTGGCGTAGTCTTGGGGCCGCAGGTTCTTCAGTTTCAGGACCTTGGTCTCCCCCTGGGCAGTAGTGGACCACTGGAGTGAGGGACCCCTGGAGTCTCCAAGGGGTCCCCCACCCTTCTTCACCCAGCACCACCTTATTCCTGTTCCAGTTCCCATCTTCCGGCCCACACCCACACCACTTACTGTACCCTGGGGCAGGGGTCCCTGGGCCTGGAGGGCTGCCACAGTGCCACACTCTGCTACCCTTGGCACTGCCTCCTCATAGGCTTCTCTGGGTCTGAGGTACCTTGGTGCATACTGGCCAGCCCTCAGTTTCCCCACTCTGGGAAATGGAGGGAAACCTGCTCTGTCTTACAACCCATGGCAACGGGGGCCTGGACCACACAGAGGACTCTGACAGCCCCCTCCAGAGCCCTCCCCGCCCCAGCTCTTGCAGCACCCACCCACAGGGTCCCAGCATGCAATCCACCAGCGGCAGGAGGGATAACTTGCTGTCCCTGGGTACCTTTTCCTAACTAGCAATGACCCTGGAGAACATGGTGCCCTGGGCTCTGCTGCCCTTGTCACTGCTTTCTGACCTTTCTGCTCTGACTTTTCAGCCCCAGGCTGTCTGAACTCTGCTCAGCATTTGTGCTTCTGGCACAAGAATGAATTGCTGGAGTCCCCAGAATTCCAGATGGCGCAGCCTCGGCCCCCACGATCTCTCTCACGGGCCGAGCCAGCTGCCTTTCCCGACCTGGGTGTACAGGGGCTCGTAGATGTCGACGCCGTTGTCCTGGCTGTGGGACAGGGTGTCCGAGCCCCGCTTCCAGATGAAGCGGGCAGGTGGGTTGGAGTTGACCGTGCAGCGGAGGAACACCGTCTTCTCCTGGTAGAAGTTGCCCCGCACGTCACTCACTGTCTGGTGCACTGTCAGCATCGGCTCATCCAGGTCTGCAAGGGCACAGCCCCGTGGGATCAAGATGGGGAGCCCCAAAGTTACAGGGGGCCTCTTGCTCCTGGCAGCCCTCAGGGAAAGCTGTAACCTGCCTAAGTCTCTCCCTCTCTCTCCCTCTCTCTCCCTCTCCCTCTCTCTCCCTCTCTCCCTCTCTCTCTCTCTCTCTCTCTCCCTCTCAGTCTTGCTATGTAGCATAGGCTGGGCTTGAATTCACTATGTAGCCCAGGCTGGTCTCGAACTCGAGGCAATCTTCCTGCCTCAGCCTCCCAAGTCCTGGGATTACAAGTGAGCACCACCACACCTGGTGAGATTCTCTTTTTGACAGACACTCGGGAGGGCTCACTGATGGCGTCAGAAGTCACAATAGTGGCGGCTTCTGGGGGAAGGGGACAGGGAACTTTCCAGGGCCCTGATATACTCCTATCTTGACATGGGTGGCGTTTACACACATCTGTATATATAAATCATTGAAGTTAATGCTAAAAAAAAGTTTTTTAACCTGTAATGTCATGCCACACTTCAGAGCTGCTAGGAAATAAGTAAATGCCTAAGGCTCTGCTCAGGGTTGTGACTGGGGACAGAGCGAGGGTCCTCTGGGTGGTGAGGTGGGAAGTCTCAGAGGAGTACAAGGACAAAGCAGAGACAGGAGGCGCTGTTGGCGGAGCACTGGACCACAGAGACGCCTCCTGCACGGAGCAGCCGCTTCCCCGAGCCCGACTCACACTGCACGTCCACGCGGATGGACCTGATGGCCGGCACGCCCACGCCGTTCTCCGCCTTGCAGTAGTAGCGGCCGCCCTGCGTGCGCGCGATGCGCTCGATGCGCAGCGTCTCATTGAACACCGACGTCTCCTGGAACTTGTCAGATGCGCTCCCCGCGGTCTTGGTCCACCGCACCTGGGCCGGGCCGGCGGAGGGGGTCAGATGCAGCCAGCCACGAGTGGGGACTGAGGGCTGAACACGACAGCGCATCGGGGCCTCCCCAGGCCTGACCGGAGCAAACGGACTGGCGGGGACTCAGAGCCCAGCAGGGCCAAGAACTGGGGGGTCCAGGTGAGAGGGAGGAGGCTCCCACTCAGGGGTCTGGGCTGGAGATCTGTCCACGGCTTTGTGGACATTTCCCGGCCTCTCCTGCCCTCCTTTTCCCATCTGTAAAACGGTCCATGTTTCCTTCTTTCCTAGGGCTACTGGGAAGATTGAGTGAGTTTATACTTAGCTCCTGGAAGACTAGGAATGTGGTGAAAGTCCTGCTATCCCCACTTAACTAGTTTATTAGCACCAGGCTGCTCCTCTCCCAGCCCCAGGTCTCTTCTGAGTGAGGCATCTGATCAGCATCCAAGATGGCCTCCTGGTCTCCACACTCTTCCCTAGGCCTCTCCCGCTTCCTACCAGGGCTGCGTGTGACCCCGGACTAGAACAGGAGTGACAGCCTGTCACTTCCAACCTGAGGTTGTAAAGGACTGATTTCCACCCTGGTCAGCTCTGGAGAAATCCTGCCGTAGGTAGCCCAGTGGAGAGGCGCTGGGGGAGGCAGGGAAGCCTCTGGCAACACCTGAGCTGTATCCTCACGGCCCTGGCTGTGTTTGGAACATGACAGGTGCTCAACAGACATTTGTTGTAATAAAACAAGCAAAAGAGAAAAGGGAAGGCATTTCAGGAGAGGTGGCAGCAGTGGCGGAAGTGGGAATGGAACAGAGTGTGCTGGAGGATGACAGGAGGCAGGTCCAGCCAGAGCCCAGGGTTCGAGGACCATGGCAGCGGGAGGTCAGATGGGAGGGGTGGGAGGGGACCGGATGGCAGAAAGTCTGCAGTTCCACCTCTGGGAGCTGGCAAATAACGGGGAGGCACTGAGGGTTTCTGAGCAGAGGACTGATGTCGTTTGGGGGTGCTCGTGCCAGCAGCAGAGTGCAGGGACGGATTGGGAATGAGAGGGAGAATGAGCCCACGGGTGTGAGCCTGACTGGCAGGAACAACAAAGCCACTGACGAAAACAGGAAAGTGTGTGTGTACACACAGCCATTGGTGACACACGTGTGGGACTCCCAAGGGGATACACGCAGATGGCCTTTTACTGAGAACCGGCCCCACTTTGGTAGTCACACCCAATGCAAGCAACAACCTCAATCCAGCGGCATTGTCTTCACCTCCGAGCAAACGAGGAGGAGCAAGTCTCGATCATAGTTTCGGGTTGCAAGTCTCTAGGGCTTTCCCCATGCAGCTGCTCCTATCAAGGCCAAACCTGCCAGGGCCATCCCTGTTCCCAAAATCATCCAGGAAAAAAAGAAGGATTTTGTATTTCACTGTTCTTCCTAGGATCCAACTGCCACCTTGTCTGCTGCTTTTAAAGGTCACAGCAGCTCACTAGCAAATTCCACCCGGCCCCGAAGCCCTTTTCTCCCAGCTCCAGGCATCCCTCTAGTGATGAGCAGCCAACATCTCCTGCCTGAACCTTGCACTCAATCTGGGACAAAATTCATCTGGCATTTCCAGATGTTTGTCTTTGGTTCTTTCTAATTACTTTGTGTCTTTGAACCTCCAGAGTGTCATGCCTGCCTGCCGGAAGCTTCCTGAAGTACTCTGCTGTCTGTGTAGTTGGTAATTCTCAGAGTTCCTGACCTAAGGATGGATACACCCGGAGCGAGTGTGCTCAACTCTAGAGAGAACACTGGTTCTGGATTCAGATTCTGCTTCCACCCTCACAAGAGCTATGTGACTCGGGTGCTTGCTTAACCTCCCTGAGCCTCAGTTTCCTCAGCTGTAAAATGGGGTCGTTAATGTCTGTGGGATTCAGGGAGAAAACACTGGAGAAAGGCATGACATGAGCTTGGTGCCTGGCATGCAGTCCCCCCTCCTGCAGCGGTTAAAGGCTCATCTAAACATGCGCCTGCCCAACGGATACGAGGAACAGAGCAGAAATGAACATCCAACTTTTCATTCACTCTTCCCCCTCAGTCACCAGTTTTTTTAGGTAAGTAAGCCCCCAGTCTCCAGCCCTTCCCCACAGAGCTAATTTCCCAGCTCTTTGCCGGTCCCGTCCACTTGGCAGCTCTAGTGCCCAGCTCCCCCGCCTCTCAAGCTCTGGTCCCAGGCGGGTAGGGTGGGCCCCAGCAAGGCCTGGTCCCTCCCGGTTGGGGCTGACCTGCGGGCGAGGGTGCCCAGTGACCAGGCACTGCAGCACAAGGGTGTCCCCCTCCCGGATGGTGTAGACGCGCTCGCTGATGTTGTCCTCCTTCACCACGCACGCCTGGCCCGCGTGCACAATCTGGGCCTGGGCTGGAGCTGTCAAGAGAGGGCAGGCAGGACGGGGGAGGGTGAGGTCGGACACACCAGGCTGGGGGTGCTAAGGCTGCCTCCCAGGTGTCCCGGGAGAGACCAGCCAGGCTGAGCTCCAGAGAGGATCCTCCCAGGACCCCAGCCCAGGGACTTGGGAAAGGGACAGCCCCGCACCCGCGCCTGGCAGGAGATCTGTGCCTTTTGATGAAGTGGACGAGGACTCTGTGATCAGACTGATTAGCACATTGGCCCCTGGCTGCCCGTGTGTCCCTCAGCTGCCCACAGGCTCACAGTGCTCTCCTTCTGCAGTGAGCCCTTCACAGCTGGAGCTGCCCTGGCAGGAAGTGCCTAGGCGGTCACACCCTTCCCAGCACATGCCTGTGCACACACATGCACACACAAGGCAGGGTGTCTGGGGCGCTGTCTGTGCTCCACAGAAAACCCCTCCCCGCTATGAGGATGGGCTGAGGCTCCACCCTCTGAACTGCCTCCTTGCTTGGCTGGGTCCCTTACTCCCTCAGTTTCTCCCGAGAGCACTTTCTCAGCGAAGGACTTGCCTCAGCCGAGACTCCACTTCCACCCCTACCACCTCAGGATCCACTTGCAGACACCAAAACCCGAGCTGCTGCCCTGGCCGGTCCGCAGGCTGCACTGCCCTCTCTGCGGAGGCCGGTCACTTTTCTCCTCATCCCCTGGCCTGTGCACCATTTCCTCTCCAGGGTGCAGAACCTCCGCCTTCGGGCCCAGAGCTCTGGGGAGACAGGGCCTCCTCCCTGGCCCCTGACCTCTCTGACAGCGCGCAGGGCCTAGGATGTGGCTAGAGGGGCCCACTGGGAAGATGAGCAAAGAGCCACGGTCACAGCCCACCCTAAAGAGGCTCCTAGAGGTAAGATCAAAGCACCACATAAGCAGTGTTGCTTCCTCCAGGAAACCCTCCGGGTCTGACAGGCAGGAACCTTCCTGTATTTAGCCAATGTGTCTCACACCCCAGTGCACCAGTAAAGCATCGGGCCCAAGTGCCTGCCAGATGCAGGATTCTTGTGGTCAGCCTGCCAGTCCATGCGCTTCACCTTGGTATGACCAGAACAAGGCCTCAAACACCGCAGGTGCTCAGTTAATGGTGAATGAGTCAATTACAAGGGTATCCCGTGGGGAAGTTCCTAAGCTCTGGAAGAGATACAGATGGCCCAGGGAGCCAGGCATGGTGGCACACCATGGTGCCAGTAATCTCAGCACTTGGGAGGCTGAGGCAGGAGGATTGCCATGAATTCAAGGCCAGCCACAAGACAGGCATGAGCCAACTGCAGAAGTGTGGCCCACAGAGGTGTGGGACTACATAACCTTTGTTCCTTTTCTCCAGCCCCATTGTGATTAAATGTGAGTTAATAGACAAAGATGCTTGTTAGTTTTGGGACACTAGATAAAAATCTGTAACAGACCTAAAGTCCCAAAGTAAACTACTCAACTCCTTGTTTGCCCGGAACATCAGTTCCGGGCACCACAATTTTTAAAACAAGCTACAAATGTCTGCTGACCATCAATACGTGACAGTCGACCACTAACCTTTGTCCCCTTTTCTTTAATTCTATATGTTAACTTCCCCCTCAACCCCCTATAAGAACAGACTCGGACTCTGAGCTAGCTGCCTCTCTAAGCTATTTTGCTTTGGGAGTGCCGTCTGGCCAGACTAATAAAGGTCTGTTTTATTTTCCAACTTGTCCGGTGTGTTCCTTCCCGGGTGTTCTTCGCTATAGTCAGCTCCTTGGAGCGTTTGGTAAGGCTCTTGGTCTTACATTCTGAAGGCACCACTGGGATTCCTGGGTGTGCTTCACTAATCAGCTCCTCGGAGCGTTTGGTAAGGCTCTTGGTCTTACATTCTGAAGGCACCACTGGGATTCCTGGGTGTGCTTCACTAATCAGCTCCTCGGAGCGTTTGGTAAGGCTCTTGGTCTTACAGAGGCAACTGTCCGTGGTCAGGAGAACTGCAGGGCAGCCTGGGAGTGGCACAGGGCATGTGTGGCCATGCAAGTCTCTGCGAACAGCAGCAGGTTCTGCAAACAGTTATGGCTGCCACACACCCAGACTCTGGGTGTCCAGGTGGTCACCCTGCTCACTTGGCTACCACAGAGAAAGGAGCCTGGGCTGTGTGTCAGGAGGTAATCTGTGTGATCTTGGGCAGCTCCAGTCACCTCGCTGAGTCTGTTTCCCGTTTCTAGGAGAGAAGTGGAGTAGGCAGTCTCCAGTCTTTGTGTTAATTTTGCGATCAGCACAGAGCCCTTGTGTACGATGCTCACCAGAACTTGGGGACTGGGCCCGGCACTGTCATCCTCTGCTGTGAAAATGCATGAACACCGTCATACAGGGACGCGATAGCCACCTGTGGTCAAGGTCCCCAGAAATCTCATCAATAAACAACCAAGCAAGAGATGACGTGCTTGCCGGCTGCTGATAAGGCCCAGAGCCCCTCCAGATGTCTGCAAGAGAGCCAGCCGGGGTGCCTCTCAACAAGAAGACATCCATTCAGCGGGTTGTTCAGGGAGATAAGCTGTAATCTTGGGCACGGTGGTGCGCCCGTAGTGAGGCGGTGCAGTGATGACAGACGCTTCGGTGACAATGGGAATACTGAGAAGGAGCTGGAGAATGGGACAGTCTCAGGGCATGGGCGGCACAGGCTGGGCCACGTGCTCCCAGCCAATAGACACGAGGCCACTGGTCACCTGGAGACGGGGCACGAGAGGACACCGTGGGTGACGTTGGTAAGATTGTCCAATGCCCCTTGATGACAGGAACTAGGGAGATCATTCAACTTGAAAATAGTAGAACCACTTTGGAGAGACTTTGGCCATTCTGTGCTGGACGTGCAGCCATACACTTGAGGGACATGAGCATGTATGAAATCACACAGCAGGTACCAGAGTAGCCCTGGTGGTTTTATCCCTAATAGCTAAAACCCAGACACAACTGGCAGGTCAGCGGGAGTCAGGAAACGCTGATATCCATACAATAGAACATTACATATAAATGAAAAACAAAGAACTACACATAGGCCCAACCTTGTTGACCATCACAGGCACGGTTTGAAAGAACACAGATACAAAAGCATACATAATGGATGATTTAATTTATTCAAAATTCAAAATTGGAAACCTGAAGCTTACTGTAACAGAGGCTTCATGATGACTGCCCTTAGGTGGGACGGGGTCTGATTTACTGGGAAGGGCATGTGAGAACTTCCTATGGCAAAAATATTGGACATTCTTTTTTTTTTTTTTTTGGTACTGGGGATCGAACTCGGGTCTTTATGCTTGCGCAGCAGGCAGCAAAACCACTGAGCTAAATCCCCGGCCCTGGACATTCTTAACCTGAGTGCTGCCTACACAGTGGATGGACACACAGAGAGAAATTCAGCGAGGCATTTGCTTAAGATTTCACCCTAAGTTATACCTCATTAAGAAAAAAAAAAAAAACCACCCACCAGCCTTTGATATCATTAACCATGAGATCCGGCAAGAAAATCCACAAATCATTCTAATTACCACTTCCCGATGCTGATTTGATTCTAGGTATAGATTTTCCTTCTGGAACCAGCACTCACTAGTACAAAATCCCTGGTCCTCTCTCTTCACCCGTCAGCCTTGGCATTTCAGTGTGTCCCTTGTCCCCCACTGAGGTCTGTTAGCATGACCCAGTCTCCCCTGGACTCTGCTTGCCCCTGGAATGGCCGGAACCGTGTTTCTGTGCCTGAACCCCAAAGGAGCCTTCCCCACCTCACTTCACCCACTGGCTCTGCACACCCCAGGAAGCTTCTGCCACGAGCAGCATCGGATTCAAAGGCAAGCAGGCTGGGCTGGGGCCTGATGCACCGTGACACTCAGTCTATTAAACAACAAATGCTTCCGGACCCTGGGTGCTGGAGATACTGTCACAAAAAACAAACAAGGGCCACGTCTCAGAGAGCATTGTGGGAGAAAGGGAGAGCAAACAAGAGAACAGCAATAGACAGGATGGTTCCAGAGAGTGCGACGGGCCCGGAGTGGTGGGGAGAGAAGTCTGCTGGAGAGAGGAGGGACACAGACAGCCTAGGACTAATAGCTGGCTCCGCTGCCCCTAGCGTGGGTGACACAGGGCAAGTTACTTAACTTCCCTGGGGCTCAGCCTCTTCATTTGTAAAATGAGAACAGTGATGCCAGGGCTGGTGTGGTGAGGGTTCAATGCAATAGACGTAAAACAGCAGGCCCAATAGTACGTGCTCCTTCGATAAGTGACAGCTCTGGAGATGATTACGTAGAAGCAAGATGTGGCAACAAGAGACCTCCCTCCCTCACATCCCAGGGGTGGAAATGCTCAGAGCAGACATGGAGCCAGGAGGGTGTTCCACCAGTATGTTCACAGTTCATGCTGAGGGCTACGGGGACCTGGAGAGGAGGGAGGAGGAACAGAGCCCTTTCCTCCAGGGCCCTGCTCTTATGCACTCCACTGCATGGCTTTCTGCATGTTTCTTCAGCCTCAGTTTTCTCATTTGTGTAATCGGGTTGCTGAGGAACATACAATCCAACTCTCATGAAGAGTTTAAGACAGTGCCCAGCTCAGATGCCACCAAGTGTCAGTTTCTTTCTTTTGGTAGCGCAGGGGTTGAACCTTCATACTGAGCCACATCCCCAGCTCTTTTTTTTTTTGGTACCAGGGATCGAACTCAGGTCCTTGCGCTTGCGAGGCAGGCAGTGAAACCACTGAGCTAAATCCCCGGCTCTATCTCATTTTCTTGAACAATATCAACAAACCCCCATAGAAAAGGAAATTTGCATCTCCCAACCTGTGTGTGATACAGTGTTCACTGAGAGTCTCTTGCAGATTTCCATGGCCAAATAAAGATGCCAAGTGCTTTCTGTGTGTCAGAGAGAGACTCTGCACATAGAGCACATTAAAAGTTCTGGGGCCGGAGATTTAGCTCAGTGGCACCCCAACCTGCCCTGCAAGGGCAAGGTCCTGAGTTCAATCCCCGGTACCAAAAAAAAAAGTTCTGATAAGTCCTGCAGTGAACAAACCCATGCAACTTAAGTTTCATACAAAGCTTCCCAAATTTATTTGACCAGAAAACCCTTTCTTCACAGAACTCTTTAAAAATGAGATGCAGGGCTGGGGATTTAGCTCAGTGGTTTTGCCGCCTGCTGCGCAAGTGCAAGGACCCGAGTTTGATCCCTGGTACCAAAAAAAAAAAAAAAAAAAGAATTACTTTAAAAATGAGATGTTATAGTGTTCTGTAAAATAAGTGAAGTCTACAAACCCCAAGCCCAACCCAAACTCACAGTTGTGGAGGTGTGTAACACGCCCCTCCCCAGTCCCTTCATTGAGAACAACCCAGGGGCAAGGAAGAGGTCCCTTGTGGGGTAGCATCACAGTGAGAATGGTCAAGGCATAATCCTTTCTGGCCCTCAGCTTACTCCTTTCCTCCCTCAAAACTGTAGCCCCCAAATTTGTGGGTAACGGTGGGGTCTGCCAGGCCTAGCCCCCTGCAGGGAATTCTCTCCCAGCTTCGAGCCAGGGCTAGGTGCCGTCAGATGCACATATGACTACAACACTGGGATGCAGAGCCACGTAAGACAGGCAGGTGGCAAAAAAGAAAGAAAGAAAGAAAGAAAGAAAGAAAGAAAGAAAGAAAGAAAGAAAGAAAGAGAAAAACTTGATTTTAAAACCCCTTTAGCTTCCCTCCTACCTCACATTTTAAAAGGTTGATAATAGGGCTGGGGATCTACAGGGCTGATAAAAAAAATACAGTGTATATTTTACATTTTAAAAATGAATTACAGTAAGACAGATTGCCATTAATCTGTCTCAAAATCCCTGACTCTTCTTAACAAGGCAATACAGAATTGGGATCTATGTCTTGGTCTTGCCTTCCATCAGACAGTCATTCAACAAACTTTTTTCAGTGGGAAGTCCTAAACTTGGTACTGGGGGTATGGGGAGATAGAGTGCTCAGGCCCTGCACTAGGGAAGCATATAGTCTAAAAGGGCTGGGGCAAGAAGATGTCTAGCAAGGCCTGCTGAGGGCATGGTGATGTAGCTCAGTGGCAAAGCACATGCTTAACATGCACCAGGCCTGAGTTCACTTTCCAACATCAGAAAAAAGGGGGTTGCTGCTAGTAGGCAGAGAGGGATTGCAGTGAGCTAGAGACCTGTCTTATGTCTCGGGGCCCCCACACCCCCAGTACCATGATGTAACCATAACTGTGATACATTTATTGACCATGGAACTGAGTGCTTTGTGTTTATTACTGATTACCCATAACAAGGCTCTTACTGTTCCCATTTTTTCAGATGGGAACATCGAGGCTCAGCAAGGTTAAGTGAGTGGCCCAAGGGTGCCCCTCTGGTCTGGAGTTTGCCTTGCTCACCACTTTCAGGCCACCTCCCCCATAGATTTCCACTTGCTGAGTGCTGAGGCCACAGGGCTTGGGGACACAGTTACCGAGCCGCCGGTTGGGCCAGTCCTTCACCACACCTGGAGAAACCACCGTTCCCTCCTCCTCCTGTGACACCTCTCGCCCTCCTGGCTCCTGGTCTGCACATGTTTATTGATCCTTGTATGCATGTAAAGCAGATGGACACTTAATAATTTAGTGGAGTTAACAATGCTGAAATATTAACAAGGTCTTCTCTTTTAATTAGCTGCTCCGAGAATGGCGGCCGGGGACTTGGAGGAGGCCCTGGTCGGTCTGCCTGGGCCTCCTTCTCCAGGAGACAGGCATGATGCTCCCAGCCTGTCTTGTGGCCCACAGGCCAGCAAGCCTTTACACAGCTCCAGGCAGCTACAGAGCTGGCTGGGGCCCTGTCCTCTGTCCTCCATCACCCACGGGTGGGCCTAGTGCCTTCACAGGAGCCCTCTGAGTCTGGGGGAGGCTCCAGGTCTATACTCAGAAAACCACTTTGAGAAGCCGGGCGTGGCAGAGCACACCTGTGATCCCTGCACTTGGGAGGCCGAGGCGGGAGGATCACTGCCAATTCAGGGCCAGCTTGGGCTCCATAGTGAGTTCAAGGCCAGCCTGGGCTACATAATGAGACCCTGTCTCAAAAACCCAAACTAAGGGTTGGAGATTTAGCTCAGTGGATTCGGAGCCTGCTGCGCAAGCGCAAGGACCCGAGTTCGATCCCTGGTACCAAAAAAACCCCAAACAAACAAAGAAAAGAAAGCCAGTTTGACACAGTCTGACCAGTCCCCCTCTGGCCTCACCCTAACATGGGTCACCTTGGCTGGAGACAACAGTTGACTTGTGGCCCATCTACCTTTGGTCACTCTCCCTCAGGTCGTTGGACCCAAGTCCAGGTTCATCAGGTCCTTTCCCTCCCCATTCCTGTCCTCCCCCAGCCTCAAGGGACACACACAATCACCTTTTAATTTGCCATTGATTCACTGATTCCTTCTGTCATACTTCTGGAGCACCTATTACTTGACACCTCCTGCCCTGGGTGCTAGGATGCAGAGCCTGATGAGACTGGCCCTTCTCCGAGAGGCCCTGCCACAGACCAAGTGGAGCCTGCACCTCACCACCAGCCCTTTCTTCCTAATCAAAACCAAACCCACCTTCGGTGACCTCCCCTTTGACTGCAAAGCGTTTGGCCTCGAGCCCAGTACATGTATCTCTGACCTGTGGGGACAAGGGCACTGTCATGGAACATGGCAAGCCGCCATAGCCAGAAGGATCAGCACGCAGGCTGTCACCCTGTCACCGCGACGGAGCATAAAAACAAGCTCTGTCTCATCCTCAGACATGCGGCCTGCTGCTGTTTGCAGGGCCGAGTTCCGTTTGCAGAACCTGCAGCTTTGGGAAGAGGCTAGAACTCCAACCAGCCCTGCTCTGGGTAGAGTGGGGTCCCGTGTGTCCGCACCTGTCCCTGGGAATGTCCGGCACTCTGCCCCCAACCCTGGCTCACAAGAAGACACGCGGTAAGAGGGTGGGAGTGCTCACACAGAACCCTCATGGTGCACCAGCAGAAGTCTGCACTTACAGAGCGCAGGGTTGTCTAGACAAGCCACCAGGGTACCTTCCAGATGCTGTCTTCGGTCCCCCGAGGAGAACCCTACAGGGACTGTCTAGTCAAGCACAGCGGTGCATGCCCGTGATCCTAGCTACTCGGGAGGCTGAGGCAAGAGGACCGCAAGCTTCAGGCCAGCCTGGGTAACACCATAACTTAGCAAGACCCTGTCTCAAAATAAAATAAAAGCTGAAGGGCTAGCTCAGTGGTAGAGACCTGCATAGCGTGCACAGGCCCCGAGTGAAGCCTCAGATGTGCAAAGGGGGTGGAACCGTCTTTCTGGTAGACCCCAGGACACCAGGATAAAAACTCTTGATGAAAGGGACAAAGGGCAGCTCTAGCCGCCACGGGGAGCTATTCACAGAAAAGAGAGCAGAGAGTCCCTGCTCCAGCTGGGCACTGCTGGACACAGGCTGCGGATGCAAGTCTGAGGAATAGTGTCAGGGGCAGGAGAGAGGCTGCTAGCCCTTCCTTAGGGACCTTGGGACTGTTTAACCTCCTCAAGCCTCAGCTTCTTCTGTAAGACGGGAATACTGGGAGGAACTGGCTGGGTTGCAGTGGAAGGAACTCCTAATTGTTGTGAGGCGCCAACAAGGCGACATACATTGGGTCCGTACTTGGTACACAATCGATACATTCCAGTTCCATTTCCCTTTGGTAGCAAAGCACAGGACAGTGATGGGACATGGGACCACCACCCCTCAGGGCAGAGAATGGCTCCCAGGAACCCAGGACCTGCGCTGCCTGGCCCAGGGATCTGGAGTCAGGGACAGAGGTTGAGGCATTGGCTAAACTCTTGGCCCCAGGGTATGGGTGCCCTGAGCAGGTCCACCTTGGAGCCCATCAGCCCCATGTGACCCTGTTCCTAAGAGCCCATCACTACGGATAGAGTGCACACGTGCGTGTACACACACACAAACACACCCGTCGGCCCAGAATGCAGACCAAGCCAGTCTTGGGCCAGGGACTGGAGACAGCACTGGCTGGGCTGAAGCAGAAAGCCCCAAAGGCTCCACCTGACCCCCAAACCCAGCTCTGCCTATGCCTCATGGAGCTGAGATCCAACCTGAGGCCTGGGCCAGGCCTGCATGGGGGGCCACGGGGGTTAATCCATGAGGCACTGGCTCTGGGCTGAATGGCAACAGGTGGTGGGAGACCTTTGGGTGTGGTGTGGTAGACAAATCAAACCCACCAAGCCACTTCTTGATTTAACCAAATCCCCATCTCCTGTATGAAACAGAGGCCGATGATTAGACTCAGGGTGAAGTAAAAGAAACGACATATAAGAAAGTGTCGCGGAAACTGTAAAGTTCTGCCCAGATCGTCTTCTTATCATTAGGTGCTGAGAGATCCACATACGGCACTGGGACGTGAAAATGAGAAGTTAAGAGGCACCTTGTAATGTTCCTGTGAAACCAGTGCAAACACATGAAAATGACAGAATGCACGGTGGCCGGGCCGTGTGCAATGCCAGCATCCACCTTCCATGACTCAGCCTGGTGGAGCACAATGAGAGCCATAAAACTCTTCCTGTGCTGTGACCTTATTGGGCAATCTCACTTTGGGGAAGAGGCCCCCGGGACATAATTTAAAAGGAAAAAAAGCCATTCGCAGAAGGGACTTCATGGCTGAACTATTCAGAAGAAAAGATTGGAGCCTACCCAGCCACCAGCAGCGGAGAAATGATGACCCAAACTCAGCACGTCGATGCAGGGGGTGCTCCATGGCCATTAAAAGTGACAGTTTTGAGGGCTCAGTCAATAGCAGGAGACGTGTGCAGGAGAGAAAGTCAATGAGAAAGCGGAACGGACTACTGTTTACCGCTATGTAAAGATATATTGACAGGTATGGGCAAGGACTTGAGAATGAACGGTGAATGGCCGATGGTCGTTGGGTTGCTTTCCTTCCCCTATGAAGATGTTTAAGTGGATAATAATAACGATGACAACCCTGAAAGTAAAATCAATCTTGCAGCTGGGAGAGCAGGCTGGGCTTCACCCCTAGGACAGAGCGGGAGAAGCAGGAACGGTGGCACCGCTTGGGGACATCCCGATCCCCCACCCCAGGCCACTGTGGGCTCCCGAGTGGAGCTGCAACCCCTGGAAACCACCGCACACCGCTTTGGGGAGGGACTGGGGGGCTGCAAGCTCGCCACAGGAGCCCCTCGAGGCTGCGTCTGCATGGGAAGCTCGTGGTCCTAGCAGGCCAGCCCTTCACCCGGGCCAGGCAGTGGCCACAGGGTGATGAGCCTGAGTTGAGGAAGCAGGGAGCAGCAATGGAGGAACCCGTCAGCCTGCTGCTCTTCATCCCCTCACATCTGGTGGCCCCCAGCCCCCAGGAGCTGCTCTTTACCCCCACACGCCTGTGCTGAGGGCACACGGTCCCCTGCTCCCCTATGGTCAGCCAAATCGAGGAGTCACCGCGGCTTCTCTCACACCCCACGCCCTGCCCTCCAGCCAGCCCTGTCTGCTCTGCCTTCAGGACCCCGAGCCCAAACCCACTCCCTGGCCTTGGTCACCACCACCAGCCCCTGAGGGTCCATTACAGTGGCCTGCTGAGGGGCCCACATACTTCCTCCTCGCCTTGCACACCCTGCTCTGCACCAGCAGCCAGAGGGTGCCCTTAACAACACCAAGTGGGGTCCCATCTCTCCACTTCTCAAAACCCAGCTGTGGCTCCCATCTGACCTGGAGCCCGAGCTGACACTTTTTCAATAGCCTGCCATGCCCACTGTCATCTTGATGCCCTCTCCATCTCATGTTCTTCTCATGCCATCATCCCCATTCCAGCCACACTGCTTTCTCTGTCATTTGAGAAGGCCAAACCCTGTCCTACCCCAGGGCCTTTGCACTTGCCATTCTCACTGCCTGGATAGCTCTTCCCCTGAGTTTCCCCACATTTCCTTCGGCTCTTTCTAAGAGGCCTTCCCTGACCAGCCATTTAGGACTGTGTGCCCACCCTGCCTCCATCATTTTCCATTCTTCCCGTTTTGTGTGTTCTTCCTAACACTCATCAACACCCAGCATATTGTTAACTTTTCCTTCTCTTTCTGTGTCCCTTCCAATGTAGATGCCCCAGGAGGTGGAACATGCAGAATGCTTTCGAAGGATGATCAAGCCTTCTTTTTTCTTCCCCAAGAGTCAATTCGGGAAACACAAAGTTGGGGAGTATATTTTCCTTAACATCAGGTATATATAAAAATCAGGAAATGCAATACTTGCTTTCCTGCTTAAATATTCTCTCATTATTTTTTTCTCCCTCACTGAAGGGTTTCTCTCCTTTTTTGGCTAAAACTGTAGAAACCACATAAGTGGCATGCACTGTGGGATCTGATTATAACGCTGAGCCTCTGCACAACTCGTAAATGACTTGGAATCCAGTGGGTGGGAGGGGGACAGTGAGGACTTAGGGGTGGGCTGGGGGACTGGATTGGAGCTCACTCACAGCCAGGGGCGGCGAAGGCAAAGTCGCTGCCCTTGGGAGGCTCCCGGGGGCTGAGGACTTGGGGAGGGAGGCTGCAGACACGGGGGACCTGGCTGCATCTGGCGTGCAGTCCGGAATGGACAGCGAGGTGGGTGGCAGGAAGGGGCTGGGCACAAAACACGCAGTCTCCCTCACCTAGAAAGCAGCTCATGCAACATCTGGCTCTGCCCCAGAAGGGAACTGGGAAAGACCTGCATTCCTTCCGCCCTCCCAAACCAGGGCCTGTCTCCTTGGCACTTTCTCTCAATATTGTGTCACTTGCCTGGACACAGAGCTCCCTGCCCCCCCCCCCCGCCGCCCCCGTGACAACCTCTGGCTCAGCAGTGATAGCCACAACTTCCTGAGGCCCGGGGCCTTGTCCTGACAGCCCCACCGTCTCCCCGTGTGCCAGGCCCTGGGCCGAGAACAGCCAGCTTTCCAAGCGTCCCTCCTTGCATCTATGGAAAGCTCTATCATTAGCACTGTCTTGTCGGTGGGGAAACTGAGGCATGGGGCAAACAAAACCTGCCCTGATCCCACAGGCAGCGTGGAGCTGAGGCACAGCTGGAACCCCGACTCCCAGACATACCACCTCCTCCACTCCCACACCCCTGCATCCAGACACACGATGACTCCACTGCTTTGATATATTTAGTTACGTGATGCTGAAATTAGGCCTCGATGGTGTCATGCAGCCTGGCAAGTCATGTGCCACAGCTGACCTCAGAGCTGAGAGCCGCTGATGGCTCAGTGCCAAGAGTGCTCTGGTTCCGCCCTCCCTGAGGGCGATGTCTTGGGCAGTGAGGGCTGTGTGGGGGCCACTGGGCCCACCCTTCCCAGAATCCTCCTCTTTGGTTGCCATGGCATCACCCCTGCCAGGCTGGGCCCTGATCAGGTGCAAAGGGCTTGATGGGGCCAATGAATGCTAGCTTATTTATGGGGTCTTCCTGGAAAAAGGGGCTGCAGAGGCATCAGTTCCAAGAGCCCCAGTCATCAGGGGTGCCTGGGTCAGAAGAAAAACGCAGCCCTAGGAAGGAAGTAAAAAGGGCGGGACAGAGAGAGGTGGGGGTGGTGACAGGTCAGGCCAGAGAAGCACCCTGGGTACTTGGCAGCACTGGCCACAGTGCCCAGAAGGTAGCTGCTTAATAAACACCAGCCAGAGCACTCATTCCTGCAGGAGCCTGAAAGACACTTCCTGGTCAGGAAGCCGGTGAGCCCCGGTGCTGGTGCGCACAGACAAGGACGAAGCAGGAGGCCGACTCAGGGAGACGCACTGGGCTCTGTGCCCCACGCACTGGGCTCTGTGCCCCACTCGGAGGCCTCGCGAAGAAGCCAGCTCTCCTTGGGGGGTCAGTAGCTCTGTCCCCCGACGGCTGGCCAGGAAGAAAAGGCCCCCTGCCACTTGGCCCAGCTGCACCCACTGGCGCCCCATGCCTGGCCCAGCCCCCATCCTGGCACAGGCACAGCGGGTGAGCACACGCCTGGCACCGGCCCCGGAGCCCGGGAGAGAGGCTCCAACCCGGCAGCTTTGTGTTTGTGAAAACCAAACCCACAACTGAGCTCTCCGGCCCCACCCTCCTGTCTTCACCCCCCTGGGAACCAGGGGGCACCAGCTGCCACTCGGGCTGTCAATGGGGAGCCAGGGGCCCTGGCCGGGCTTGGCCCCCCCAGCCCAGCCCCCTTCCTGCCTGGAATAAATTGGAATACAAATGAGAGGGAAACGCTCTCCTCTGTTTGAACAAATTGCTATGGATTCCTCCCTGTCTCCGGTCAGGGCTCACGATGGGGGATATTTTCACTTGCCGACTGCTAATAGACTCAGGAGAAGCTGCTGGATCGATCGAGGCCGGGAAAATTAGCCAAGAGCTCCCGGCCAGCCTTGGCCTGCCCCCACCCCCATGCCAGGCCTCCCGGAAGGGGCCGAGGACAGCCGATCCCAGACTGGACCCACCCAGAGGACAGGACAACAGCCGACCCAGGTGTCCAATGCCTGTGGGATGCCCCCGAGGCACGGCACGGCCACCAGGAGCTGGCTGCTGGAGGAGTGGGACAAAGGTGATCCAGACAGGCCCCCAGAGGGGTCTACAGGGCACCCCACGCACACACAGCACATGCATCCATGCACCTGTGTGCTGCAGCAGAGCATGTGTGCACACACCTACCACACACGCCCGCCACTGTTTACACGTGCACGGAAATGCAAAGACAGAGCACAGGTGTGGAGTAGAAAGGACACGGGGATTGTATTTCAGCTCCTGTCGAAGTACCTGGTGAGCAAAGCTCGTGTCATGCAGGTGGCCCACACACGCACGCACGCACACACGTGTGCACACATACCAAGGTGGAGTCTGCAGCCCACACTGACCCAGCCAGACTCCAACCCTTGCACCCTGAGCTCCCCAGAAAGCAAGGGAGCAAGCCAGATGCTGTGTCTGTGCCTCGGGCATAGCAGGGCATCCCTCAGCGATGAGCTCTGGCTGGCATCACCCGAGACCACAGTGCCAGTGGGCAGTGCCAGGGGCTGTGGCCGTGTGGAGGAGCCAAGGGAAAGCAGGAGCAGGGCAGAGCTCACTGGCATCGCTGAGTGCCCCAGAGGGAGCCAGATGGCTGGGGGGGGCAGTCTCACCCTCTGCCTGGCCTGCGTTGGCCACACCCTCAGGCAGTTCCCACCAGGTCTGGCTAGGGACACAGACATGGAGAAGAGGCTGTGTCCACTGCCACTAGACTGTGGGGGACCTTTGCATCCAGCCCCTGGTATCCACTTCTAAAACTAAGTGAATAGGCCCAGGTAACCTCCAAGTCCATTCCCTCTGACCTTCCATGATTCCAAGTGGGGCCCACTTCTTGCTGTGTGTCCTGAGGACTTTCCTTGCCCTCTCTCAGCCTCCGGTTTCCCTTCTGACAAATGACTGGATTTGCACTATGATCTCTGACTGTGGCTCTGCCCTCCGGCCCCAGCAGCCTCTCCACCCAGACCCTGGCTCCAGCTGAGTTTCCAGTTCAAGAGGGCTGGGAACAAATGGCCTGATTCTAGAAGGAAGTTGCAGGGGTTCAGGGCACAGGATCCAAGGAAGTCAGTGAGCAGCTCATGGGTCCAGTGGCCGCAGGAGACAGGACCTGAGAGCAAAGCTCAGCCAACCAGGAGGGATCTGGAGAGGTATCAGGCAGCCGGCGCCACCCATGTCCCTCCCCCAACTTCAGGACGTCACCCCCTGCCAGCTCCTGCCCACTGGGGGCCATTCCTCCTGGGTCAGGGAAGGAGGACAGGGAGGCCTGGGATCAGCCCACCACACCCTGGCCCTCACCCACCAGTGTGTCCCTCACAGTGTCCTGGAGCTCCCCGAGGGACCCAGCAGTAGCTGGCCTAGTGAGGCACCTTCTGATGTGGGGTTCCTTGCTCCCCCGCCCGCCCGCTCGGTTGCCATTGCTCTCCAGAGTCCTGGTCTAACCCCAGATAAACCACCAGCCCTCAACTCCCTGACTCAGGGGCTGCACCTGGAGGGACCAAACGAAGAGCCTGGTCTAGGCGAATTTTGATCGTCCACAGTGTCCACTATTATATCTCACACAGCCACACCCAGAGCGCTCTCTCCCTCTAACACACACACACACACACACACACACACACACGCCCGATACTCTGCCCCTGCCATGTCCCTGCCCTCCCATCACTCCCCTAGAAAACTGCCTGAGTCCCAGGATTCAGATCTGACCCACCTGGTGCAGCAGCTGCATTTTCTGCTGGATAACTTGTTCCTAACTGAAGTGGAGCTTGTAGGCTGGGTGGCAAGATGCTGCCACTGGTGGAGGCTTGGCAGTGACCTCTAACTCACAAGAGCAATTGGATCCCCTTCCCACCCGAGAGGGGAACCTCCCACAGTGTCCCCCACAATTCCATGAGGCGCTTCTAACAACCAGGCAGGAACTCGGGATCCAGGCAGAGCCCAGATCCTGCAATCAGTGTGCAGGGAGGTCTGGGGACACGGCAAGCTTCTCCATGCAGGCTGCTGTGCGCTGGCTCCTCCGGGCGCTGGGGGTGAGAGGGTCCAGCCTGGAGGCCACAGTGTGGCTCTGAACTTCAGCCTGGACACCTATGGCTGTGTCTCAGGGACATGAACTCGAGCAGTCTCCCCTGGTCCCAGCCTCCTCCTGAACTGAAGCTCAAAGATCTGCCTGTGGCCGCTTAAGACCCCTCCTCCTGGCCGCTCCCTCAGGCCCTCCTCTGCATCTGCCCTGTGCTGGAGGTTGGGGAGCTCGGCAAAGCCACCCCCTTTCTGCCAGCCTCGAGGGCTCTCGAGTTTTGCCAGAAGGCAAAGCAACCTCCTCCAAGCCCAGCGAACCAAACTCAAGTAGATGAAACCTCTGGAATGCAGGGGCTCCCGACCGCTATCTTCCCAGTATCCCCCTCCGGGGTGGGGAACACACCTCCTCAGGACTGAGAGCTCCTCAGCTCCCCATCTCACTGGCTGGGCTCACCCGCTGCAGAAACAGGAAGCTGACATAGGTCAGACAACTCGAAGAACATTGCCCAAGGACCAGAGGCCCCGAACGGACAGCAGTGCAGCTGGGTACCCTTGGGTGGGTGTGGGTTGGCCAGGAGGTAGGCAGATGAGCTAAAGCGTCGCCCCAGGACCCCCAGGCCCACGGCTTCCAGCACAGCCCCTCAGCTTCTGTTCCCCAAAGTCAGGAAGCTGCTTTTGGGGGGTCCCCAAAGCTCCTCTACTGCAGGATGAAGGAGATGCCACTGGTGGGGAGAGATACCAATGGGGAGAAATCAGCAGTCCTGTGAAATGGGGAGCAGACAGGGTGGGCCCAGGGAGAGGAGGGGACAAAACCATAGCCCATGGGAAGCTGGTGGGACTGAAGATGTAAACAGAAGTCATTGAGGAGGGGCTTCTGGGAAAGTTCTTTAAAGGAAAACAACTCAGCTGGTAAAGCCACCCTTTTAAGTGTTCCTTCTTCCAGCCTGGAATGTGTCATGACGATTGAGCCCCAGCAGCCTTTTGGTGACCTTGAGGCAAAATGCTCTTAAGATAGGGGCTCCCAAATTTTGCTGCACATTGGACTCACCTAGGGATTGGGGCGGGGGGGGGGTTACTGGGGATCGAACTTGGGTCCTTGGGCTTTTGAGGCAGGCGGCAGAACCACTGAGCTAAATCCTGGGACCCTAGGAATTTTTTTTTTTTTAATGCTGATGGCTGGTTCCTAGCCCTAGACATTCTGATTTCACTGTATGGGGTGTCACCTGGGCCCTAGGATTTTTTAAACTCAGGATATTTTAATGGGCAGGTCGGTCTGCGAACCACTGCTTAAGGAAGCAGGGCAACAAGAAGGGAGGAGCCTGGACAGCCTTCCTCTAGACTAAAGTCAGCTAGCCTTTATTTAAGCTTCTGGCATCAGAACAGCAGCTCCTGGGGGCTGGGGTCCTGCCGTTCTCTGACCCCCACTGCAAGGCTGGGGACAGACAGCTGCCAGGAAGCACCCTGGGAGGCACGGCCTTGGGGCAGAGTCACGGGCACCCAGGGGCTCGAGTCTTAATCCTGACTCCACCACCTACTGCCTGGAGCACCTTCCGCAGGCCACTCAACTCGAGCCTCAGGAATGAGAGCTCAACTGAGACTTGGGAGACAGCCACTGTCACTTCTGCAGGCAGCACCCCGCACTCCGGCCACTTAAATATCAAATATTTGCCTGATGCACACTGCATTGCTACTCTGTATGGCCAGTTCTCGTTATCCTCAAGCAAACAGGAAAGGGAATTAACAAAAGAAAGAGTCACACAGTTCACAAAGGCAACAGCATTTACCTAAGCAATCAGCAGAAAGGACCTTTCTGTAGCAATCTCTTCCAGCCTCACTAGGTTAGGGACTGAAATCCTTTGGTTAAAAGCAGGGGGAAAAGCCAGGTGTGATGGTGCAGGCCTGGAACCCCAGCATTTGAGAGGCTGAGGCAGGATGATTGCTGCAAGTTTGAGGCCAGCCTGAGCTACAAAGCATGATCCTGATTTTTTTTTTTTTAAGGCACAGGGGGAGCTCCTGGTTGCCTGTGCTCCCAGCTTGGACCTTCTGGTTAGCATCATTGGAGTAGAAAGTCTCTCTGCTCATAGTTTAAAAAATCGTAAGTGGGCTGGTTATTTTTTAAGACCCCAGGGTCCGCACGAGCACGGTTGAATCTAAGCTGGGGCAGTGACCTGGAAAACCTAGACAAGCCCTCAGGGGAGATGTGTTTTCGCCCGACTCATTCCCATCTCTGTCTCCGATCTTTCTACACCACCTGTGCCCAGCATCACTGGAGAGCTCTCCAACCACAGCTGCCTCACCACCACCTGCAGAGCTCCTGAATCCGAAGGTGGTTGTGACAGCGTCGGCAGGTCGGGGCTGAGAACCGCTTCTCCTCATGGCTTCCCGCCTCCAGATAATCCAAGCGCCCTCACTGAGTGTCAGAGACAGCAAAGGAACCGAGAGGAGCCCGAGGTGTCCCTGAGGCTGCCTGAGCCCCGGCCCTGATGGTCACCCACCCCACAGGAGCTGGGCGTGGGGGCAGCTGTCACGCCGGCCCCCCTCGCAGTTCTCAAAAGTGCAGCCTGCAGCTCTGGCTTCCAGTGCCGCCCACACCCGGGGCTTCCCGCCATCTGCCAGCCACCCGCTCTGCTCTGAAGCAGATCCCCACAGTTCACCTTCGCGTTTACAAAGCGCCATCTGTCAGTCACAGGCTTCCCTGTAATCCCAAGAGGCGGCCGTGCCTGAACTCTCCTTCCAGACAGGGAAACTGAGGCTCAGAGAGGCGAGGCCCAGGCTTCGGCTGGCCGCTGGCCCTCCCTCCTCCTAGCTCCACCAGCCTGAGTCCTCTTTCCCTGATGCTCTGGCTGTGCAAAGGCTGAGCCGCAGGCCAGTTGCTGGCATCATCCGGGATTTAGTTATGAGAACCAAGGTGCAGCCCCAAGATTCCCACCGAGTCCTCTGGACCAGAAGTTGGAGGCTCCCCCTGCCGTGGTTTCCGCCCACGTCCACTGTGGCTATAAATCCAGTTGTGCATGCGGACCTCTCCAGAGCTCCCCTCTCTCTGCTGACTCCCGACACTCGAGACTCATCCACCTGCGGGCCACATGCACGTTCCCGAGCTCCAAACCCCACCCACACACTGCCATTAAAATGAAGCTCCCAGGCCCTGCTCAGGGCTCCTGGGTCCCTGTCCCCGCAGGTGTGACCAAAGAAGTCACTGTCTAACATGTAGACGGTCCTTTCTTCTCGAAGCCTGAGCTGGGCGGAGCCGGAGTACAGACTCAGCCCACTGCTCAAGCTGCCTGGCTCCTGGGGGCTTTTGAGCTTCCTGTCACCAAGCCTGGGGTCATCGTCACAGGAGCCCAGACACTTTTATTTATTCATTTTTGAGACAAGGTCTCATTATGTAGCCCAGGCCGGCCTTGAGATCACGGTGATCCTCCTGCCTCAGCCTCCCGAGTGTGGGGGTTACAGGCACTTGTAGGAACTAAGGATGCCACAGTTTCCTTGCTCACCTTTTGCAACAGTCTCTAACTGGCTCCCTCTCCTCCCCTTCCAGTCCCCAACAGTCTACTCTGTACCTGGCAGCCAAAGGGACTCTATGCTATGGAAAGGTGACAGCTCATGTCCCTCTGCTCAAAATCTTTCATGGCCCCCATCTCAGAAGAAAATCCAAAGTCCTCACACAGCCTTCAAGACCCCAAACATCAGGCCCTATGAACCCTCTTCCCTATTCCTGCTCCTCTTCCCCTTACTCACTCTTGCTCCGACCACACCTGGCTCCTCCCTGTCACCGAGGAGGTCAGGCATTCTCCTGCCCCAGGGCCTTTACACTGGCTCTTTTCCTGCCTAGAACACAATCCCTGCAGAGATCCACCAGGCTTCCTCCCTCGGCATCTCCAGGGCTTTGCTTTGTTCTCACTACCTCAGAGACCCCTGACCATTGCAGACAAACATGAGCCAGTTCACCATTCTTTGTCTCCTTAACGCTCACCGCCAAAGGATGTGTTGTATTCTTGTTCACTGACACGCTTGCTGCCTCTCCTGTCTCAATCCAGATGTAACCTCCAGGGCAGCAAAAGCTTGCTTTCCTCACCAGATCTCTCAGGTTGCTCAAACAGAGGCACTGTTTGTTGAGTGACTGTAGCTTTGGTACCAGGTCCTTGCTGGCCTTTCTCACAGCCACTAACTGGCCTCGGGGGAGCACCCACTACACCGGCTCCAACACACGCAAGGCCTCCCCCAACCCACATCTGCGTGAAGCCCGGCCGGAACCGGCTCAGGTCGTCCCACTGCTCGTCCTCCTGCCTGCTTCTCCCCGGGCCCGGCTTCCAGCCCTGTCCCTGCGTGCTTTGCAATCAGGCTCAGATGCAGTTCTGCCACTTGCACAGGTGACCTCAGTGCTCCGAGGCCTCCATTTTCTCATGGGTAAAATAGGCTGCTGAGTCCACAGCTCACAGGGTTGCCGTGGGGACCCAAGAAAACGGTGCGTGCTTGTGACCTCAGCCTGCGTGGTAAATGTCAGCGATTCCTCGTATTCATATTCCTTTTCTCTTCTAGCCCCAGCTGCCCGGTTCCCTAGGGCCTGCACACATGTGGGATGCCCCAGTTCAAACACTCCCTCGGCCACCAGGCCTGGGAGGCAACTTCTTCCTCCCTCCAATCCCTCTACCCTTTATCTGCCCTGGCCACGGGGCATTTATCAAGATCTCTCCTCCTCCACTGGAGCCATCTCTGTCCCGGGCCATGCCCAGGGCTGTGTCTTACCCAGGGCAGGAACTGGGGAAATCTTAATGAATGGTGGGTGACCGGCACACCCACCCTCTCCTTCCCTCCTAATCAGAAGCCCCCCTGGGATCAGGTCTTGGGCCCACTTCTTAGCAGCTGGGCAACTGTGCACAGGCCACTTAAATCCTTGGGACCGCAGTTCCCCCGTCTGTTAAATGGGGACAACAGGACCTACCTCCTGGGCTGACCTCCCAGAATGTCACAGGAATCAAAGGCAAGAGAGCCATGAAAATGCTTGAGGGGGCAGGTGGCACTTACACGATGATAAGGAACCGTTCATTCCTCTTCCCACAAAAAGATGACCGAAAGAACCATCACCAAATGCATGGCAGTATATCAAGTGAGCCTTACTTTCTTTGACTTTTATATATCACTGAACTGCTTTGCAAAAAGTGCATGCTATTTACACTTAGGAATTCATTGCTACCATCCTCTCATATCACCATTAAGGGCCATAGGGCTCTCAGTACCCAGTACCTTCCATCAGCAAACACAAGCCTGCACAGCACAGTCCTCTGGCAATGGGGAAGAGGCACTGTGCCCTGGGTTTATACCAGGTGACCCTGCAAGGGCACAGGCCCCCTGCACGAAGAGCTTTGTTTGGCCAGAAGCCCACCAAGCTGAGCTGGGCCCAACCTCCCCCTGGCCTTTGGAAGGCTTGGACCAGGAAGTGTGGCTCTGGCCCAGTGTCGTGCCCTGGAACACTAGGATGGGTATGCAGGAGCTGAGGGGAGGCCTGGAGCTCCAGAAGTCCCCTTTCAGTCCCAGGTTGAGGGATGAGTAACTCTCCTGCCTCCCTAGGGTGAGGCCCACAGAATCCAGGAAAGACAAGCTGCAATGTGGTGGCCAAGCCTGCCCCCTGCTGGCTAGGTCTGGAGCAGCAGCGCCAGCCACTCAGGGCAGGGCTCCCAGGCAGCTACACAGGCCCCCAGACCCAGGACCAGCTCAGCCCAGGTGCCCAGAGGCAAGGACAGAGTGGGATGGGGCTCTGGTGGGCCCAACTTCCAACTCCCATGTCTCTTGCCTTCACCGGGTGGGCCATCTCCTGGCGTTTCCCGATTGCTGCCACAAGGAGTGGAAAGCCAGGGGTGTGCTGGAGGGAGGTGGATGGGGGGGGCTCCATATTCCTGCCTCTGTCTCACTCCTCCCAGGCCCATTCATGCCTCCTGGGCAGCCAAGAGAAACCAGGGCTGCTACCACTGCCCGGATTTCCACTCCCGCCCCCAGGTATTGATTTCCTGCATCATTCATTTGCCAGGCCTTGGCAGCTGTGATTAGCTCCCTCCACTCTCCCTACGGAGCCCCCTGCCCGGCCCTCCATGTTCCAGCAAAGCAGAGCTAATACCAGGCTCTAAATGAGGCTTTGCCACCCTGGCCCCAGCAACTCACAGCCGGGCCTGGCCAATTACGTGCAGGCCCTTGGATATCCCAGCCTGGGCCCTCCAGGGGCTCTCCTGCTAATAAAACCCCTCTCCCCCTGAGAGCTTCCACCCACCCGTGAAGCCAGTGACCAGCCTGAAGTATAGGAAGGGACATCCTGGGGAATCTTGAACCCCAGAGGGCTCTCTGGCCTCACACCACAAGCCTGGGAGCCCTGGGGCTGGCTCAGGAGCTAGCATCAATTTGGGGGTGTGCACAATGCTGGCAAAGCAAACAAAACAGCCTGGACTCATGGCCACAAAGCTCTTTCTCTCTGTCCCTTGTGCAATGTCTGGAGCCGAGATGGAAGAAGGAACAGGGGCAGGAACCTTCCTGAGGACATTCAGGAAACCCAGAGCCTTCTGCTAGCCCTAGGGGACCAGCTGTGGGACTCAATGCCTTCTCCAGGGAAGAAGGAGCCAGATGTGAACAGCCAGATTCAAGGCAGAGGGGAGAAACGCTAGTGAAAAATCCCAAGTGCCCACACCCAGATCAACCCCCAGAAGAGGACACCGGGAGACTCACTTCCTGAAATTCCTTCCCCGCACTCCCCAGAAGAGGGGAAAAAACCTGACTTGGTGATAATTCTGTAAGCTATGTTGCTCTTGTCAAATTATTCAACATCTGTCTTCATGTTCCCACAAAAATTAGCATAGGATAGTAGTTTCTGATGACACCTTTGGTGAAATATTTTGACTTCTACCAGTAAGTTGCAAACAACCTGTCTTAAGGATAATGTCAATTCCCACTCCTGCATATTAAATAATCCAGGGGCTTCTTGTGTTTTTGTGAGTGAGAGGAATCCCACCGACCTGCCCCTGGCTGGAAGTCTGGCTGCTCTGAGAGGATTCGGGACAGAAGAGGGGGTGTTCTCAGCACCGAGGATATTGCTTCTCCATCACCTAGCTACTGTCTTGCCCCAGAGCGAGGCCTCTGTGGTCAGCCCAGTACCCTGGCCTGCCAGAAAGCAGATTACAGGATCCACCCGCACGACAGCAAACTGGCCCAGGAGATCGGGAATCGAGGAGGGAGGGAGATCGGCTCCAAACAGACCATCTGGTCCGGCACTCGGCTGCTGTAGCATCTGTGCCCCAAAGAAAAGGGAAGCCACCTGGCCAGAATGAGTGTCTCCCCAGCCCTCCTGAAGACAGCAAAGCTCAGAGCAGGCGCGGACCACAGCGAAAGCAGGGCCTAGGGCTCTAGGCACCTGCCTCCCACCGGCCCAGGCCAGATGCTGCCAGGTTGGGCCCATGTTGTCCTTCCTCTCTTCCATTCAGTCTCCTTACTGACCTGGCCCTCCTTAGCCCCACAGGCCTGGGGACAGAGAGGCAGAGCCCAGGCTCCCTCTCTGGGACACATGTTATTCTCCAGTGCCTTGAGTACAACACACTGACTGCCACCCTCCTCGCTGCCAGGGCAACACGGGGCTGCCAGCCTGTCCTCTTTTTGAGGATTTCATGACGCACCCTCTCTAAGCAGAATCCTTCCACAAAGCCCCGCTGCCCTGCTGGAAACCAAGCCCTAGAGAGTCTTCTTGGGGAGAAAGAATTCCAAGAAGCTGTTCAACCTCCCCCAGGCATGGCCCTTCATTCATTCAACAAATACCTGCCATGCTCCCGAGGTGTGTGCCAGGCACCACGCTGGGGGCTGCCTGCAGCGGGGACAGGGACTGCAGTGGCCGTCCGGCCCCACCTGCTACCCGCACTCTTCCCCAAGCCCTTCATCTGCTTTGGGGGTGGGAGCATAAGAGTGAACCCCAGCTCTCCATCCCACTTCTTAGACCAGCCCCCAGCCTACACAGGCGCCCTCGTCACTCTACCTGCCCGGTAATGTGGCATCGAAGGGCACTCAGCAGCCGGGCATGGTCCTGCTCCTGCTTCTGTTAGACCTTTCCCTCTCCATCCGCCTTGATAAAGACTTCCCACCCCTTGGTTCCCCTACGGCCCCAAGCCAAGCTCTCCAAGGGAAGGTGGAGAGAATGTCACTCAAAGAGCCAGGGCTTGTCTTGGCACACCAGCCCTCTTTGATTTGTACTGAGTGACAACAGCTGGGACTGGACACATGCAAGGAGGTAGAGAGAAGAGGTCAGATAAGCCCATGAGTCTACAGAGACTTTCATTTCAGAGAGCCCACCCTAGTCCCTGACCCCCACACTCACTGTTGGAGGATTTCTAGGCCAGGCCCGGAGCAGCCTTGCAGAAGGCTGTAGGAGCTGGAGGGGAGAGGGAGGCATGGTCCCTGAGCTGAGCTGGCAGACTTGCCCAAGGGCACAGGGAGGGAGCTGTCCACGGAGGACACAGGGTGAGGGGGCTCCCTGAGCCCCTGAGGAGGAAGCACCAGACTCAGCAGCATCCCTCTTGGGCACCTCGAAGGAGGCAGTGGAGCTAGAGGGAATCCTTGGGGAAGAAGAAAGAGGAATCCCTGGGTCACTGGTGTCTTCCTTCATCCTAAGGAGCCAAACCCTCCAGGATAGGGTCAGTGCCACCTCCCCACAGCCCAGCCTTGCTGCCTGGTGCCTGCAGCTTCCCTCCTTCCTGCCTCTTCTGGCCTCTGTGAGGGGCCAGGCGGCCAGAGACACACAAACTAATTAAGAAGCAGAGTTTGGCCAGATGCCTGGGCCCTTCTCACCAGGGAATTCAGCCTAAGCCAGCTAGCTGTGAAAGGCAGGAGCAGGCCCCTTCCCAGACCCCCAGGCACAAGAAGACAGATCAGGGTCCTTCCAGAGGGAAGCATTTGGCACCTGAAGCTGGCAGCCAGCGGACACTGCCTCTGCCATCCTACACAGCACAAGACAAACTCTCCCCAGATCTAAGGAGGAATAATCAGGCCCTCAGCCCCAAAGAGGGAATGAGAATCCTGCCCACCCCAGCCACACATTAAAAAGTGATCTACGGAGAGGAGGAGGAGGAAGCAGAGGAAGGGCCGTGGACCCTGTAGACGACTTGGGTCACAGCACGGTGGGAGGGGTGAACCTGGGTGACACTGACCGGCTGACCCCTGTTCTTGGGGTCTTCCCGGGGAAAACCCACGGGATGGGATGGAGAAGGGTCGGAGCCCTGCGTGGGGACGCAGGAGCAGAGCTGCGCGGCAGGAGGCAGAGTTTGGCCACGTCGCCCGCCCTATGGGTGCGTGCCGTGTACGCGTTTGCTGGGGACGGTGGCTGGTGTGTCTGTGTCTGCAGGCAAGGAGAAGGAAGGTGGGCCTGGGGGACCAGGGACGGGAAGAACCGGCTCGGCAAAGGTCTGAAAGGTCTGCTGGGGTGGGGAGGGCCCGAATCCACCCCACTGTCACAGAGGGAGCAGGGTCAGCAAAGCCGCAGCGCCCGCAGGCGGGCGGAAGGCGAGCCCGGGCGCAGTCGCGCACAACTCCGGATCCAGCGGCGCTCGCTTCCCCTCCGGAAGCTGAGCCAGAGGACGCGGTCTCTGCGCAAGTAGCTGCTCCAGCCCGGTGCGACCCCACTGGGCTCCAAGTCACTCCTGCACCTGGCAGGACCTGGGAAGGCGGGTACCTCCCCCTGGCACCCCCAGTTTCACACCAGACCCTATACGACCCTATACGCCGAGGCCACCAGCTCGGTCCCCTCGCGCCCGAGGGGGGCGGGACGCGGTATCCACTCCGAGTCCGAGCCGAGGTCTCCAGCAAGCCCCGGCAGCGCGCACTTTGCGCCTCTTGCAAAGTTTCCGCGCGGGGCTAAGCCAGCGTGCAGTGGGACGCGGGCTCTTACCATAGACTCCCTGTCCCCGGCAGTGGAAGGGGATCAGCGCCAGGAGCAGAAGGCAGGTCACCTCCATCTTCACGGCCGGTGCTTCATCCCCGCGAGGCGGCGCAGCCCGAGACGCGGCGACCCGCGACGCCCACTGTGTCTCCCTCTTTCCCCGAGAGGCGACGGAGACCAGGAGACGGAGGAGGAGAAGGCGGCGGCGGCGACCCCGGTTTCTCCTCTGGCAGGGCTGCTGCCCGCGCGGGGACGCAGGGGGCGCTGGCCCGGCCCCGAGTGCCGCGAAGCGCCCGGCGCAGCAGCCAGCGCCCAGGCGCGAGGAGCCGGGCCGCCGAGCCGCCCCGGGTCCCCAGAGCTGGCCGCTGGGGTTGCTGGGCGCGGGGGACCTCTCCGCTGCGGCGGCGGCTCTTCGGTCCAACAGGCCACCGACGACTGGCAAACTTGCCTCCCCGCCCAGGGGACGTCCCTCCGCCGAGCGGGGGCGGGGAGGCCGGGACTCCGCCGGGGTTAATCCGCTGTCTCCAGTCCTGCGCGCGACGCCGAGCGCTCAGCGGCCCGACCCAAGGAGGCCGCGCTGGGCACCCTCCCGGCGACCACGGAGCCCCAGCGCAGGGCCTCCCGAGCCTGGCAGCAGCGCGGGCTGGGTTCGGCCGCTAGGCGAGCGCCACCGGTGCCGGGGTCCGCGAAGTTAGCCGAGCCACCGAGGAACCTGGCGCTCCCGCGGGAATCCGCAGAGCAATTCCAGGCACAAGGGACCCCAGACAGCGGGGGGAAGGAAAGTTTGAGTCGTGTGAAAAACAGTCGCGCTTTTGCCGAGGCCGGGGCTGCAGCGCGGGCGCCGCTGGCCGCCGGCCGCCGGCCGCCTCCGCTCGCTCGCCGCGCTCGGCTCTAGTCGTCTGGCCGCGGCCGCCACACTCCCCGGCTCCGAGCTCTCCAGAGAGCGGGGCTGCGCCGCGCCCCAACTTGGTCGTCCCCGCCCCCGCCCTGCGGGCTCGGCCGGCGGGGGCCCCGAGCGGGCGGGCGGGCGGGGCCGGGCCGGGCTCCGGGGCGCGGCGGCCGCTCGGCTCAAGGCCGCGGGAGCGCTCCGCTCGCTCGGCAACTTGGTCTTCGCTGTGCTGCTTTTGCGCCCCTCGGAGCTTTTCATTCCGCCTTCCCCCGCCTCCTTCCTCCCTCTCTCTCCTCCCTCCCTCCCTCTCCTCCCCTCCCCGTTCGGTGTCTCGCTCTCCCACCCTTTGTCGTTCGCTCTTGGGTTTGATTCCCCTCCAGTTAAAAAAAGGAGCCAATTAAAGGCAGCCCAGCTCGCCGGGCCCAGCCTCTGTCCAATTTCCTCGCCTCCCCCAGGACCAATTAGAGAAAACAAAACAGGGCTAGGGGAAGCAATCTCTTTCTCTCCCCCCCTCCCCCTCTCCCCCTCTCCCCCTCGCTCCCTCTCTCTCCCCTCCCCCCTCCCCTTCTCCCCACTCCCCCTAGCCCCCAGCAGGAAAATGTCAGAAAACAGAAATGGATCCATCTATCCCAGGGACAGCGGCGGAGGGACGCGGGTCTCGGCGCGGGCTCGGGAGCCTCACGCTCGCTCGCTCGCTCTGCGCCCGCTCTTGCTCATCCAGCCTGGCTGCCCGAGCTGGGCGCAGCGATCGCAGCGCGCTCGCCGGGCAAGCTCGGCCGCTCACCCCGGAGACCCACGCCTGCAGGACACTGCACACTTCATCAGTGTTTTCGCACTTTGGGGAGGCGGGATCGGGGCGCGGATCGGAGGGAAAGTCCCGGGCGTCTGCGGCTCCCGGGGTCCTGCAGGCGGGAGATGCAGCCGCCTGCCTAGGGCTGCAGGGCTGTGTGCTTGGCTCCGGAGTCCCCCATCCCACCCTGCCCCCGGCCGAGCCTTCGCCCTTTTCCGGGTCGCCTCGGCCTCTCCGCCGTCTCACGCGCGGGCCATGGCCAGAGAGGGCGCGCTTTGAGCTGTGCCCTTGCCGCGGCCCACAGGTTGCCAACAGGTTTGCCCGCGGACCCCTTTAGCGCCGCTACCCGGGGCCACACCAGTCTCCTCCGCTCGCCTCTCTTCCCAGCCCGCCTCCCCCAGGACCGAAGGCGGCCCCAAGGCCCCAGGGGCGCGCGCCCTCCGGCCGCAGAACCCGGCCCCGCCGAGGCCGCGCCACTCCGGGGCTCCAGGGTTCCGCTGCCTCGGCCCGGCCCTCGCGACGCCGCGGTGGGGACCGCGCAGCTCGCGAACGCCCGGGGGAGGGGCGTGGGTTCCCCCCGGCCTTCGATGGCGCCCCCCATCCGGGTCCCGCTAATCTCACCTGCTCCACCTGTCGCCGTTATTTATCTCGGCGTGTGCGCGGGGATTGGGTTAGCGCGGCCCGTGGGAGCGCGGACGACCGCGGCAGCTGTGAGAAGCCGGGAGATTGCAAACGCCCCCTCCATCCCTCGGCGGAACTGTTCCGGATCTTGACTGCGATGGTGCTTGCCTTTCTCAAAACTCCAAGCCCTATACACCAAAAAAGTTAATTTTTCTGGATGTAAATTAAAACATAAACTTAAAATATTAATAATAAGCCCCTCCTTCCCCTGGCCCATTTCCTTCTGGGCACCTCCCCTGTGCCCCTCCGCCAGGAAGTGGGAAGCCAGGGGACAGGCCTGGCGGCTGGTGAGGAGCGCCAAGAACCGACACCATTGCTGCTCTCTGCCCATCTCGGGGAGTCCCAGAGCCCCGGAAGACTTCTCCGGGCTGCCCACACCTGTTCAGGCCGCGTCGTCCCCTCCTTCTCTTCTCCCCCGTCCTGTATCCAAGGCTGAGAAAGGAGCTCCAATCCAAGCTTCGCACCGCGCGCACAGTGGATGCTAGCTGAAGATTGACCGAATTAATGAATGACACTCATCATAGGCCGGTTGCCACAGACCTAGGACACCCTCAGCGTGGCCATCCTTTCCATTCTCCTGGTGCCTGGCGGGGGGGGGGCATCATTTTCTGCTTCACAGCAATGCAAAGCTCTCTGCTTCTTCCCACCCAGTCTGACAAGGCAGTGGTGCCAACTGAGGATGCGGTGATGAGAGGCTTCATTCATTGTCATCTTCCCATTACTGAAAGCTTTCTAGGAACCCCCCCCCCCGGGAGGCCGCAGGAGTGATGTGGTGATTCTGGCTTTTCCTGGCTTTGCCTGTCTGAGCTGACGAGCATCTCGAGGGAAACCACCTTCCGTTTTTCCATACAGAGAATTGCTCCTTTTGGGGGTTGGGGTGAGTTATCAGGGACAGGGACCCCCACCAGCTCACCCTGACGTCTCTGGAGTTTGCCCTGTCTGAACACAAGCTGGAGAGAGACTCAGAATGCAGGAGGCCCCGGGAGGGCAGGGAGCAGAAGTGCAGATTGGAGCCAGGCTGGGATTGAACATTTGCTGTCGCTAATCCACTTGTGAATACTCTGCAGCTAATTGTATGCAGTGTAAAGACCTTGACAGCCTGTGTGTGTGCGCCAGCGCCTGTAAGTTCAGTCACTTCCTCCCCAAGTGCACCCTGCCTGCTGTCCAGTGTCTGACAATGGCAGCCCACCACTCACCGCTGAGGAGCCAGAGCGCACCAGACTCCGAGCCATCAGCCCTGGGGTCCCACCATAACCTCCCCAGGCCTCAGTTTCCCCAGATGTACAGTAGCAGGATGCCAGCCTTGAAGAATGGCCGAGAGAAGTAAGGAGGGTGGGAGCTGACAACACACACCGGGCACTCGTATGTGTACCAACTGTCTAATTCACGTGACTCACACAGCTGCTGCGAGGCCAAAGAGGGCCTTGGCGGCCAACTGCTGCAGACTGAAGGGATGTGAGGACCTGGCTGTCCGGTTTTCACAAGGAGTGGTTCCGGTTCTTGTCACACTCAGCACAAAACAAGGCCGAGTGGGTTGGGAGCATGAGATGTAACCCCAAGAGCTGAGGGGCTCATCAAGGGAGCCCCAGGGCCCAAGAGTCAACTGAGAGCCAGCTGCCCAGAGATAGGAAAGCCCCATGCTCTGGCCTCAGAGAAAGCTCAGGGTTTGGGCCCCAGGGAACCCAAGGGGGTGTGTGACAGGTGAGGGGCACAGGAGCCCCAGGCCTCAGTCAAACAGGGCAGCATCGGCTTTGTCTGCAACCCTGTGTTTTTAGGAAGCTCTTCCACATCCTCCTGCCCCTTGCTGTCCTCCTGTGAGTCAGAGCTGGGAAGAGGAACCAGGCAGTGAGCTGGAGGAGGTCCTCACTGGCAGGATGGTGTCATCGCCTGCCTCTCTGGGGAGATCTTCTCTGAAAATCACACAGTGGCAGGTATTGATTGAATCGCAGAGCAAGACACTCTTGCGGGGGGGCTGGCTGGGCGGGGATGAGGAACCTGGAGAGTTATGACCCCACTGAAAGACCAGTTTATTAATGCGGGCTCTAACAAATAGCCAATTAATGGCTCCGGTTGCTAATTAGTAAGCAGTTAATTCCTGTTATAAATTGTGCTGCTCAAGACTAGTGATAAGGCAATCCGAGCAGTGACACTCTTTGAAGGGGGGAGAGTCTGTACTCCCCACCACTCCTTCCTCACCCCATACCCAGGCAGGCCCTCTGCTGGCGAAATGCAGGCCGCATCCTCCATTCATTGATTTTACAAATATTAAATCAGCACCTACTACATGCCAGGCACTGCTGGAGACACTGCATACTCAATACGAACAAAACAGACAAGAGCCCTGCTTTGTGGAGGTGATAGTCTAGAAAGAGATGATAGACTACATGAATAAGAAAAATAAATACCATTTCTACAATAAGGAATATTAGAATTCTAAAGCTAGGAAGAGGAATAGGAAGTATGAAAGCCAAAATGTTAGGCCATCCATCGAAGACCTGACATTGGAGTCATGGTCTTAAAGAGGAAGGGGATTGAACTGTGCCAGATTTGGGGGGAAGAACCTTGCAGGGGGAGGAATAGCACCCAGACTGCCGGACATCCTTCGTGCCTCAGGGGTCACTGCAGGACACAGTTGTGCTCTGAACTGACAGGCGATGTGGTGACACGGCACACCTGGCAGCTCTGCGCTATGTGGGTAGATTACAGGGGTGCCACAGTATCCCAGCACCTGGCACTCAATAAATGCTTGTTATATGACTGATGAATAGTGACGGGCTAGACTGTGAGGCTGGAGCCATCTCTGCGTTTGAAGGGCTAATCCAGTTGGGTTCTCTCCTAAGCCACGTTCAGCCATCACCATAGGTTCCCCGGTGTTCAAACTTTCCAGGGAATTCCGCATCCACTGTCCACCCTGTTGCTTAACTTACCCCTGTGAGGTAAGTGAAGACCCACGACCTCCTCCATCTTACAGGTGTTAGCACTGAGCCGGGCGTGGTGATGCACGCCTGGAATCCATGCACTCTGGGAGGCTGAGGAAGGAGGATCACAAATTCACGTTCTGCCTGGGCGACTTAGCAAGCGCTAAAAGGGATGAAGCTCAGTGGTAGAGCGTCCCACACCAGACTCCAAGCTGTGTCCAGGCCTGATATCTGAACGCTCCCGTTTCCCAAGTGAGGGTGACCTGGGCTGTCCCAAGATCCCTTTGTCCACACTAATGTCAGGAAAGGAGAGGTTTGGTTTAACGTTTTTTTTTTTTGGACTGATGGTTCAATGGATCAAAAGTAATTTTAATACTGACTTAAAAAAAATACAGCCTTTACTCTCTGGGCAGGCATGAGGCCCAGTGACTTACAGCCTTTGCTTCCCTGGGGCGGGTCTGGGAAAGAGGCACAGCCACAGGAAGTGGGTTTCTACTGACGCAGTATTTACGGAGTGGGCATTGCACCTGCATGGCACTGGGCGCATCTAGCAAGGAAAGATACAGCACCGTCCTACGGAAAGAGAAATGCTTGGTTTCGGGACAGGCTGGGGGCACTGATTCTCAGGGGAGGGAAGCAGGGGGCAGAGCATCCCAGGGAATCCCTCCACTAGCTCCTTCCAGGATGCCAGGGGGTGTCAGAGGGTCCAGCGTGTTTCCAGAGTGGGAGGGCTGAGTGGGTCTTGTCCGTGGGCATCTTCCCTGGGGGCCCAGCAGCCCTGGTGAAAAGAAGCATCCAGTTTCGCTGAGCTGGTGTTTCTCAGCCCTGTCTCCCCGGCAGCCCTTCGGGAAGCAGGATCGACTGTCCCTCAGCCGGAAAAGCCCTGCCCCGAGGTGAGGGGGAGGAAGGTGGATGGAGGGGCCAAGCAGAGGGGCCAGGGTCTCCTTACTGTTTTGGTTTAACCTCCCCAGCCAGTTTGGGTTTTTCCCCAGTATCGAGGACTGAACCCAAGCCTTCACACTGAGCTACATCTCCAGCCGTTTTTTAGTTTTTATTTTGAAACAGGGTCTCCCCAAGTCATTCAATTCCTCAGACTGGGCTTGAACTTGGGATCCTCCTGCCTCAGCCTCCCACAGTGCTGGGATGACAGGTGCGTGGCACGGACCCTTTTTGATCCAAGTAGGAAATACAGAGTGTGGCAGTGAGTAACACACACACACACATCCGCATGGCATAAACTCCAGAGGGTGCCATTTGCATAGAATACCACGGGCATGGTGCCCCTCTCCCGCCCCCAGAGCAGATCCCTCTGCCTTGACCCCACCCCAGGACAAGCTGCCTCCTATTCTGGCCCCAGCCTGGCCCCAGCTCCTGTCTGCCCCCCTCATCCACCACGTTACTCCCGGCCTGACCCCCACCTCCACAGGATCCCCCTCAACTACTGGAGGGCAAGAGGGGTCCCAGACCCAACCTTGTTGTGTGCGCTGGCTCGTGGAGACAGACCACCAGCCCTGGGACTCACTGCCCTTTTGACGAAATCCTTACTTGGTTTCTGGCTCTCACTCCTCCCCATCTATGGCCCACACAGGTCGGGTCGGGAGGGCTTCGGGATCCAGACCCAGGTGGAAGAGTGGAAGAAAAGCACCTACTTAGCACTTGGGTGGCTGAAGCAGGAGGATTGCTGCGAGTTTGAGGCCATCCTGGGCTACCCAGTGAGTTCAGAGCCAGCCTGAACTACAAAGTCAGACCCTGTCTCAAAGGAAAAGAAAAGAAAAGAATGCGTGAACCCCTTGAGGATGGTCCTGAAGAAGTCTGGCCTTTTCGTCCCCTCACCAGGGCTTCTCTGAAGGAACGTGCATTCAGATTTCCTAACTGTCAAGGGCCCAGCCTAAAGAGCCTCTCACAGCCATCTTTATCATCTTCCTTTTGGAGATGGGGGTCAGGGGAACAGAGGTGTAGTGACACCCCCCACCCCAAGGCCACGCAGCTAACTGGAATCCAACACAGAGAATCTGCGACAGGGACTTGGAGTCTATACTTCTCACCATGCCCTGGTGCCACTTCACAAACAGAAAGGGTCCCAAAGCTGACATCCCAGAGCTGCACTGCCCGATACACACCTCCTAGGAGCTGTTTAACCTTCAAATTCAGTTTCTCAGTCCCACTGGCCACATTTCAGTGCTCAACCGCTACACGTGGCCAGTGCTACCATGTTGGACGACACGGCTGAAGAACATTTTCAGGTCGCGGCAGCAGTGGTCCAGAGCCCTTCATCCTGGCTCTTAAATTTCTAAGAATTGTTGGTTTTATAATTAAAAAAATCATTCTCTTGTCCTCCTTTTAACAAAATGGATAGTTTAGGGTCAAAGAAACCATACAACTACCTGAAAGAAAAACAGCAAATTGGATGCTAAAAATTTATAGCATCTGATTCTTGTTATTCCACCACAGGATAATGATACCACTTTAGTAGTTAAAGGATTTTTTTAAAAAATAGAGTCTCAAAAAAAAAAAAAGAGTCTCACTAAGTTGACCAAGCTTGCCATGAATTTGAGATCTTCCTGGCTTAGCATCCCAAGTGCTGGGATTACAGGTATGCGCCATGACACAAAGGTTAGAGGATTTTCATAGGTGACCTTCCCCAAAATGCAAAGTGGTGAAATGAGGTTTCATCAACCCCATTTTACAGATTAAGAAACTGAGGCACAGAGAGGATGCAGTAACTTCTCCAAGGTCATGATGCTGGTTGGTAACAAGGCTGGGACTTTTGACTCCAGGCAAATTAATGGGTGAATGTGTAGGGGAAATGTTTGCATATGGGTTTCACATTTGTTTACCATGCAGAGCTCAGGGACCTGTGGTCCTCTATAGATAGAATATAAATTATATAAATAATATTAACATGGTCTCAGTTAGGTACAAAGCTCCACATGGAATAAAGAAAAAGATGGATAATACCATTTTAATGATGATTGTGGGTGATGGAATTAGGGGTGGTTTCTGTCTTTGTATATTTGTTTCTCCTCAATCTTCTACAAGCAGCATGTATTGTTTTTACAATCAGAAATAAATGAGTGTTATTTTCAAATACTTCTTTTTTTTTTTTTTTTTTTTAAGTTAAGTCCCTCTGTTGCTTTCTTGGAGGGCTTTTTGGCCCTCCAGGCAGCTGGGAGGCCTGGCTAGGTTCCGCCAGGCCTGAGTTCACCTCTCGGCTCACACCCCTTCATCCAGAGGCCCTCGGGCCCCTCCACAGTAGAGTGGCTTTGAATTTACTCTGCAACATCTGCGTGCAATAAATGTCATGCTGTTTTATTTTTTCAAGTCCAATAAATTCTGATCCCAAGTCTCCAATCGCCACAGGGCTGAGAAATCAGCCTTAGTTATGTCTGGGGGGATTCTCCAGGGTCACAGAAGAATAGAGGGTCCAGGAAGAGGCTTGGGCCTGTGGTTGCCATGGTAATTGGCTCCTGCACCTTGGGCTGGGCTGTCAGCCCCTGCTGCTGCCCCACACACTGAGAGGTCCCCACAGCACCCTCTGTTGGTGACAAGCGGCCCTGGAAACCCTAGGTCTCAGTGCCCAGTGCCCAGGCTCCACCCATATCCTCATGTGGCACTGCAGCCCCCGAATGTCTGACCCTTCCCAGGCTGGGGAGCCCTTTCTTCTCTCCCTTGCTTCTTTCCATTCCCATCGGGAGACCGACACCTTCTTGACCTAACTGGGTGGCCATTGCTGCTGCTGGTGCTGCTGCCGCTACTGCTTTGACAAGAGCACCAAAGTTCCTGTGGGGAGAAAACCCAGACTCAGACTTGTCCTCCGTCCCTTCCGTGGGATGGTGGCTGGAAGAAGGGCTCTTGTCATTCCATGGGGACTCGGAAAGGGCAACATCTCAGCCTAGATCCTGCGGCCTCAGAGTCAGGTTCCCAGGCCTCTCCAGGCCATGCATCTGGAAGCCAAAGTAGCACAGATATGGGGGTACAGAATGGGGTTGGGATGTTCCCACCTCCCCTGCCCTGGGAGGGAATGGCTGGAGGGAAGCCCTGAACATTGGAAGGGCTGAATCCAAAGTAGATGCTCAGTAAATACTTCTTGTGCAAATGAATCCAATCTTGGGCACCATCCTTCACATTTCTGAGCCTTACCCTCTTCGTCTTCAAAATGGGCACCTGCTCATTCAATGCTGATTTCTTTTTTTCTTTTTTTTTTGGTACCGGGAATCGAACTCGGGTCCTTGTGCTTGTGCAACAGGCAACAAAACCACTGATCTAAATCCCCGGCCCCTCAATGCTGATTTCTGATGACCAAGCACTGCACATACAGCCATGAACATGACCCACGTCTCCTCTGATGGAAATTCTGTCTCAGTGGCTGAGTTGAGGACACGGTTGTGTCATAGCAGGCCTAGCAGAACCTGCCAGTGCCTGGGCTACCCAAACTTCAGTGCCCTCCATGGGCTTCTGACTGCCGGCACCCACAGGCCTCCGCCCAAGGCCTTTACCTCCTGGGGGAGCAGCCAGAAGGCCCAGAGATGTCAAGCTCCTAGGAGCAGCCCTCGGGCCCCTGCCCCAGGAAGTGCACAACTCCTGGGCTCCCCAAGAGGTGCTGTAGCCTGTATACCAGCAGGCCCAATGACACCATGCCACAGCACATGGTACCTGGATAAATAATGCTGCTTTCCTGTTCTCCTATGAGTGTTTCCTGGAGTCTCCAAATGCCACTTGCCCCTTGGAATCCTGGGAAAATCCAACCTATGATGAGTTATGATGAGTACTATGAAACCAAAATTAGAACAGCAAGAGAGGGGTCGGGGATTTAGCTCAGTGGTTTCGCCGCCTGGTGCGCAAGCACAAGGTCCTGAGTTCGATCCCTGGTACAAAAAAAAAAAGCAGCATGAGGGTAGGGAACAAGAGTCAATGTCACTGGAGGCAGGATCACTGGAAAAGTCTTTCTGAGGAGCTGACATTCAGTCCAGGACCTGTGCAAAGTGAGGGAGGGAGGCAGATAAACATCTGGGAGGTAGGGTGTTCCTGGCAGAGGGAGCAGTAAGTGCAAAGGCCCTGAGGCAGAAACTTTCAGAACAGGGGGATGTCAATGTTCTTACCCAGCCAGGTTGTGGGGAAGGATTCTTTCAGCATCTAGGTGTCCTGTAAAGCCCTGGACACACATGTATGAGGGCTTTTGAAATTTCCTTTTGCAAGAAAGAGTGCACCTGAGAGAGTTGCTGGGCCTCCCGGCACCACCCACTCTGTACTCACAGCCTCTGTGGCCTGGAGCAGGACTTGTTTTTCCAATAACTCATTAGTGTGGCTTTTGTTATGATTGAAGAAAAAAAAGACCCAACAAGAAAAGCGCATGCAGCGGCATTACAGGTTATTTGTGAGGGAATCCAAAGCAGCCGGCCTGGGGGGTGGGACACCTTGGCTCTGACAGCTGTGGGCTAATGTCTCTGTCCAGGTGACCCCCACTACAGCCAGCCATGGCTCACCACGGCGCTGGCCCTTGGTTCAATTCTCCACTCACTCACTTCCATATCCATTCATTCATTCCAATGCCTTCAGGTCCTACTATGTGTCAGGCACTTGCTGACGTTCACGTTTATGGCTCATGAAGATGCATCTGCCATTGTACCTCAAACCAACTCCCTGGGCAGCAAGCTGGTGGCATCTAGGGCAATCCCACACTCAGGCACTCGGAGAGCTGGTTGTACCAGGCCCTAGGGGCTCGGCCACACCAAAAGGAACTTCAGGAATCTACGATCTCCAACAGAGAAGGAAATTGACCCAACCTCATGTCACATGGAACCCCACAGAACTCCTATACAGCTGTGTCTGTGGCCTGGGAACACACCAGGAATGGAGAATGTGATGCCGGACAGGGTCTGGCTATGTAGTCCAGGCTGGCTTTGGATGTTCAATGTGCCCCTGGCTGGCCTTGAACTTCCGGTCTTCCTGCCTCAGCCTGTGATTGCAGGCATGCACCACCTCACCCAGCCCAGGAAGGTGTCATAAAGGAGGCTGGTCTGTGGGCCAGTGGCTCAGCTGCGTGGAGGGAGTCCAGGGGGAGTTCCAGGAGGCAGGTACATATTCACTCCACCTGGGCAAAGTCCACAGCCGAAGGCTTTCCCACCTCATATCTCCCCAGCCACACCTGCAAAAGTGATCTCCTTTCTGGAGGAAAACATTGGTACTGCAGGAGCTGCAGTGCGGGCAAGGGGCTGCCTGTTGAACACAGGGCACAGAGAGTGAGGCCACCTGTCCTCTTCCTCTCCCCTGACCTCCCCCTCCTCACATTCCTTCTCAAGGAAAGGCCGGGCCTACAGGAACCATGGATGCCAAAGGGGCAGCCAAGAGGCCCACGCCAGCACTGGGGCCATGGCTCCGCTGGTGGCTCATTGGCACTGACACTCCCGTGTGTGTGCTGGACTTACAGGACCCCCAAACTAACCAGATCTTACAAGCACTTCAGTTATCTCAGTGCTCAGGATGTGGTCGGGAGAGAACAAACGTGAGAAGCAGGCCTCTCCCAGGAAGCCCCATACCTCACCTCCCTGCCGCAGGAACTGGTAAGGCAGGTCTCCCAGCGGTGCATGTGCATGAGCACATACTCCTCCGCCAGCTGAGGCAAACGCATGTCCAGCAGGAGCGGGAGGGTGGGGAGGAAGTCAGCCCGCATTAGCCTCAACTTCCCTCCTGGGCCTGGTGAGCTAGTGGCAGCCCACACCTGCTCCTCCTGACCCTCGAAGCCACCCTGACCTCACCCCACTTGTCTGGCAAGGAGCCCATGTACCCACCCTCCTCCCCAGCCTGTCCCCCACTGCCTTCAGGAGGGGAGTGTAAGGGTGTGAGTGTATACTTCCTGTGTGGAACACCCCTCAGGCCTCCAAGTACAGCTTCCTGCTCTTTCATGGAATCATGGGAAGCCTAGGAGAGGGGGATTCATGTCTCCAGTACAGATGAGGAAACTGAGGCTCAGCCTGGCCCATGGGGAAGCCAGAACCAAAGTGTTTTATTTCAGACATTTATGCCACAGAATTCACTGAAGACGAGACACTGGGTAAACCCTGGAGATTCAGTCAGGTGTGGTAGTGGATACCTGTAATCTCTGGACTCTGGGGCGCTGAGGCAGAAGGATTCCAAATTCAAGTCCAGCCTGGTCAATTTAGTGACTTCGCAAGATCCTGTCCAGTGTGAAAGCCCTGGGTTCAATCCTCAGTACAGAAAAACGAAACAAAAAACTTGGAGATGGAAGCATGAATAGTCCTAATGGCCAAGATTACAGCCATCTGCTCCGTAGCATCTCGGCTCCTCTTCCCCACCGCCCAAGCTGCAGGACCACATCCAACCCCGTCTCCTGTGAGGATGCTCAGCACCCTTCCTGTACTGAAGGAGCTCTCTGTGAGCCTCGGGGTCTCTCAAGCTTGGTCCAGGACCTTGACCTTCCCGGCCGCTGAAGCAGAGGCTCTTGTAGGACACAGAAATACTAGGAATATGTTGTCAAAACCTCTCCGGGGGTGAGTCATGTGTGTGCTGGAGTTTGAGCACCAGTGAGACCCCAGTTTGGCCAAGAGATCTGGGGAGACAGCATTGCCAGTGTCCCCTAGGCTTCAGCATTTCATGGCTCCCATCCCTTTCAAGGTCCACTGTATGAGCTCCTGCACCCCATGAGTGACCCTCAGGCAGGCTGCTGGCTTCCTGGTACTCAGACACCCCAGCTGTCTATGTCCTGCCTGTGACACTAGGCTAACGACCATAGTAAAATTAATGGTCGATTCTCCCCTTGTGCTTACTTTGTGAGAGGCCCTATTCTAAACCCGTTGTGTGTATTAACTCACTCAGTCTTAACCCGCATCGCTGGGAGGCAAGTCCTCACTCGTACAGCATTGCTTGGTAATTGTCAGTCCCTCCCCAGGCTGCCAGTCCTGATGCTTCAAACATAGCCCCGTCTTCTCCTGTCTCCTCCTGCGTTTCTATCTCACCATTTCCTCACCACCCAGGCAGATTCGGGGACATAACCCAGAGCGCTTCCTTTCCTCTTAACATGCATATTCAAGTCTGGTAGCTTCTGCCTCCTCCCTCTGCACCAAGTCCATTCCTCTGACCCCTCTTCTCGGCATTCCCCATCGGCCTCCACACACCAGAAACCACTTTCCTGCTCTGCCTGAGCTTTCCAAATCACAAACCCACAGAAAATCCCTCCATGGCCCTGCAGCCTCCAGCAGTCTCCAGGATCAAGTTCAGACTCTTCAGCTTTGCGCACAGTGCCTGGGCCCCGGGATCTGGGCCCTGCCTTCCTCCCCTCTCTCCCAGCCTACACTCTGACCACGGTCTCTCCGTGGATGCCACTGGCTCCTCAGGACCCTGGCCTGTGCAGCTCCCACAGTCCGGAGTGTTTGCCACGCCCCTTTGTCCCACGGTCCCCATCCCCTGGTGACATTCTTCCTGCAAGTCTGCTTCCATCTCCGCGAAATGCGCTTCCTCTGTGCTCCCGCAGAGCTCATGGGCATTATCACGACTCTGTGTGTTTCTCCACCAAACACAGACGTCCCCGGCAGATGCATCCCAGTCAGATGTTCCCAGCTTCACCATTCCTCAGCTGTGTGATCTTACTCAAGTTGCTCAACCTCTCTGTCTCCATTTCCTTGCCTCCAGTTTGAGGCAAATAGGAGCATTTACGGCATGAAGTGGTTGTAAGAATCAAGATATAACAGAAAAAGTGCTTAGCACAATGTCTGGCACCATCCAAGTGCTCAGTAAATGTTAGCTATTATTATCTAACAATAGGAGTCTCTCTTATTCATCTTTTGCACCACAATTGCCTATAGTAGGGCCAGCCATGTGGCAAGTACTCAATTAATGTCTATTGGCTTTGTTTGAATCAGTATATCTAAGTTGCAAGCCATAGAAACCACTCTGGCTGCTTTCTGCAGAGGAGGACTTGACAAAGGAGATTAGGTGGCTCCCAGAACCTCTGGAGGATCAGAGGACATGGCCTGGAAGCCACACAGGGAGAAAGCTGTCCAGCCTAGTCCTACTGTTGTGGACACCATTCCCTACCTGTGACTAATGACCAAATACTTTTATTTGAAACATGCCCTAACATTTGCAGGCCCCAGAGAAAGAGTACAAATGGAGGCCCACACCCAGTATATAAAAATATTTTAAATTATAGAGCCAATAGACTACTAACTGCATTTTATTTAAATCTGTTCCAGTATTCCATGAATGCATAGCAAGACATACCAAAACTTACTACAACCTCAACAAAGAGGCATTGTGAATGCTTTAGTTACAAGACAGATTCTGTGGACCAGAAGGGCTTGTCTCTGCCCCATATGTCTGAGGCCTGGCTGGAGGCTTGAAAGGTTGAGGACAGGAATCATCTGCCCATTGATTTACTCACTGGTACTCGGCGGGCTGCTCCTGAGGGCCTCTTGTGTGCCCTCCTTCTGGCCTGGGCTGGCTTCCTCACACCATAGGGTCCGATCCCAAGGATGTATTTTCTAAGGAGACACCCCTGACCTGGCATCTGCCGTACTGACACTCGCTGCTGGTGGAAGCTCACGGAGTCCTGCCCTCTTTTGGGCAGAGGGAAGAGCTGAAGATCTCCCACCTTGGCAAATATGGTTTCTAACAACCAGGTTCGTGCTTGGAATCCTTGAGCTCCTCCAGACAGTGCTGGCACACGGAGCACAGGGAGTCCACCCCTTTTCCAGGGGGCTGCAGCCCGGGCCTGCACTGTGCATATGTGGGCACTCTGGCCTGCAGGCCCAGGCTCCGTCCCCGTGCCACATGAGCGCGCACCCTTGGGCTGCTCCTCAGCTTTAGGGTCCAGAAGGGCAGCACGACCTGACCTGCCCACAGAAGAGGTCTGCACAGCCCTGGAAGAGAGCCTGGGGTGATTTGGACAGTGACTTTGGGGTCCTGAGAATTGCATCATAGTGTAGAAGGGTATAAGCTCTGGATGGCATGTTCCTTGGGCTTCTAGATTTCTGACCTGAGAGGAGGGTGTGGGTGGAGGAAGACCAGAGCAAAACCCTCCAAAATGCGGAGCCCAAAGCCAAGCATAGTGGCACAGGCCTATAATCCCAGCACTCCAGAGGCTGAGGCAGGAGGATCACTGTGAGTTCGAGGCCAGCCTGAACTGCATAGTGAGACCTTGTCCCAGAAAAAAAAAAAGAATGCAGAGTCCAAAGCAGGGAACTTTGTCACCCAAGTCCAAGGAGTGGGTGCCCAGGTGCTGCCAGCCCAGGTTTGGGGTGCTGTAGGTCTTATGCTGCTACCAAAATGCATGTTGGCCTTCTTTAGAGACCTGCCTTGGAGCGTCCGTCTGGTGCAGCCTAAGTCAGATATCTGGTGTAAGGAAGTCTGGGAAAGTGAGCTGCTGGCTTGCAGAGTAAGACTGAAAAGTACGGTGTGTGTTTAAATTTTGTTGTTTTGTTTTGTTTTTGTGCCGGGGGTCGAACTCAAAACCTCGCTCTTGGGCCGGGGATTTGGCTCAGTGGTTTCGCTGCCTGTTTCGCAAGTGCAAGGACCTGAGTTAGACCCTTACCAAAAAAAAAACAAAACAAAAGAACCTCGCTCTTGCGAGGCAGGTGGCAGAACCCCTGAGCTAAATCCCTGGCCAATTTTTTTTTTAAAACTTAATAAAGTAAAAGCCACATTGCCATCAAGCCCTCTCAAAATATTGCCCCTTACTTCACACACACTTACTCCATCATGTGACTTTCTAAGCAGTTCCGGAAGTCCTCTCTCATGAGTGTCTTTAGTTGTGCCGTCATGGCTGCCTCCACGTCCTGAATCAGTTCAAGACGTTTCCCTTTCATGGTCATTTTGACTTTGGGAAAGAGTCAGAAATTGCATGGTGCCAGTTCCGGTGAATGAGGCAGCTGTGGATGAGAACACACCGCAGTTTCTGAGCCTGCCTTTCCTTTGGCTGTCGCTTGGGAGCAGCATTCACTGTATTTTCTTAAATCACATCCCATAAAGACATTCAGGAAAGAAGACTTCCAGAACTGCTTCAAAAAGTGCCAAGAATGATGGGATAAGTGTATTTGGCAGGATGGGGAATATTTGGAGGAAAATAATTGGAAATGTGTCTTCTACTGCAATAAATTTTAAAATTTAAACACTCACCTTATATTTTGCATATATAAAGCATGGAGATCCCAAATAAAGAGGATTTAAAAGCCCCAGGCATGGGGCTGGGGATTTAGCTCAGTGGTTCTGCTGCCTGCCTCATAAGTGCAAGGACCCGAGTTTGATCCCCAGTACCAAACAAAAACCCCAAGAACGTCCCAGACAGCCAAGAAGAATGGCAGATGTTCAATGACAAAATATTCATTACAGTCCACATCAATATGGATTCTTCTTTTTTTGCTTTTTGTTTTTGCAGCATTGGAGATGGAACCCAGGGAGTGCTGAGCCACATTCCCAGCCCCCCCCCCTTTAAAATCACTTTTTACTTTGAGGCAGGACTAAATCGCCCAGGTTAGCCTCCTTCTTCCATTTTTTTTTTTTTTTTTTTGTACTGGGCATCAAACTCAGGACTTTGTGCTTATCTTATACTTGCCTATGATGCTGTCACCACCAAAACCTGCTTCTACCTAACAGAATATAATTATTCCTCCCAGGGAAACATTACTCATCCCTTTATCCAAAGGGAAACAATCCAAATTCATATCAGTAATTACACCAGGATAACAAAGAAATTCAATCACCTTTTAATTCCCTCACGATCCCATCTTGTATTCTATAATCTGGAATAAATTGCAAATAGAATCATCAAATACATCCTTATGTGAAAAAGATAGGCACTAAGGGTGGAGAGTGAAAGGCAATTCTGTTAAAAATAGATAAATGGATCCATAACCAAGCCAGGAGTGCAGTATGGGTGCACACTGTTCTTCTCATTTCTGTACCCCATCACAGGACCGTGGTGGTATTTGTCACTTCACCCTGTGGCCCATTGTCTTCATAAAGACCTCAGCTGGCCAATGCTCTTTAGTAGGTGAGGTGGCTTTAGCTTCTTTTCTGGAGAAGGCTGAGCCTTTGATGGTGTAGCCTGTTTAGGATCCCACTGACTTTTACTACCTGACCTGCACGCACTAGGTGGTGCCCCGTGCATTTCCCTGTCCCGTTACCTCCCATCGATGATTAGGGTCAGGCCCCCAGCCAACACCATAACCCTCGTGTTTGCATGAGAAACCTAAAGGACTGGATAACAAACTCACCTTTCAGTTCCACAGAGCTACGTCTGTCTTCCGGTGGACATTCAGACTTCTAGACTAGCAGAGTCTGGGGTGGTGCAGATCAGGAGGAGAAGACTTGCAAATGGGTCTTTAGGTAAAAGAGTGGGAGGGGTCTGGGCTGGAGACGTGGCTTTGGGTTTCTCACTGCAATGAACGAAGACCATGGCTGCGACGTCCCGGATCATGAAGATGAAAATCAGAGTTACAGACAGGTCTCTGGGGAACAGAGGAGATGGGACACTGGGTGCTCTTTCTCTAAATGTCCTTCCCAACTGTGGCAACAGCACCCCATGCGGTCCAGAGAAAGGCGGGTCAGAGTTCACTCTCCTTGAAGGACGCTCATGTCCCTGAGGCCATGTTAGAGACTCACTGTCACTAGGCAACCATGTATTCCCAGAATTTCTCCGGAAGTATCTTTTCCCTAATTTTAAATCCCAAGAAATCTAGAAAAAAAATGAGGGAAAGTAACAAAGAGACGTTACGGATTTGGATGAATTACCCAGTGTCAAACTGAAAGCAAGATGGCATAGGAAAAGACTTTATGAACAAACCTCAGTAGCACGGGAACTAGCACAAAGAATCAACAACTGGGATCTCAGCTTATTAAAAAGCTTCTGCACTGCAAGAGAAACCACCAACAGAGCTAAGAGACAACCTACAATGTGGAAAAAATTTTTAGCAGCTGTTCCTCAGACAAAGGACTACTATCTAGAATATATAAAGAACTGGAAAAAAAATCAGACCCCCCAAATATAAAGACCCAATTCAAAAATGGGCATCTGAAATGAACAGACATTGCTCAGACAAAGAAGTAAAAGCAGCAAATAAATATATGAAAAAATGTTCAGCATCACTGGTTATTCAAGAGATGCAGATGAAAACAACACTGAGATTCCACCTCACCCCAGAAAGAATGGCTGCTATCAAGAAATCAACCAATAACAAATGCTGGTGGGAGTGTGGAGAGAAAGGAACCCTTCTCCATTGTTGGTGGGAGTGCAGACCGCTGCAACCACTATGGAAATCAGTGTGGAGTTACCTCAAAGAACTAGGACTAGCGGTCCCATTTGACCCAGCTATTCCCCTGCTGGGTATCTTCCCCAAAGAATTAAAAGAATCATACCACAGTGATATATGTGCACCCATTTTTATAGCGGAACAGTTTAAGCAAAAAAAAATAAATAAATAAAATTGACAATACAAATAAATATTTTTAATTCAAAACAAAACAAAATAAAACTGAAAGCAAGAAACAGAACCCCCCGTACATAGAATTAACACTAACATTTCAGGGAGCCGGGGAGAGGAGCTCATAGGCAAGAATGTCACCATCTAAACAGTCTTGCCAATAGTTGCTGCTATATCAACATTTGTTTGCGGCCTTACTTGCTACCATTGGTGAGTTGGTTTTACAAATAAAATAAATATTAATAAGATTTTATGGATTGTATAATTTATACGAGTCCTGTAGGCAATATTTCAAAAATAAATTTTGGAAGCAAAGTAAGTCCTTAAATTGGCAATTTTTATATGCATAGTACTGTTAACCTAGCTAGGAAATCTGAATGTTACATTCTTCAGATGGCATCTAGTCACGGTCACTGGCATTTTCCAGTGTTTGAATATTCAGTGTGGAAGAAATGCAAAGAAAAAAAATAGAAGTAGAGTGGAATTCTCAGACACAAAATCAGAAGCTGATCCAAAATCTGCATGAGCAAAAGCAGTATCAATTTCAACAGCAAAAAGAAAATGGGGGCAAACAGGAAAAGCACTTTCATTATTTAAGAAAAAAGCTAGTGGGCTGGGGATTTAGCTCAGTGGTTCCGCTGCCTGCCTCAAAAGCAGAAGGACCTGAGTTCAATCCCTGGTACCAAAAAAAAAAAAAAAAAAGAAAAGACAAAGAAAAAAGCTTGTATGTTTTCACTCTCACATTGCAGGTGTTTTTTGGATACATGCTTGATGATTCCAGTTATGCCAACATGGAAATTTTTTGCTTTCTAGGTCTGGTATACTTATTCCAAAATAAAGATCTGTACTATTAGGCTAATTATTGTATGCTTTCTGTGTTGCAAATTTTGTCATTTTAAGAATAAAAATTCAGCCAGGTGTGGTGCAGCACATCTGTAATCCCTGCACTCTGGAAGGCTGAAGCAGGAAGACTGCAAGTTCTAGCCCAGCCTGTAGCAAAACCCTGTCTCAAAGTAAAAAATTTAAAAAGGGCTGGGGATATATCTCAGTGTAGAGGCCCCAGTGTCAATATACAGCACCATGCACAAAAATTTAAGAATTAAATATTTGTGTTAGCTTTCAATTTTTTTTTTTTAGCTTTCCATTTTTAAATGACTTTTATTTGGCATTACTTTCCTACTAATAGTCCCTTTTCCCAGTGTTTTTACTTATCAGATGTCTATGCCAGGTAGGGAGCAATTTTACACACTAAGATAATCTTGTCAAAATATATTAGTTCATATTACTAACAATGCATTCATTTTATAGAATATGTTTCTTTAAACAAAAGACTTCTGAAATTTAACAACCCAATCACAGAAAAATGATTCACTGTTTATTATTTACAGTCACTCATTATTATTTAAAATATGTAAAATAGTGCAATGAAAAATTCAGAATAATGTATGACTTCAGAAATGTTCAGGACTTCTCAGAAAGCACAATTTCTCATTCCCAAATTCCCCCAAATCAGTATCTGTCAGGAGTTTGGAAATCCTAACCAGCCAGTGGCATCTCCTCTGGTTGGGACCTCTGGATTCACCTGGGCCCGGGGGCACTGGAAGGTGTGGAGCCCTCGTCCTGGGCACGCCCGCCAGAGGATGAGGACCCCACCAGTTACCACCCCCTCCACCTGCTGTGACCCCAGGCTCCAGCACCCCAGCGCTCTCGCCAAACCAATCCACCAGGATCCCGGGAGTCTGCCTTCCTCTTCCCTGGTCCCGGGAGAAGGGAATAGCATTTACCTGCTTCCTTCTTTAGTCCTTTTCAGATGTCAACAGGGAAGGGAGGGGACTGTTCCTCTGCAGCTGGACCCCACACTCCACCACCCTGTCCATGGGGTTGGGAGGGATGGGAGGGAACACTGTGTGGGATCCCTGGAAGATGGAGGGTGCAGAGCCAGGTGAGGCTGCCCCCCTGGGGAGACGGTGTCCAGTTTGGGGCTCCTCTTCTTTGGGCTTCCTGGAACCCAGGAAATGCAGAGAGACAAGTCACATAATGAAGAGTAGGGTCCACCTCGTTCTCCGCTTTAGGAAATGTGGCAGCTCGGCTATCTGCTACTGCAAGATAAAGCACCCCAAAACTTTATGGTTTAAAACAGCAGTCGTATTCAATCATAATTCTGTGGGTCAGAGATTCAAACAGGTTAGAGCAGGGACAGCTCATCTCTGACCCCTTAGCCGTCTCCTGGAGCCAAAATGTCCATGGCTTCTTTTGGCCGCCCCAGCCTGAGGGTCCCCTGAAGGCTCAGGGAGGGCTGCGTGGCCCAGCTCGCTGGGATCTGGGTTCCCTGGTTTTCCTTCTTTCCAGGCCTCTCCCTGCCCATCGGGTTTTCCACATGGTGGTCTCCCCTGAAGGGAGCAGAACCCCTTAGGGAGTGGCTCAGGGCTCACCGGAGCTCAAAGCGGAAGCGCCTAACAGTGGCAGTGTGGTGGTGGGCTGACCATACAGGGGCTGGAAAGAAGGAAGGCAGGAGGGAAGGGCCCTGATTTGTAGTATTTGCCAATTCCATGGTATAATTTTTCTTTTCTTTATAGTACTTGGAATTGACTCCAGGGGCTCTCTACTACTGAGCTACACCCCAGCCCTTTTTATTTTGTTATTGGTACCAGGGATTGAACTCAGGACCTTGCACTTGCGAGGCAGGCAGTGGAACCACTGAGCTAAATCCCTGGCCCCCTTTTAATTTTTGAGACAAGGTCTTACTAAGTTGCCCACACTGGCCTCTGACTTGTAATTCTCCTGCCTCAGCCTTCCAAGCAGCTGGGATGACAGGCATGCATCACCATGCCTGGCTGTGAGGTAAAAGCTTCTCTTTCCCTCCTTTTTTCCCTCCCTCCCTCTCCCTCCCTCCCTCCCTCCCTCCTTCCTTCCTTCCTTCCTTCCTTCCTCTCTCTTTCTACCATGGTACTAGGAAATGAACTCAGAGCCTTCACACTGAGTACATCTCCACCTTTAAAAAAATTTTTACTTTGAGATAGGCTCTCACTAAGTTGCCTAGGCTGAGGTCAGAGCTGTGATCCTCCTGCCTCAGCCTCCCAGAGTACTGAGATTATAAGCATGCACCCTGTACCTAGCTCCAAAACTAATTTCGAGCAACCTACTCAATGTAGTGAGCTCATATAACTCCTCGAGACTTACCAATCAGCCCTTAGAAGCTGTTCCACACAGCCCAGAACACCAGGCTGTCAGGCCCAGGCCAGGACTTGCCATCCCTTCCACACATCCTCTTGGTTAAGGCCGGGCCCAAGGCTGAGATAGAATGTGAGTCCCTAGGGGCCACCAAGATAACGATCACCAGGGGTAATCACGCTAATCGCAGGTCTGGCAACATTATGGCCGCTGGACACCAGACATTTTGCCACCTACTTGGCTAATATTACCCCTTTCCAGCCTGAAGATGCAGGTTTGTTAGCACTTCTTTCAAAACTGAGGCGCCCGAGGCCAGGCAGGTGGCAGACAATGTCCGGAAGATGAGTAATAATAATAACAACAATAATACTCAGCGTTGGCTGAGCACTCACTATGTGCAAAAGACTCTGATGAGATGTTGTATACATTGTTTCATTTAATCCTTACTGTCCTATGTGAGAAGTTCTACTGTTTTATCTGTGAGGAACCAGACCAGAAAAGTTACCTAAACTTTCCTGGCCTAAAAGTGGCTGAGCCAGGATTTGAACTCCTATCTCTCTGGTGCTGAAGTTCAGGCTGCTTGTCACCGCATGTCTCTAGAACGACAGCAAGAAGCTATCGTAGGGCAGGTACCAGTCCTGGGTCTGAGGATGGGACTGCTTTCAGCACACTGCAAACCAGTGTGTTCTATTTTGTGGGTTTGGAATACTGTACCGAGGAAGGGGTCTGAAGACCTTGCCGGATTGCCAAAGGTCTGTGGCCCACAATAGGCCAAGAGTCATGTTCAGGATCAAGAAGGGGCCAGCACTCTGCTAGCATGTGGCACCCAGAGAGGTGACCCATGAGCTTCTGGGTGACAGATGGGATGTGTGGTTTATTTCTTACCATGCAGGCTGCCACTGCCTCCCTCGGGCTCCTTGCCTACATCAGAGGCCACGATCCTGCCCTGGTCCCAGGATTCTGACTGGCTGCTGTGACCGGCCAACAGGAAGGACAAGTGGCAAAGGTCAGCCAATCCCCCTGCGATCCCTGTGGCTGCTTCCTCAGCCCTCACAGCGGCTCTCTGCCCTGTTCCCTGCCACGTGTGGGCCGGCCGGGCATCGCCAGGAGCCAGGTGCCTGCTGCACCGAGAGGCAATTTATGAACCATGGGTATTTTGTCTGTTTACTTGAAAGCACAAAAATTTGTCACTTGTGTGGGTAATTTGCAGCTAATTACGAGCTTACAATCTGCAGATAGGAAAATCAGGGCCAACGTGCGCTTCTTGAGGAAGAAGAAAATTACCCCAAGTACTGTGTAATTATACACTTAGCGGGCACTGCGCTCCCACCCCTCACCCTTCCCACGCGGGCTGCCAGCAGGGTGAGGTGGCTCACATGCCCACCGAGGAGGCTCCTGCTCCGGGGAGGGAGGCCCCGCCTGCTGTGGAGACCACGAGGTGGCGACGGCTCACCTCGTCCCTTCCGTCAGTTGTCCCATCTGCTAAGCAGCGAAGGAGCCAGGCAGGTCTCGGGAGGCTCCCTCAGGGAGCTTCCAGTCAAATGGCAAGACACAGCTGCTGGCCTTAGGCTGCCCCAGTCTGAGGGCAAGGTAGACAGCAAGGCCCTGGAAGCTCCCACTCTGAGGGAGGAGGCTCAGGTCCTGGCCTGGGAAGAAAATGCAGCTCCTGACAGCAGGGGCTCCAACTCCGAGGGAACAAGCGCAGCTCCTGTCCGTGGAAGCCCTGGGTCTGATGAGGGAGACGAGCCCTGCACCCCCTCCCCTTGATGGGGAGACATAGCCCTGATTTCTGGTTGTCTCTGGGTTTCTTTCTGTCTCTCTCCATGTGAGATGCACAACCTGCCAGTGCACCTCAGAAAGTTGGTGCGGCAATTGCCCTGCTCCAGATGTCCCCAAAGCCTCCCTGCTAGGACTTGGGTCTGGAATGTCTCCCAAAGGGACGTTTTAGAGACTTGGTCCTCTGTTTGGCACCACTGGAAGGTGGTGGGGCCTTTAGGTAGTTGGGGCCTAGTAGAACGTGAGCCCTCCAAGGGAACAGTGGGACTCTTGTCCCTTCCTTTTATTCTTTGTTTCTTGGCTCCCATGAGGTTAGCATTGTTGTCTGCCACCTGCTTCACCCATGATGTGCTGCCACGCTATTGTCCCCAAAGCCATGGAGCCAATCAACCATGGACTGAAACATCCAAAACTATGAGCCAAAATAAACCTTTCCTCTTTTTAAGTTGATTTATTGCAGCCATTTTGTTATAGTAATGGAAAGCTGTCTAACACACTCCACGTAGATAGCCCCAGCGCCTTCTCCCTCAAGACCCTTACCCCATTCATCCTCCCTCTAGCCATCCCTGGACCATGGGATGAAATGGGAAATGAGCTTAGAAAATCCCTCTCTCTCTCTCCTCTTCCTGATCTCTTTATTTGCAGCCTAAATCATTCATGACTTGTAATAAAGTCCTCCACAGTCCCCTCCCAGCCCCCTGCAGAAAATATTATTTAACAGAAAGGTGACAGTTATGTAATTTAGTCTCGGTCTCTATTATTGATGAATTTGACCATGAAATATTTAGGCTTCTCTGTGTTCTGCCGCTCAGGATCTGACAGTAACAGTGTCATGTTCCAGTTCAGCCCTCTGGAAGATGTGTTGATGGAGCGTGCTCTGCCATCTCCACAGAGACCCACCCTCCCCACTCAGGGCTCCACCCAGCGCTGACCGCAAGGGTCCTTGTGTCCCCTAGGAATTTCCATACCAGCAAAGTGGCCAGAGTCCATGCAGACACCTGTGAATCCAAGACAGTGTGAGGCAGGAAGGAGGGAGAGGGGAAAGCACTATGTCTCAGTTGTCTGTGCCAGTACAGTGTTAATTTATTTAATTCCCCAATGACCCCATACAGTAGATATCACTGGAACCCATTCCAAGTTGAGGAAACGGAAGTTCCGAGAGGTTAAGATGCTCTCTCAGGTCATCCCGCTAGCCTCTGGTGGAGCTGACGTGGATCGAAGAGCTGTCATGCAAGCCTGTGTTCTCTCCGCTCCACACAGTGGAAACAGATTCTGCGGAATACCACACATGCATTCTGGGACTCCCAGTCCAGTGCTCTTTCTGTTCAGGATCATAGTCCTTGGCTGGGAATTCTGGGTGGAGACAAGATAGGAGAGGAAGGAGAGGTCGGGGTTCCATCCTCAGAAGATTCCCAGCCCGATGAGGGGACAGCACCAGATTTCTAGCAGGGAGCTACAGCCAATTCCACTGGCTCAAGTGGGAGTCCAGTGGCAATAGGGAAACAGAGGTCTGAGCATTGTTATCCTGCCCTGGAAACTGGAGGGAAGGACTTCAGGTCTTTTAACACCACACAGCACTCCTGATTCTTCTGTAGTTTTCTGGGGGTGTTGTACCCCTGACAAGTCACTCATCAGACCTTCTTCCTCCTGGCTCTGTAGTCCAATGGTCTGCCTGCCTGCCTGTCTGTCTGTCTGTCTGTCTGTCTCTCTCTCTCTCTCTTTCTCTGTCCCAGGCTGGGAATGATTGATAAGCAACCCCGATGTGATGTTAAAATATGCATTAGGCTAATTGCATGCTAATTAAACAGACGAGGCCATTACGACTGCTTGGGGCCCATCTGTGCTCTGCCACATCCCAGTGCACTGCCAGAGCCAGGGCTTCAAAACACTAGGGACCCACACGGCCAAGGGGGACAGACAAGGTGACCCCTCAAAGGGACCCGAAGGGTTGTCAGGCTGAAGAGCACTGGCAAGCAGAATCTGCAGCCATTTCCATACAAGGAAGAACTTTCTAACCACAAGTCACAGGCTATTCAACTACAGAAGTGAGCTCCCTGTTGTCGGAGACAAGCAAGCATGTAAATGGGGATCCCTGCATGGTTTTGGAGAAACAGAGGCCCATGCATTCCGAGATGGCTTATGTTTCCAAGCTTTAGGATTGCTATGATGTAGGTCAAGCCCAGTCCGTGTTCATGCTGCTCCCTCCCATCTGCCATCCCCTGCCAGGCAGAGGGGACGGGGAGGAGGCTGGCACCTGACCCTCCCCTCCAAATGAGGCCATGTGGAACACACTCTGGGGGTCCCTGAGCTCTGCAAGGAGAAATGGCGACCAGTGAAGACTCCTCCAGCCCATTCCAGTCCCTGCAGGAGAGAGGTTTCTGCTGGGGTCTAGGGACAGGCTCATTTCATCGTCTGGTGCCTTGTGTGTAAATATTTCATATCCCCATTGAATATTTTGGGATGATTATGAATTCTTGATGTAGAAGAACCTTGGTATGTATGAGATGCAGCCGGCTGCTGCTGGGAGGGAGGCATTAGGGAAGGCAGAGCAGATAAATCATCACCCAGCCTGGGCCCCGGTGAACAGCTCACAGGCCTCGGTCCCCAGCCACTACCTACATGCCAACATCATGCCAGCACACAGCACGTCCCACCTACCCTGCACCCACACACCACACACGCCAACCACACCAATTGCACATCGCCAGGTGCCAACCACACATGCACCATCGTTTCTACCCTCATCCTGCGGTCATTACCACCTGGCAAGCGGCCATTCCAAGAGGACGCCCATGGTCCGCACCTTATGTGAGGGCATGAGGCCAGGGACCACGACTTTCAGTAACGGTAGCACCGAGGGGGAGTCACTATCCCCAGGCCACACAGAGCCAAAGCTCTTCTCAGGTAGTAAAATCTCAGTTTGCTTGCATGAAAATCTGTTTCACGTGGTAACTGAAGTGTTCTGCCCATCGTGGGGAAGGGGAGAAAGTAGCGGGTGCAGGTGGAACTAGGTGGACCACATGCTGGAAACCATGGAAGCAAACATAGTACAGATGAGTCTGTTAGGATATTCTCTCTGTGTGTGTTGGGGGGGGTGTGTGCTGGAAATTACCCCTAATAAAACTTTCAGTCTAGTCTACATATGAAATTCAAAGGTCTCCCTGGCTACCCACCCCAGGGCCAGCCGCTTCAGTGGGAGAGGCAGGAACACATTTTGTTTGCTTTCCTCTCCCCCAGCTCCTTTCCCTCCTCCAAGGGGTTGGGGAGCAGGAGCGGTTTTACTTGCCTGGTACTGAAAAGTGCTCAGCATCGCCTTCCCTGCACTCTCATGGCAGGAGGGAGGTCATGGGCTCTTTGGAGACATCCCCTTCCTGGTCCACTGCTGATCTTTCTCACCTGTCATCTGTCCCCCACGTTGGTATGGCTCAGTTCTGGGGTCGCTTCATAGTCCTTCACTACCCCAGCCTCAGTTGGTGCAGCCTTTTTGGAAAGAATACAAGGCATCCATCCCTAGCCAGCCCCACTGGCCCAGGGTAATTCTCCAAGGACAGAGCCTTTCCCGGAGGCTCCATGGAATCCTCAGCACCCTTTGCCACCAAAGCCGTGTGAGTCCTAAACCTGCCAACCAGTCTCATCCTCTGTACCTGGAGACATGAGGCTCAGCTTCCTGATACCTCCCTCTTCCTGATCTCCCCAGCTCTGTCTTCCTCTCTTATGGTCTCCAAGTTAGGAACGAACATCGAGGCCCAGTTCTTGGCCACCTCCTTTGCAGGTCCTGCTGGGCTGGTCTAGACACACACTTTGGAGGTAGACCAGTTGGCACCTGTTGATTCTGCAGTTTAATTGAGACAGCGGTAATGCCATGTAGCTTCCGCTTACCCTATGATCCTGAGCAGAGAGCGGTTAGTACAGTTAGAGAGAGACAGAGGTAGTGCCCTGGGAAGTCGAAGGAGGGAGATGGTGCTTCCAGCTTGTGGACAGTGTTCCAATGTGCGTGGATGAGGGAGGCAGGGAAGGGCTGGCATGAGGAATAGCATGGAGAAGGCTCAGAGAAACCAGGCATGGTGGGCCATGCCTGCAATCCCAGCATTCGGGGAGGCAGAGGCAGGAGGGTGGGCAATTTAAGGACTTAGCAAGACCCTGTCTCAAAATTTAAATATATATATATATATATATGGGCTAGAGATGTATAAGATGTAATTGAAAAATATGGTGAATTTTAAAACATGGTGAAATTCAAAAACAACTTATTACAGTAAAAGGCACATTGTCATGAATCCCCCTCAAAATACTCCTCCTTGCTTTGAACACATTTATCCCATTGTTCTTGCCACTTTAGAAGTAGTTTTGGAAGTACTCTTTCGTGAGTGTCTTCAGTTGCACTGTTGTGGCTGCCTTGATGTCCTGAATCAGTTCAAAACGTTTACCTTTCATGGTCACTTTGATTTTGGAGAAGACCCAGAAGTCACATGGTGCCCTGTCCAGTGAATAAGGTGGATGAGGATGAGGGGATGAGGGGATTTAGCTCAGTGGTTCCGCTGCCTGCCTAGCAAGCGCAAGGTCCGAAGTTGGATCCCCTGTACCAAAAACAAACAAACAAACAAATACGGTGGATGAGGACACGTGGTCATGTTTTTATGAGCCTGCCTTTGTGTCGGACAGCACTTGGTAGCAGCATTCAACGTATTTTTTTTTTTTTAATCACACCTCTAAAGACACTCACGGAAGAGGATTTCCAGAAGTGCTTCAGAAAGTGGCAAGAACAATGGGATAAGTGTATTTGATGGGGCGGGGGCACGGATTTTGAGAGGAATTAATGGCAATGTGTCTTCTACTGTAATAAATTTTTTAAAATGTAAGCATTCACTGTATATTCAGGTCAGAACACAGAGCTCAGTGTTAACACCCTGGGTTCAATTCCCAGAACCACACAGAGAAGGAGAAAGAAAAGGTGGTGGGGGGGAGCAGATGGGAGTGAAGAGGAAGGGAAGGAGGTGGGGGAAGGTCTTGAGGGGCCCACTCAGCACCAGCATAGAGCAAAGGCAGGGTTGAGGGGTTGGGGAAAAGGCTAGGAAAGCAGGCACCCTGGGTCTGGCCGCAGCCAACCCCAATGAAGGAGTGCAGATTTTACCGAGGGACTCCACTAGCTCTGTTGAGGGTGGCTTAGGTGAGCAGCCTAAAAGCAGACGGAGCATGGGACAACACGCAGGTGATGTGGTTTTGGGGATGAGCTCTCAGGAGAGCCAGGCGGAGAAGCACAGCTGTAGGAGAGGGGCTGAGCCAGGATGTGGTCTAGGCCGAAGTCTGGGTCCTGCCCTATCCTCTGTTGGCTGTGGGCCACCCCAGGGGCAGGGCATAACTTCCGGACTACATGGCTCCTCTTGGTCAGGGCAATTCCCCAAAGAAGTAGCAGTTAGAAGTCACTGGCAGTCAGCACAGCCACTGGGAAATGGGCTCTTCTGAAAGCTGAAGGGAAAAGGGATCCCATGGGGTCCCCTACAAAGGTCATGTGTTCTGGTTTTTAGCTGGAGGCTGTGGGGTATTTATTACGTGATAGCTACACGATGGAACAGTAATTATTCAAGCCTGTGTGAGATGGTTTGGAGCCCGGATCAGAAGGGAGCAGAATGAGGGTCTGAAGCCTAAACTAAGAGAGAGGCAGGGGAGAAGGAGAAAGGTGACGTATGATTGAGGCCAAAGAACACAAGCTGTTGATGGCTTGTAAAGGAACGAAGGGTGATGGAATTCAGTCTTGTGAGCCTGGGTGAAGGCCAGACAGGAATGACACAAACAGAATTAGTGCCCCCTTAAGAGGCACGAACTTGAGAAGGAGTGACCTCCTCTGTACGGCCTGTGTCAAGCTCAAGGGGTCCACAGACCACGTATTGGTTGCCTACAAACAACCATAAACGTGGATGCTTCAAACAACCAAAACTTAGTCTCTCTCAGTTCTGGAAGCTAGAAGTTCAAAATCGAGCTGCCCACAGGAAGTAAGAATCTCCCCTTGCCTCTTAGCTTCTGGGGCTCGCCAGAACCATGTGGTGCTCCTCAACTTACTGATGCAACAATTCGGTCTCTGCCCCTGTAGACACGTGGCATTCTCCACGTCTGTGACCAAATTTCCCCCTTCTTCTAAGGGTCCTAGTCATTGGATCAGGATCCATTCCCTAGGGTCATATTCCCAAGGTATCCCTAGGATATCTTTTGGGTTATTCAACCCACAGTCAGCCCTGAGACAATGTCTGATGAGCATTTGAGAATGTGGGCCTGGAGCTTGAAAATAACATCTCCACAAAGAACAGCTTCAAGGATGGTGACAGGCAGGGAACAGGAGGGAAGGAGGGGCCCATGTGCTGGGCGTGGCTAGAGGTCAGGTGGATGTATCAGTTACCTGTTGCTGCGTAACAAATTACCACATACTTAGATGCTTACAACAACTCACGTTCCTCACCTCAGTTTCTGTAATCACAAACTCAAGCCCAGCATACCCAGGTCCTCTGGTCATGGACCCCTAAGGCTATGTCAATATGTCAACCAAGATGGGTGTGGTGACACGTGCCTGTTATTCCAGCACTCTGGAAGGCTGAGGCAGGAGGATCCCATGTTTGAGCCCAGTCTGGGCAACTTAGAAATTTCGGGAGATCCAGAGTCAAAATAAAAATAAAAAATAAAACCAATCACCAGTATAGGGGGAGAAGTCAGCTGAACTGTGACCCCAGCGGTCTTGACTGGAGAGAAATCTGCCTCCAAGCCTACTCAGATCCTGGGGCAGAAACTTTCCTTGCTTGGAAAAGTCAACAGGAAAGACTTCGAACTCAAAAAAGGCCTCAGTTGCTCTTTTAGTCTTCAGACTAGTCTTTCCCCTGATGCTCCCATTCCAGATAATATACCTTTTTAATTAACTCAAAATCAACTGACCTGGAATTGCTAAATCCCTTCACTTTTGACATCATCTATTGACAAGAAGCAAGTGACAGGCCCCAGAGGGATTACACAAGGGGATGACACACTGTGGGTCACTTCAGGGCGTGTCTGCCGCAGCAGGAATTACAGAATTACAAGAGCAATGACTGTTCCTACAGCTGCTCCATAAATGAAAATGGTAGGCATTTCTATTGCTCAAGAAAATCATGAGAAAAGTTAAGGAAAACTTTAAGGTTCCCTGGGAGTGAAGAACCCAGTCTAACTGGGGGTAAGGACAGCCTCATGAAGCAGTGGTATTTCAGCCCAGAAATCCAGGTTAGACAGGAATTAGATAGGCTGTCTGTGGAAGAGGAGGGATGCTCTGGGAAAATAAAATGTCAAGTGCAAAGGCCCTGGGGCCACAGGATGCTGAATGAGTTAAAGGAACTTAAAGACTAGTTTGACTGGCACATGGAGAGTTGGGAGAAAACTTGCAGCTACAGATAGATGGTTCCCAGTGCCTACATTGGTGAAAAGTCACCGAGCTTAGATGAGAGGAGGGAACTTTTTTTTTTGGTACCGGGGATTGAACTCGGGTCCTTGCGCTTGCGCAGCAGGTGACAAAACCACTGGGCTAAATCCCTGGCCCTAGAGGAGGGAACTTTGAGATGCAGAAATTAGGCCTCAGTAAAGTGCTGTTAAATAAAACAAATAAGCTGCAAATGCAGGGTGAGTCTGCATGGGGACGAGCTCCAGGCTGCAATCCCAGCACCTGGAAGATGGCAGGGCCGGTCCGGGGGTGAGGGGCAGCTCCATCAGGCCTGTGAGCACAACTGAGTGCCCCTCTGTGGGCCTGGGCATGGAAGGCACAGCCCCTGCCCTCTGGGGGTGGAGTCTGGGAGGGGAGAACAACTCCAGCACCAAGGGCAAAGGCTGGCGGAACAGATGCGGTAAGGACACAGATGCGGTAAGGACACAGGCACAAACCCGGGAAGAGGTGATTCATCTCCTGGGGATGATGAGTCGCTTGGATGGGCCTCTGTCAGATGACATCAGGACTTCTAGTTGTTCCTCCCCAGAGCCTCTTGCCCTTTCTCTCATAGTAATACAATCTCGGATCTGATTTTTGAAACCAGGTACCTAGTTCAAAATAAAGACTACATTTCACATCCCTTCCTTGCAGCTGGTCAGCGGGATGTAAGTGGAAATGCAGCATTGTACCAATAGATTTCCTTAAGAGCAGCCTTAAGAGATTTCCTTTTTGATGTTTAGAATGCAGAGGTAATGGCTGGAGCCCGAGCCATCATCTTGGATCATGAGGCACAGTAGACAAATCCACAAGCTAGAATAAGCCTAGGTCCTAAAGACTCTATGGAGCAGAGCTCCATCTGGACTTTTACATGAAAGAGAAACAATATCTATCTTACAGTACTATTACTTGACGTCTTTATTTTTTCAGCTGAATCTAATGCTAACTAACAAAATGGAATAGGGGGCTGGGAGTGTAGCTCAGTGCCAGAGCACTTGCTTAGTATGTGTGAGGCCCTGGGTTCGATTCCCAGCACCACACACACAACAATAGGAGTGGGATAGGTAGAAATGGTTGTTTCTAAGGCAGAGAGTGATTCTTAGGAGAGGGTGGTGAAGGCAGGGAGACGAAGTGGAAGAAGTTCTTGCTGTCCTAAGTGGTCTGGACCTTCTCTCCTGGCTGAGGTTTGGAGGGGTGGCAGGGAGGAGGCCTGGGAGCAGGATGGGGAGGAAGTGGAAGGAAGAGGCCTTCAGGACCAGAAGCCCCTGGGTGTGCATGGTTAGCGTGGGCCAGGGTGTGACTCCCATCTCTGGCTTGGGGGCCCAAAGCGGTAGAAGGATAATCTGATTTGCAGAGGAAGATTCTGACAAATGGATGCAGACAAATTGAATTTGAGTGTCCAGCAGGAGAGCTAGTGGGAGAGTCCGGGACACAAGGAGAACTGCCACCTGGCGTCCTTGGAGAAAGGTCAGGACAAAGGAGGGAGATTTATTGGGAATCATGGGCTTGGTGATAAAGGGAAGACAAGACCATCAAAGAGAGCGCGAGAGAGGACCTGCAGCGTGGAAACTGCACGCGGCTCAGGACAGGGTCCCAGGGCTGTCTGCGCTTCAGGGAAGGATTGAGCAGGGAACTGGCAGAGGGGAGGAAGGAGGAGATGTGGACAAGCTCAGAGTCTGCAGAGGAGAGACGATGGGCGCGTCAGAAAGGCAAGGAATGGGCTGCGAGTGCCAACGCCGTGCCAGGGAGGTGGGCGAGGCCCGCCCCCTGCCCAGGGACCCACCCACCACGTGGGCTGGGAGAGACGCTCACCCCCGTGCTGAACCCACCGCGTGCGAAGTGGCCAGTGGGAACTGCCACGCACACACACTCACTGCTTTTAATACGGAGTCCATCTTAAAATTCTCTTGTGGAGTTTAAATTATTTTAGAACGCGGCTAGTCACACAGTCTCGCCTATTTCTCAGAGAAGTGTTTCTAAATTGACTTCTCATTCTTTCTCACCCTGACAAAGGCTTCTCCTTGACAAGTGTTCCTTGACAATGTGTGCATGGGATGGCTCATTTGCAAATCAGGAGTGTGCGTCGGCTTGTGTGTGTGCACGGGCACACACGTGCACATGGGGGTGCACACGTGCTCAGGCCTGGGAGCCGGTGTGGACATCCACACCTCACTGCATGCTGATGCTTTTCTTGGCGTAGATTGTTGTTTAACTCATTGCCTTCCAGCCAGGCTGTGGGGTCCTTGTCGGGGGCAACACCTTCCATCACCTCCTCATCTCCCTCATGGCACAGCAGCAACACAGGGAGCACATTCAATAACACGGTGCCCCAGAGCATGGGCACCCAAGGGGCTGCAGACCTCCCCAGGCTGATGCCACAAGGACCTCTGCTGAGAGAATTAGAACTGTTTCCCTGGTTTCCCAGTTGCCTGCCTCTCTCTTCCATTAGCAATTTAAGCCGGTGGAGAGAAAACCAGAAAGAACCCCCTGGGTGGGGCGAAGCTCAGCTCCGAGAGGATCTGACCCTGTGATTCATCCCTTGGTTCCAGTTGCAGCTCCACGGGTGACCCACACACAAAGGGAATATTAATAACCATCAGCTGGGAGTAGCATAAGGGCAGAGCCCATGCTCAGCAGGCAGGAGGCCCTGGACTCCGTCCGCAGCACCAAACAACAAAGAGACAGTAACCACAGCCTCACCTTTTCATACCTTCATTGCTGCTGGCGAAGCTTGTGCCAGCGCCTGGAGGTCCCCATTTGCCCCGGTGCAGGATAGTTCTTGCTCTGGGTCCACCTGGCTCTCCCTTTCTTCCTTGTTCTCTAGAATAACCGCAGAAGGCACTGAGTTATCCTGGTGAGGAGGAGGGCTCAACACCCTCTGGGATCTGTTCAAGTCCCCCCTAGAAACAGGTATCTTCCCACAGTGGAGCCCAGGGAATAAGGTGACGTCCAGTGTACAGAACTCAGAACAGGCTGCTTTTGGGGGGCCCTCAGTGGGGTATGTGATGAGCACCCACAGATGAGACTCCATGCCCCCTGATAGCTCTCCTGAGTCTGGGGGTAAACAGCTCACCATAAATCCTAGGCTTCTGTTACCCTTGCTGCCTGTGTGTGACTGATAAACCTGCTTTGGGTGACTTGGTCCCAAGCAGCTTGGGCAAGTCCCACTGACCCTGCTTTGCATCCTGACTCTGTCTCCTGCTTCTCCTCTAGGCACTGCAGATTTAGATAAGCAAAGGACCCCCCACTTCTACACCAGTAAGCGCCAACGTCCATAGAGTAACCCAAGACCACCACACAGGACTCCAGTAAGCCTTCGAGACCATCCTCAGACAGACACTCTTGTTGCCCACACCTCAGGAGAGGCAACACAGTGCCTGGAACTGGTTTGCAAAGTGACTCTTAGATCACATAAAGAATAAGGACTGGAAAGGAAAAAATGGAAACAAAATCTTTGTAAATAGGGAAAGGTGGAGGGGGTGAAGGGAGCACAGGGAATGGGGAAAAAAATAAGAACCAAGATACATCATGTACAGGTACAAGCACCCAATGATACATGTAAACGTCTTGTATACCTAAAATGTACCAATAAAAGAATTTAAGCAAAAAAATAGAATTAAATTAAAAAATAAAATGACATTAAAATTTAAAAAAAGAATAAGGACTGGGCTTAGAATGGATGGAACAAGACCAAGAAACTGGATGGTTGTACAAACCAGGTGTGGTTCCTTATGACGATTATCTCTGTGTGCAATTTTCTATAGCTAAAAGTAAGATTGCAAAAATAAAGACCCAGCCCCCCCACCAGGGCATGCTCATTAAGTGTTTATTATCGTCTCATAAGGTTTAAATGTAAATGTAAAGAATCTAGTTTGGGAGATCAGACACGGTTGCACATGCCTGAGATCCCAGCTACTCAGGAGGCTGAGGCAGGTGGGTGAAAAGTTTGAGCTCAGCCTGGGTGACTTAGTGAGACTGTTTCAAAATAAAAAAAATAGAAAAGGGCAGGGAATGTAGCTCAGTGGCAGAGCACTTGCCAAACATGTCCAGGTCCCTGGGTTCAATGCCCAGTATTAATAAATAAGTAAGTACCTTGGTTGCTCTACTCCAAGCCAGAATGATCCCAATTCACAAGTCCTCTGATTAGCATTGTTACTGCCTAGAGCAGGCCCCTCCTTCCTGCCCTGTCACCCTACCCCTTTATCAACCGCGCATCCCGCCTTCCCCGGGATAGACTTCCGGTTCAGTTCTCCACCACCAGCTGCATCCCCGAGGGAGCCCCAGCATCCCACCTGTCTCCCACGGCCCCTGCAGCACCCAGGGGTCAGGGGCAGTTTCTAGTTTCTCCTTGCTCACCAAATCATTTCTGGAGCCAGCCAGATATGGGGTTGTGGCACTCCCCAGCCCTGAAGGCACGGACAAGGTGGGTGCGGGCTCCCTGCAGCCCCTCCTGGCACTCCCAGACGCCCACGGCAGAGGGTGGCCTCCGTGGACTCTAATTTTAACCCCAAGGAAGGTGCCAATCGTTCATTTTCAAAGCTGTTTCAAAGTGACTCTGATAAGCAAATTACTGGCAGCCCTGGCGGGTGATTATTCCTGCATTAATCGGGGGAAATTATGCCAGTTACTGATTAACTAATTACAGCAATCAGATCGGCTGGCAGAACAGGGCGGGGCGGGGGGGGGAGGCCAAGGTAAACACAACCTGGGAAAGGTGGAGGCAGTTTGGGGTGGGGACAGAGGGCAGAGGCAGGAGGCCTCTTCTGGTCTCTTCTTGCCCTCACTCACCAGCTGGGAGGCCTCTGAGAGCAGAGCTGGGCCGAGCTAGGGGCCGTCTAGAGTTACAAAAGAGCTGTCCCCTCCTGGCCTTTGCTCGGCTCTGTTCTACTCAGCCACAGGAATAGGAACAAGGGACAGGAAGTGAGGTGTGGCCACAAGGGCTTCAGGGCACCAGGGCTCCCCAGTCAGCCCAGTGAAGAGCCCCTGCCTCCCCTCCCTGGGCTCGGGAGGATGAGGGACTCTGAGGGCTGTCCTGACTCTGCTAGCCTCAAAAGAGAGGTGCAAGACCCTTCTGTCATCCCTGGTGCTCCCCTCGGCCCTCCTGTCTCCTCTGCTTGTGTTCACTTGGTGGTACACACATGCGCTGTGTGTGTGTGTGTGTGTGTGTGTGTGTGCACTTGTGTGTCCAAATCGGAACCTGCTGCAGCAGGATTCTGATGGCCTCGTGACCTGGTACAGAAGATGTCACTGAATGGAAGGCTGATGTTGGACAAAGTAGAAGCCAGAGAACCCAAAGGCTCAGCCATTTTTCACCCTATGACTTTGATCCCCTTTGGCTTTTCTTGAGGGGCACAGAGGAGCTCCTAAGAGGCCACTGCCAGCCTGAATGTGCACATAGGGAATCCACTTTGTGTCACCCACAGTCCAGATTTGCAGGGTCCCCACAGGAAGAACCGAATCTCCCTCCTCCCCTACTGCTCCTCTGTGTGGGAAACTCCTCTGAATGCGGCCTCTCCCGGAAGTCCCCGTGATTTGTCTTTCTGCGGTGGCAAACCCTGGGAAATTGTGCCCCTGTTCATGGTATTCAAGCTTCCGTGTGTTTGTTTGTTTTTGTTTTGTTTTGTTTTTTGCTCTCACCAGCAATGTGACAATAGATATCAAATGCTCCATTCTAATGGTGTTGTCTCATGTTGTCTCTGTTGGACAAATTCCACAACAATGGGCTTACTGGGTCCAAGGGCATGTGGACAGGGAGGTGAGACAGGAGGCTCCTTCTGGGTGACTTCACAGTCTCTCACTGTCACCCACACACCCTGTCCTCTTCCTCCTGCCCCCAGATTCTCCTATTAGCAAGACATAAGTTTTTACTCCACAGGTGGAGAAGAGATTTTGGCCACCTCTAGGAGAGGAAGCCACTTAAACTCACCTAGAGCCACCAGTCCCTGAAAGCAGAAACATCCCTGGAGTTTATCTTGGCAGCGAGGGACCCAGCCCCTGAAGCAGCATGGGAAAGGGAGGTGAGAAAGGACAGCTGAGACATCCAAAGACAAAAGCAGCTTGTGGTTTCCACCTCAGCTCGCCGAGCAACCTGAAGCAGGTCTCCCCTTCTCTGCCTCTGAGTCCTCTTGCCAGGGTGGGCCTGACACAGGTCTGCCTATCCCAGGGCCCCCTCTCTCCTGCCACCTCAGCACTGCCTCTGAGTTATGCTACAGATCCTTCTCCCTAGGGTCCAGAAGTGAGGGAGTGGTGCTCCTGCCTCAGTTTCCCTCCCATTCAGGTCTGAGGCCACCTTTCTCGTTCCCTGGGCAGGCCAGGGGTACAGTCAGGAGAGAAAGCTGCAGTGTGGTGGATGGAGCCCCTGGTGCAGCGCAGGCGGCTGTCAGGGGGGGATTTAGGGCGATTGCTTTCTGCCAGGCACATTGTTTCACTGCAGCAAATATTTCCTCAGCGCTGCTACCAGATGTCCGTTTGGCAAACCACCCCGGGCCTGCGGGCCCCGCACTCTGCTGGTAAAGAGGCAGGCGGGCTCCGATGATGACTGGAGTGAATCTGAGCTCACAATTAAAATCTCTTTAGAGATTGCAGCCAAGTGACTGATGGATAGGACCCCGGGCTCCCTCCGTCCTCTCCACGGTCCTCCGCCAAGACAGATATCGACAGGGCATCATAAATAGCCACACATACTGCAGGCCTCAAAGGCTGGCAAGAGGTGTGGGAGAGGAATTCAAAGAAAAGGCTGAACTGGGCTGCTCTGCAGGGTTCAGCCGAGGGCCCTGTGCAAATCTCCCTGGATGAGTAGGGAAGGGGTTTGGGTTACTCTAGCAGTGCAGAAACAGTGGCCCAGTGATGCAAACAAAATCAGATTTCCCAGATTTGAAGTTTGGAACCATCTAAAGCTATCTGTGGGGTCCTGGGGTTGCTATGTTCTTTGCCCTGGCCACATTTTCCATCTGTCTGGAACACCCTCCCCTGCCCTCAGCATCTTGCAGGGGCAGAGGAGGTTAGTACTCCAGCGGTGCCCCTCCATCCTTCCCACTTCAGTGAGCATCAGTCCGACTCCCGGGCACCAGAACCCACATTTCTTTGCTTGGAGGAGCTCTCTGGCCATCCATGCATCCAGCCTGGAGTGCTGGGGAATCATCACCGAAACCGGATGGTGGTTGACAGGAGAATAAATACCCAGCTCCCTCACCACTCGTTTGGGGTAATTGAGCCATGCTCTCCAGGCTCCCAGGTGCCGACAGAGGTAACCTGCTCCTTGGTGCACCCAGTGGTGATTTCCTTTCTTCTGTGTACCTGCTAGAGCTCTCCTGGGGCTCTCAAACCTGCTTTGGGTGAACCAGAACCAAAACATGGTTCATCTTTGAATTCTCAGCCCAGCTTGCTCTCCACCAGGAAGCCTTCCCCAGCTGTCTCCCTGTGCCCCAGGTGACACTCTCCACGCTGACACACCACCTCTGGCATTTCCTAGGGCACCTCAGGGGCCAGGTCCATTTCCCAGCTAGACAGACGCCTCTTGAGGGCAGGAACATTGCTTTCTGCCATCTCTACGCTCTGTGAGAACAGCACAGTGCCTGGCCCACGGCTGGGGCTCAAGTGCTGTTTACTGAATAGCTCCCCGAAATAACAAGCCCAGTAAATTAACTGTTCTTGTCAATTAAAAGAATGTGGATGAAGAACGTTTTCTTCCCAAGGAGAAAAAAACGTAAGTAAGAGCCACCATGAACAAAGAACAACTTAACTTAGTTTTGTTTTGTTTTAAGCAAGGAACATAAAACATTTTATTGATCTACCTTTTAAATTAAGAACAGGAAACGTAAAGCCATTCAATAAATAAAATATAAGAAAAACACTTCGGTTCCAGAGTGTGGCTAATTAAGGGAAAAAGAGAGAACAAAGAGGGAAAGGGGAAGGGAAGTGAGAAACTGGAGAGAGAGAGATTATGAAGAGAGAAAGAGAGAGAGAGAGAGAGAGCACGAGAGAGCATCTATGGCCATGACCGTGACCACAGGGATGAAGTAAGAGGCCAGCACCTGGAGGTCACGGTGCAGCTGAACTGGCCAGAGCTGGGCAAGAGAAGGGGTAGGCGCAAAGGAAGTAGAATTCTGCCAGCATCTGGGGGCCTAGGGAACAAGTCTGCCACCAAGATGATGTTCACTTCAATCCCACGGAGAGACATAGGGAAGCTTGGACCCCCAGGAAAGACAATTCCTAGGGCTGGTCAGGACAATGGGGAAGGAGATTCTGAAGGTTAGAAGTCAGGCAACTGCGGTGTAGGGACTATTACCATTCCTACTGCATAGACGAGAAAACCGGGGCGCAGCGTTGTCAAGTCACTTGCTCAATACATCGCAGCCAGAACCTGAGTCCGTGCCACCTAACTGCCGTGACTTGATCCCTCCCCACTGCCACTCTGTGAGGGGAGAAGCCACCCAGGGAGGAGAGTCACAGTTCCAGAGGACTCCTGAAGAGACAGGAGATTTCTTACGCACTGCAGCCTCAGAAATCCGAAGGCTCGAAGGTGTTGGGGGAGTGGAATTGGGAATCTAGGAAGGTGAGGACAGTGACTCCTACTGCTGTCATTGCTCTGTCCTTCCATGCCAGGTCATCTGTGGGACACAGACACTTACTTGTCTGACCCAGAGTCATCAAGACTCCCAAAGTCTGGGGTTTCCCTCTTCTGTGCTCAGCCCGCCTTCCAGTTCCCTTCTTTTCAGGATTTCAGGTCCTACCCTGGCTCCTTCAGCGTCCTCTTTCTCTTTTGTTGCCATCTTCTACTCAACCCGGAATTGGGTGGTCACGTGCCAAGGGGGTCAGGTCTTAGGGCAGAGCAGCAAGGGCTCGGGAGATTGCTGCTCTCTTGGAAAAGAGGTCAGGGTAGGAGGACCTCGAATGCCCAATGTCCCTGACACTCTGAAGAGAATACCCTTAGATTGGTGAGGGGAAAACAAGAGGAAGTTGAGGCATTGGAAAGGATTTTATAACTGAGCCTCTTAATCGTCAACTCCAAAGCAACACCAGCCAAACCCACGCCAAGCCCCAGTGTCCACTCTGATGCACCCCACCCGACATGAGCCCCAACCCTTGGTCTTCACCCAGCCTTGATCCCACTGTACCCTCCTGGGACCTCAGTGACTTCCTCAGTGGATTTTAATTGCCTGACAAAAGTAATACCAATATTTATAAGGGAACAAACACAGATACCATAAATAAATACATTAGTGACTCATTGAATTAATTAGTGTTTAATTACTTGAAATTACCATCAGTTACTACCAATTACCTGAACAACGCATGCATTCTTTCTCCATTACGGATGGCAATTCCCAGGGTGAAGCCCAGAGTCCCTGGCTGTAGGAAGAGGGCCTCAGGCCATGAGGGCTGTCAGTTGCCCCTTCCCCTTCCCCTGCCCCACCTCTGAGCGCATTCATTCAGGCACTGGCTCCTTGAATGCTTAGGATACTCGAGGCACAAGTGTGGACATCAGAAAATGCATCTTTGGACCAGATGGCCAAAATCCCTACCCCTCTAGAGTTTGTAATCCAGTGGGTGAAAATAAAAATTATGGGTATTTTAGAAGGTGATAAGCTGTATACAGAAAAATGAGCAGGGAGGAGGGATAACTTGAGGTGGCGATGACGTTTAAACAGCGAGGTCAAGGGTGACAGCCTGAAAACCCTTGCTTTGGCCCTGCAGACGCACTGTCCACTCTTTTGCCCTGTGTTGTGGGAGGATGGCTCACATGGGCTGTGTCCACGGGGTGCCCTGGTCTCTGCCATCTGACCAGAGACTAGGGGGAGAGTATCTGGGCTGGGCGCATCCCTTACCCAAAGACCCCTGCACCTACCAGGTCCCCTTTCTGCACAGCCCTTTTTGTCTTCTGGATTCTGTAACAGTCGCCTCCCCCACTCCAACGCCACTGTCCCTGGCCTGAGGCGCTGCATTAAGCTCCGGTTTCCAAACCCTGCGCACACCTTCGAAATTTGAGCATGCCATCTGTTTTCTGCTGGGACCTGGCAGGTAGAGATGGCCTCCTTGAAAAGGTGACCTTGGAGCAGAGGTGGGAAGTGGGTGAGGGAATGAACCATGTGGCGATCTGGGAAGAAAGTGTCCCAGGCTCAGGGAGCAGCGACTCCCAAAGCTGGAGGCAGGACCATGCTTGGCATCCTCACACCTACAGCAGAGCAGAGGAGGAAAAGTCAGGGAGGAGACAGAAGCAGGCCACTCCTCCAGGGCCTGGCAGGGATTTTCAGGACTTTGCCATCTACTCTGAGAGGAACAGGAAGGCTGCCTTTTGAGCGGCGATGTGACCTGGCCGGACACACACATCTGAAGCCTGTGTCTAGAACAGACAGTAAGAGAAGAGGGAGATGGCGTAGAGGTCCAGAGCAGGCACACGGGCCTGGGACCAGCGTGGGGGAATGGAGGTGGTGAGAAATGCATTTTGAAGCAGTGCCAAAGGATGTGCTAGTGGATTGGAGTGAAAGAAAGAAAGGAACTGTGGATGACTCCAAGGCTTTTGGCCTGAGCAACTGTGAGATTTGCTGGGATGGTGTTCTCCTTTCACTCTACCTGGCTCCTCTCTCCCTGGCCGACCTCCCCGAGCAATGCCAGCATGCCCAGGTGTGCTGTGCTGGGGAGCAGGAAAGGGGAGGAAATGAGGGAACCCGGGAAAAGATTCCTGCCTGGGGACAGTAGAAGGGGAGGGAAGCTGTTTTCCACTCCCCACACTTTAGGAAGCTTGTGCCAAAAAATAAATGTAGATTGAGAGTAACCCCAATCTCACTTGGGTCAGAGCAATCAAAAGGTAATTGGGTTTGTGAATAACTAATGTTTACACTGATGTTGTCCTAATAGGATGATGAGACCTGTAGATGTGACTCTGCCATCCCCGTTCCATGAGAAACTTGGGTTTTCACAGAAACGGGGTCAGGCGTCGAGAGATGGGGAGAGAAGCTGCTGTTCCAGGCTGGGTGACCAGGGTGGCAGTCACCTGGCAGAGGCAAGGAGGCTGCCAACTGGGGAACCCAAGGAGAGCGGCTTCACCCTGAAACAGTGGCAATTACGGCGAGTACATGAGGTGCCATCTACTAAGCACCTACTGTGTACCAGACATGTAGCACGTCTCCCCTCCAGCATCCTACTGAGGCGAATTTAGTATACCTGCCTTGCAGGTAAGATGACCAAGGCCCTGGGATGATCGACTGGCTGTGGGCCTCTCGTCTAGTTGGGGCACAGATGAGCCTAAAGTTGGGCCTGTCTACAACCATGCTGTTTTGTTGTTTGTTTGTTTGTTTGTTTGTTTTGGCCATACAGGGGATTGAAGCCAAGGTCTTTGCACTGAGCTATATCCCCAGGTCTTTTTTTTTTTTTTAATTTTCAGACAAGTTTTCACTATGTCATTAAGTTGCCTGGGCTGGGCTCAAACTGGAAATTCTCCTGCTTCAGCCTTCCAGAGTGCTGAAATTACAGGCATGTGCCACCCTGGCCAACTTAGAGCTAAATTCTACTCGTGACCTGAGTCTGCCTCCAAGAACCAGGAGCCAGGCAAGAAGCCACTGTTTTCTCTAGGATCCATCAGGGAGGTGCAAACAGAGGCAGAAACAGCAGTGAAAGTTCGTATCCTCTTGTTCTCTGAGGCAAGCTAAAGTGAGTGAGGAAGCCAGGCTAGTGCTAGTTCACTGATCCTTAATCTGAAATACTTGGGAACAGCATTATTGCAGATTTTGGATGTTTTTCTATTTTGAAATATTTGCACTTTCAGAATGAGATTTCTTGGGCATAGGACCCAAGTCTGAACATGAAACTCATTTGTGCTTCCTGTCCACCTTCAACACACAGCCAGAAAGTAATTTCATACCATATTTTTAGTGCCCCCATATCTGACTATGAGCTGACACTAAGGTCAAGTGTGGAATTTTCCACACATGGCATCCTGTTAGTACTCCAAAAGTTTCCGATTTCAGAGCCCTGTGAATTCTGGATTTTCAGGAGAGGAGTGCTCCATCTGTAACTACCTTCCTGTGGGTACCAATGGGAAGGTAGGGATGACGGCCAGGAGGGGATGAGGACAGTGTCACTGGCGACAGAGTTAGTCTTGGTGGCAGTGTCGGGTGGCATGAGGGGCAATCCCATGGGTGGCCATGGAGATGCTGTCAGTGACCCTGTTTATGTGGGGGTGGCCTGGCAGGGTGAGTGCTGTCCATCACTGAGCCAGTGGCAATGCTGCACAGACCTCCCGGGAAGCGGACTCGGGCTGGCATCACCACTGGCCCTCACTCCACCCCCACCAGGAGAGCCCCTCTGTGAAGGAGGCAGGGCTCCGGGCCTCCCGTGGAACTGCCTTTATTGCATTCCCTGATCTGGACAGTGTAAGCGATGGCCCTGCCTCTCCAGCGGGACAAATGTGATAAATAACCAGGGAGGACAAGCGGGAGGAGGCGGCCCAGCCATCAGAAGTCATAAGTCTCTGTCCAGCTGTATGGCAGGCTCATTACAGAAAGCTCCGGGGCTCTCCCAGACTGCAGAGCCTGGGACTCAAGAGACCCCCTAGGTGCAGCTCAGAGCTCATGGATTCGCTGACCTCACCCCTGGGCCCCTTCGGAGGCATGCCCAACCCACATTACGCTCACAGCAAGGGACTCAGGCATCGCCTTCCCCCTCCAAAAAATCCAGAGGGGGCATTTGACCACAGCTTTCCTGATAGTCTTGGAAATAGGTTAGCCAAATATGAGTTAGACAGCAGTCCGATTAAGTGCATTGGACGGCAACATACCCACAGAGGCCCAGGTTCAAATCCCAGCTCTGGTACTTGCAGGTCATGTAACCTTAGTAGTTTACTTAACCGCACTCCTCATCTGTAAAATGGAGACAATAACACAAACCCCACTTTATTGGGTTGAAAATGTGAAATGAGAGAAAAAAGAAAGAAAATGTGAAATGATATATGTACGCTCCTGGTAATATAACAGCAGTTAGTACCTGTGTGCCTTCTATGAGCCAGTATGGGTCTTTACATAAATTATCTCCCTTAATTCTCACATCCATCCTGTGTGCTTAGGGACTGTCCTATCCTTATTTTGCAGAGAAGGAAGCCAGCACAAAGGCCATATTAGCCTAAGGAGACACAGTTAGTACCTGTTAGAACTGGCATTTGAACCCATGCAATGTGACATCAGAGGCTCACTGCCATTAGATTGTCTCCCTGGTACACATTAGGCATTGGACAATTTGTATTTACTGAGAAGCTGCTATAGCGAGCAAAACTTGTGGGGTCTTCCCAACTTCAAGAGATGTATGACATTTGCATAAAGTAATATATTTTATAAACTGCTTTCCTGCTTAACCTCAGAAACACTGTAACATGAGAATCTTTGATTCCGAGAGGAAAGGATCTATACTTAGGCTAAATGATTGATTCAAGATCACAGATCCCAAAGTGGTGAAGCCAGTGCCCAAGTTTGGGATTTCTGACAATTAACGGAGAGTCCTTCATCACACCATGAAGCTCTCCTCTGCCATCCTGCTTCACAAGCCCAGTGGGGTTGCCCTTTTGCCCTGTTCCCCTCTACAGGTTGTTTCTAGACCATTTCACTTTCCACACAAACTCCTCTCTTCTCAAGAAAAACATGGCAGGGCTGGGGACTTAGTTCAACAGCACTGTGTCTACCTTGAAAGCACAAGGTCCTGCATTTGATCCCTGGTCCCAAAAAAAGAAAGAAAAAAAGAAAAATGTGGCAGCCTGATTGATTACAAATGAGGACAACGGGGATCGGATCGGGGATCACAAAGGCTTCCCATTCAGCTTTTCACTAAAGGGACCCTCCTTCCCCTCAGCTACCTCCTGGGATCAAATACACTCATTTGCAAAAATAATTGGCTGAGGTTAAAAGTAGAATCAGCACACACTCGGAATACAAAGAAAGAAACTACTACAAATCAATAAGAAAAAAGCAGTAACCTAACAGAAAAATGAGCAAGAGATTTAAACAGACACTTCACAAAGAAGGCTGTCCAAATGGCCAAAAAAGCACAAGAAAAAATATTTTGAATCATTAGTCATCAGGGGAATACCAACCAGTTCGATGTGATACCACTTTGTCCCCACAGAAGGGATAAAATTTAAAAGAAACATACCAAATGTTGGTGAAGATGTGCATATATGGTGGCGGGAGTATAAAATGGTGCAACCACTTTCCCAAACTGTTTGGCAAATCTACAAAATGTGCGCATCCATGATCCAGAGATGTGCACCACGGTATAAATAACACAATGTCACAGCAGTCCATGTGGGGAAACAACTGTAATCGTCAGCAGTAGAATGGAGAAACTGTGCTAGATGCACATGGTGGAATACTGTGCATTCATGAGAATGAACATCTACAGCCACATACAACAGAGATGGATTTCACGTGTAATGTTAAGCAAAAGCAACCTAATATAAAACAATAGATTCTGTAGGATTCCACTTATACAAAGTTCAAGACTTGGGAGGAGCTAATCAGTGGTGATGGGAGTCCCAAGAAGGTCACCATTGGCAGAGGAAGAAGCAAAAAGAGGACTTGAGGGGAAGAGTGGTTTTCTCCTCTGAGCGTCTTGATCTGGGGGCTGATCACGAGGTGTGTCACTTTGCCGAAGGTCATGGAGCTGTGTGCTCGTGATTAGGGAATTTTTCTACCTCTTTTTTTTTTTTTGGTACCGAGGGTCGAACTCGGGTCCTTACGCTTGTGAGGCAGGTGGCAGAACCACTGAGCTAAATCCCCAGCCCAAAGGGAATTTTTCTTAATGCATGCATCAATGAAGATTAAAAAAAAAAGCAGGGCATCAATGGGAAGAGAACAAAATCCACTCCTCTTTCCTTGACAGGGATGCTGGACTGACAGACAGAAGCTGTGTCAGATGTGGTGTGTCCAGAGCTCACTGAGGAATGTGACAAGGCCTCTTAGGATGTCCTTGAGAACAAGGCACAAACATGGCTGGGTGGCCATGTAATGAGGTGGATTAAACCACCCTCCCCAGAGCGTGCTGATTAAGGAGTCTGTGTCTTCCCAGAGGGAAACTTCTAGCGCCTGCAGGCTCTGTGCTCGGCCTGGGCAGTCGAGCTCTGTCACCGAGGACTGCAATGAAGACATAACAGGCAGGTTTATCACATTCGAGGATGACACGGAGCTGGGAGGGAGAGGGAGGACAGGGCAGGCAGAAGTGAGATCCAAAATGAATTTGGCAGAATGACCAAGTGCAGCAAATCTAATAAGATGAAACTGAGTGGCGGAGCTGTGGAAGGTCCTGAGACAGAGGCTAAAAGCTGACTTTGTAGGGAAAGGACAGGGTGGGTGTCAAGAATTTGTAGCTGCAGCTTTGACACTAAAAGGTACAAGCTGCCCAGGCACAGGGACCCTCTGTTTTGCCACTGCAAAATAGGGCTGGCACAGATGAAACACGGGGGAACATTTGCTGAGTTAATCTGGGGATGAAGGATGGGCAGTGCCTGGTTGTGACATGCTGACCCCGAGGCCATTTGAAGGAACCCATGGACCCACTGAACCCGACGTCCTGCTGTGGAGGTGGGAGCGGCAGGCTGTCACTCAGCTCTGGACCCACAAACTGCCACCCAGGCAGACAGGTCAGGCACCTGTCTTAGAGGAAACCTAGAGGGCATGCACTGGTCATGTTTAGCCAGCAAAAGAGAAGGCTGGGAGGGCAGAGGAAGGGTATTTGGCGATGGAGCCACCCTGTAACCAAGGTAGCTTCTGCTGCAAGGCCGCTTGCTTATGTAGCATATAGGTAACGTGGTCACATGGCTTTATAAAACTTACAAACAGGGCTCCTTTACCCATATTCAGTTAAGATTCCTGTCTTTTCCCTCTCTGGCTTCTCCTTCATCACACTTTCCTGAGGGGTACTGGAGAAGGCACGGGCACTTAAGGATGCAGCTTGGGGGAGATCCCGAGACCCATTCAGGTTGGATTTGGTGGATATAAGTATTTGATCTGCCAGTCATCACCAGCCATCCCGGTGTAGGAGTGATATTCAAGAGCATTCCTATCAACTACTGGGCTGGCTTATTCCAAAATGAGACCCAAAGGTGCAGGGTAGAGGTCGGATGTCCAAAGGCATGTGTCCTGCATCGTTGTGAAAGAAACAGTTTCAAATAGGTGTAGCTGGAAACAAAACCAGAACAAAGCACATTCCTAAGGGTCTGCTGTGTCCAAGCTGTCCCTAAAGCCTGGAGCAGGGACCGAGGGGCAATTTCCAGCCCAATACAAGTCCAGGCTTTCACATTTGTCTGCTGCTTCTTGGTACCCAGCATTACCTGGCGTTACTTTTCAGTGGGGATGAAGCAAGCGCCCTGTCACTAAAAGGTGTTTCAGCGAGGCCTGGGAACCACCAGGCAGGGACCTGGTAGGAGAGAAGGCATGCTTTCCCAGACCCCACAGTTTGAAGGTTCTGGCTAGTTAATCTGGGAAGCCAGCTCCAGGCTAGCATTAGTAAGGGGCACCCACTTCTCCTCTGGTGCCTCTGGATTCTCTGGAATGTCATGAAAATAGATTATTTTTAGGCATGTTTCCCAAAAAATTTCAATTGTGATAAAATACGTATAAATCTGTATATTTAAACCATTTTAAGTGTGCTGCTTGGTCACTGTTAATAAGTGTATTCACATCGCTGTGCAAACAACCTACCAAGCTTTGTCAACTCCCAGCATTGAAACTCTACACTCATAAACAAACCCCCTTTCTCTCTTCCCCTCTCTCTAGCAATCACTATTCTACTTTCTCCTTCTAAGACTTTCCCAGCTCCTGCTGTCTTATATAGTGATATCATACAGTATTTGTCTGTTTGTGACTACTTAGGACTTCTGTCATTGCATTTTGAAAAGTGAAGTAAATTTTACCAACAAACTTTGCCTAGGTCTTCAGTGTAAAACTCATTTTTTTACCCACTTCCCTGTGTGTTACCATCACTCAGACCAAGATGTGGCCTTTCCAGTGTCCCAGAAGTCTGCTGTGGACCTACCCTACCTTCACGCCCACTGGAAGGAAACCCAGTTCTGACTTCTGCTGGAGTTGTTTATAGCAGATACACACGGAGCTTGGACTCAAAGGAGCTGAGTCCAAGTCCTCGTCCTCTTCTTTCGCCCAGCATCTCTTTGGGCAAATCACCCTAAGCCACAGTATCCTCAGCTGTAAAATGGGCATGCTGGTGTCTACAACACAGGAGCTGCTGCAGGGAGAATGAACCAAACAGCTTCTGAGAAAGAGCCCAGAACTCAATACTCGATGGTGGACTAGGAATATGGGGCTCTAGGGGGTTGTTGAGTGAAGGGCACTGTACAGTGGGTATACTGAGGGTGCCTCAGGCTATTTGTGACTTCAAGGATGATGGTCTGCCCACAGACCCACAAAAAGACCCAGGTGCATCCCGCCAACCGACCACCCTGGACTCTAAGTGGTGTAAGCACTGGGACTGGGACTGGACTGCTCGTCCTTGAGCCCAGTGCTCTATATAACCAACCAGCAGATGGCCAGGAAGGCTCGCTAAAGCAGAGCTCGCTGGGTCCCATACCCAGGGTTTTGGGTTCCGGATCTCTGGGACAAGGCTTGGAGTGTGTCATTTGCCAGATGATGCTGGTATTGCTGCTCCAGAGGTCATGTATGGAGAAACCTGGGTGTCGAATCTCTTGACACTTTCCCAGGGTCCCTGCACCCACCCTCAGCTGCCATGGCTCTCAGCTGCCAAGGCCTCCCAGCTGCTCCTCTCTGGGACCTCACCCTCTGCTGACCAGAAGTGCGTAGTCCTGGCAGTTACCCACCCCCAGAGCCTTCAGCCAATGAGCACCTGAGCAGTGGCAAGAAGGGGTGGCCCTCCTCTCTAAGTGGGGACAACTTTGTAGTATGGCTCCCTGCAGATCAGGCCAAGGCTAGAGTTTAACTGAGACCGCATCCTTGCTCTTCCTCTATGACAGGGTCCCCCAGGGCAAGCACATGTGCCTGTCTCAGGCCCTGTTGCCAGTGAACCTGACCTAAGACAAGCACAGCACCTCTTGGAGTAGCTGCCATCCCTGCCCACCGTGCTGTGTGCAGGAGAAGCTGCTCATGGCTGCTGTGGGCCTCCCGGATGTATTGATTAATTAATTACCCCAGCCTGACAGCTCCAGGCTGCTGGCAGGGCCCTCTGCGCCCCTCCTAGCTCCTCTTGGCAGGTGAGGTCTTCATTTCCCAGCACTTGGAGGAGTCAGGCTGGGGAGGGGCTGGTGCTGGAGGACGAGGCAGTCAGGGAACGAGAGACACTAGAGGAACGAAGGCCCGGGGAACCCTCGTGTTCTTGGGCTCCTAGCCAAGGCCTCCTGTTGGAGAATTTATTCCCCTGTCCAAACAGAAAGTGAGGCCTAAGACCTGCCTGGAGTCACGGGTTTCATGGGGAGGACTCAACACCCCAGTGATGGATCGGTATGCACCTAGCACCAAGGCAGAGGGAGCAAGCCAGCTCCTGGCTAGATCGGAAGGTCTGGGAGGACCGCACAGCCACTGTGTGTGGCCATTTCCAGCATGGGCTCCCTCCTCTGGCCTCTCTTTGCTGCCCACACGCAGCTCTACCGTGATTAAATAGCTAGGCACTGATGTTCACCAGGCAGCCCATGAGGCTGTGAGCTCTTCAAGGGAGAGATGAAAACTTGCTTCCTGGTGCTTCAGTTTCCCTACCTCTCCAGTGGGGGCAGTGCTAGCTCCTACCTCAGGGATGGTAGGGTGGCCCTAAGGTGTTGGTAGATGCAGAGCAGTTAGAACAGTGCCTGGCGCCCAGTAAGTACAGCTATCACCAAATTTCACCGATTCTAAACTGACACGGTTCAGACACATCATGGCTAATTGTACCTGTAAGAAAAATAAAATGCTGCAGAAAATAACGGAACCAGTCTCAGCCTGTAAGACCCACCTTGATTTCAGAAATGTTAAAATTGCGAGGAAATGTGCTTCTTAGAAGAAATGCAGCATTATTCTAATTCTTATTGCTCCCTAACTGAAGCACTTAGCCCCCTACCAGCTGCACGGCAGGTGCTGAATAAACACTTGTCGGAGGAATGAATGAGCGACAGGTCCTCGGGCCTCAGGCGGGAAGGGAAGGGGCCGGCCCTTCTCCCGAAGCCTCTCCTGCATCCCATCACCGCGAACCTACCAGGCCCACAGCCTTGTCCAGCCTCGGGGTCTGGAGCAGCTCCCGACGGGTTATTGGGGTAGACAGGGTAACAGTCCCTCTCCCTACACCCACCAGGCTTGAGCTGAGGCCCCCTCCCCAAATAAAGCACACCTTCCCTGTGGTGCCCTCCAGAGGGTGTGGCCCCAGGAAATGCACTTAGGGCTTCCTGGCTCCCCTCCTGGCTACAGAGAAATGCTCTAGGGTTGACTAGAGGGAGGAAATGCAAAGAAAGAAGCTGAATGCACATGTGTGGAATCTCTCTCTCAGCCTTTCTCTCTCTTCCTTTTCTCCTCTTTTCTCTTCTAAAAGGAGCTTCAAGTCCCAGCTGACATTCACAGCATGACATCCCATGTCTCTAGACTTGGCGGAACCTCAGTTTTCCCCATCGGTAGTAGTAATTCCTCCTACACTTGCCAAGAGGGTCCAGTCAGAGCTATGCAGAGCAATTGGCAGAAATCCCCCTCCTTCCCTGCATCCACCACTCTCTCACCTGCTCCTGTTTCCGCCCCCACTCCAGCCCTGCCCTAGAACCTACTTAATGCACAGGCTGATTAATTTCCCTTCTAGCCGCTGAGATGCACTCTAATCCTGGGGGGGATGGGGAAGCCGGGCTGGAGGCAGCCGAGCCAGTGAGGGGCCTCCTCACACAGGGGCTCCACACTCTGGCTCTTTCCACAAAGATTTAATTTGTGTCTTAATGGGCCTCAGCCTTCTCTATAAAAGCCCTAAAGTGCCTTTTTATATTTTTTTTTAAATGAAAGTTGCTGATTGTGACTGCTGCTTCCTGGGGGAGGGGAAAAGGAAGAAAAGGGAGAGGTACCAGGCCTTGGTGCTGTGGGCCTCTGCCTCTCCCCTGGGCCCCCCTTTCCCGGAACCAGCACCAGGGGGCATCAGCCCTGGTGGACAATGACAGGGAATGTTGGATTCGAGCGTTGAGCTCCATCCTGCCAACCTCCCCAGGTGGCCAGAGCACGGCTCTCTGAGGATCTCTCTGCGGGTCCCAGGGGTGTCACGCAGAGCGGAGAAGAGGAGACGTTGACTGTTGGCCCTCTCCAGAGAACTACGGCCTGTTCCACCTCCTCTCCGGTCCCCACTGCTCTGTCCTCTCAAAGCCCCCTTCAAAGTCCTCAGCAGGAAAGAACCCAGCTAAGAGCCCAGCCTGCCAAAACACAGCTTTACAACACATTTAGTTACAGAGCTAATTGGCTTTTATTTGTGATCCGTGCATTAAGGTTGCCTCTTTTCTACAGAATACAATGAGAACTCCCACTGGGCAAAGCAGAACAGTGGCTTTGGGAGCAAGGAAACAATAGGAAAAATACTGGTTGGTTTACACCAGGTAACTTCGGGTTACTTTTTTTGGAAGGTTAAATAGAAGGGACTTCCCTATCTCACTGACTCGGGTGGACTGAAATCTCTTTTCAGGAAAACAAAAAACAAGCCTGTCTGGGCTGGGGATCCATCTGCTTTGTGAAAGTCTTGGTTTGATTATGCAGGATTTAGCCTAAGTGACTCCATTTTGGTTTGCCCTGGTCTGTTGGCCTGTTACCAGAGCTCAGCTCATCATTTTGTTTAACAGCCTCAACCATTTTGGTACCTTCAGCTCCTCCCAAAATCTATTTTATTTCCACTTGACTTTTCACAGCTGGAAGACCTCTACACCCCTCGTTTTAGAGGGTGATGGGTAGGGCCCGGACTGACTCAGGGAGGTGGTCAGGTCTCCCAGTTGGGGAGCATCAGCTTTAATAACAGGACTTGGCTGTCAGGTGATGGCACCTGCCTGTCATCCCAGACCTGTAGGAGGGTTGGGGGTGGGGGGGGATCACAAGTTTGAGTCCAGCCTGGGCAATTCAGTGACTTATTGAGACCCTGTCTCAAAATAAAAAGTAAAAGAACACTAGGGATGTAGCTCAGCATGAAAGCCCTAGGTTCCATCCCTAATGCTGGGGGAAAAACAAAAAACTTGGTATCAAGATCTGTCCTTCCATTAGTGTCCCAGGTCAGTGGGGCCAAGCAGGCATCTCCAGTGGGGAAAAACAGGTAGACCTATGTAGTACAGTTCAGTGCTGACCAAGACAACATTCACCACTGTGGGTAAGAGAGCAAACTGCAAAGCATCAGCTTCCCTTATGTGGAGGCTTCCTATGTCTTACCTCACCTTGCTGACCTCTCTCCACTAGGAACAGATGATGTGCCTGTGTGCCAAATGGGCAAACTGAGGCAGGGAGGAAAGCAGGACCCCACAAGTTATAGAAACAAGGAATCAGAAAGTCAGTCAAGCTAAGCTGAGGCATCTTTAATTTCCCCCTTCTCCTGCCCCACCTCTCTGCCTCTGATTTTACTCTATTTCCCTAAGCTGAGTCCCGGTATATTTTCGATAGAGGGCATTAAATAAAAGTTGTCTTGCCGAATACCCCCTTCACCCTGGCTCTCTGAAATTCTGAGTTTGGAGGTAACGGAAGTGGTGATAACAAATGTCCATGCCTACAGGGGGAAGCCAGGGGGAAGATGTAAATGTGCCCATCAGATCAGGGATGGCCCTGCAGGGAGCAGTGAGGACTATGGCAAACTGGAAAGCGTATGAGCTTCTATGCAGCCGTCAAATGCAAATAATGAAAATTAGGAGTACGAATCCTCTGAGTACACAAAATAATTGAATACACTTTTATCTCTTCTTCCTGAAATATCATGGCATGACAGATATTTTTAAATAAAAGCAGTGGGCTGGGGATGTAGCTCAGTGGTACAACACATGCTTAGCAAGGGTGAGGCCCTGGGTTTGCTCCCCAGCACTGTAAAAATAAAAAGTAAAAAAAGAGAAAACTCACAGTTATCTTGATCAGCACTGGCCTCAAGAGAGTGGAAGAAAGTTGACAATGGTTGAGAGATATTAAGATTCTGGAATCTTGGGCCAGGGATTTACTTCAGTGGTTCCGGCGCCTGCCTCAAAACCGCAAGGTCCCAAGTTCGATCCCCGGTACCAAAAAAAAAAAAAAAGATTCTGGAATCTTAATGATGGATGGGCAATTGTGATGATTAAGTTTTTGAGTTAACCTGACCAGGGGTTTCCGAGATAGCTGGTAAATTCTTTTGGAGTGTGACTCCAGGAGATTAGCATTTGGTACCAGGGATCGAACTCGGGACCTTGCACTTGCAAGGCAGGTGGCAGAACCACTGAGCTAAATCCCTGGCACTTAGCATTTGGATTGGTAGCCTAAGGAAAGAAGATCCAACCTGACCAGTCCCTGTGGGCCTGAAAGGAACAAGATGGCAGAGGAAGGGTGGATTCCATCCCTCTCCTTGGGCTGGGACATCCATCATCTCTGCCTTTGGGCCTCAAAGCTTCACATGCTAGGACCCACCCCAGCCAGTTCTCAGAGACTGAGGCCATGAACAACACCATCCACCCGCTGGGTCCCAGGGCCTTGGACCCAGACTGAATTATTTCACCAGCTCCCATAATAAATCTCTTCTTACATATCTCTCTTCTGTTTCTCTAGAGAAACTAATACAGATGGAATGGATTTTTTTTTAACTGTATAAAAAGGAGAATCTTAAGCCCACAGGTTGGAATCAGTGAGTAACAAGAAGCCTGGCAATTCACAATGCAGAACTGAGCAAGACACCAGGGGCTGCTGAAGGCGGGAGGACAGGCTGAACATTGGTTAAAATGTCTAGAAGGAGCTATTAGATGTGCACATCTCCCCTCACACCTTAACCAGTCAATGTCTTATACAAACCCCAGCAAAAGACTAGAGGTTTATTCCCAAGAAAGAGTGGGCCAAAGGGTGCCTGGTACCAGGAATAAGAGGCCAGCTGGAGATGAAACTGTCTAAACTTCCTAGGGCTAGCCAAGCGTGCTGGCTTATGCCTATAATCCCAGCACTCTGGGAAGCTGAGACAGGAGGATCTCAAGTTTGAACCCAGCCTGGCCAATTTAATGACTTAGCAAGACCCTGTCTCAAAAAAAATTTTTTAAAGGGCTGGAGATGTAGCACAGTGCTAAGGCCCTGGGTTCAATCCTCAGCATCACAAGAATAGACAAAGTTTCCTAGGGCTGACAGGACAAATTAGCAAAAGCTCAGTGGTTTAAAACAACTTAAATATCTTTTCTCATAGCTCTGGAAACCAGAAGTCTGAAACCAAGGTCTCAGCAGGGCTGTGCTCCCTCCAGAAGCACTGAGATTCCATACCTTGACTCTTCTAGTTTCTGGTGGCTGCAATTGTCCCTTGGTTTGCCAGCTGCACACTTTTAATCTGTGGCTCCAAATTCAACGGACCTTCTCCTCTTCTCTACATGCCTCTTTGTGCTGCTTATAGGACATCTGTCACTGGATCTAGAAGCCATCTCAATAATCCAGGATGACCTCATCCAAGTTCCTTACCTTGATTATATCTGCAAAGATCCATTTCCCAAATAAATTCACACTGAAGAATTCATAGGTTCCATGGTTTATAGCAGGGATCTATCTTGGAGTGGGCATGGGGGAGCTACTCAACTTCCTGTAGGTGGGAAAGATGAAGAAGTGAACATCCAGACTCATAGTGGGTCTCCAGCTCTCTTCCCCTCTGGGTCTAGCGGGCTGGCAGTCAGGTCTACATCTCCAGGGAGGGATTGCAGAGTCTGTCCTTAGAGAACTGGCTCAAGGGGAGCGTCTATATGTGTGATGCTGGGCATGTGACACCCAGGAGGTGGCTGGGTCTCCGCCTGACGGCCCTTCCACGAGGCCCAGGCAGCTCAGTTTTCCAATGGAGCTGCCGAATGATTTCCTGGTCACCAACTTCCAAATAGGGGCAGACAGCAGGGATCACCATGTGTGTACAGAAAGTGTCCAACCTGAAATACAGAGACCAAAACAAACAGGGGAAGAAATGGAAACATGAGAAAAGAGAAACCTTGTAGGAAGCAAAAACTTACAAATAAAAACCAATATAGAAATTACTTCCAGAGAGATGACAATGCATTGGACCCATGAAGCAAAAATAAGAGCCTATCAAAAAGAACCAAGATGGATTATGTAAAGGTGAAATTTTCCAATGATGAATGTCATTATATTGTATACCTTAAATGTACCAATATAATTAATTTAAAAAAATTGTTTTAAATAAAAAAAGGCTGTCAAAGGTAACATTCACAAAAACCAGTGATTTTAAGAGTAAAAAATAATTGAAAAGAATGCTTGCTTAAATTCAATATGATGGTTGAAGATAAAGTTATGCCCATCTCTCATAAAATAGAACAAAAAGACAAAGAGTAGGGAAAAGGGAGAGAAAAAAAGAAAATTCAGAGACCAGTTGTACAGTTTCAACACATAACTAATAGGATTATCAGATAAATAAGAGCAGAGCCATTGAAGTGGAACATGTCTGTGACCCAGCTACTTGGGATATTCAGGCAGGAGGATTGCAAATCTAGGCCAGCCTGGGCAGCACAGTGAGGTTTCCATCTCAAAAAAAGAAGCAGAAGAGAAAGAGGAAGGAGACCAAAGAGAGGAAGGGGAAGGAAGAGGAAGAGAAAAATGAAGATGAAGAAGGGAAGGAATAAGAGGAAGCAGAAAAGGAAGAGGAGAATGAAAAGGAGGGGGAGTCAGGAGACTATGGAGGGGGAAAAATAAGCAAAGAATGAATACTAGAAAATTTCCTAGTGGCACATGCCTATGATCCCAGAACTGGGAGGCTGAGGCAGAAGGATCACTATGAATTTGAGGCGAGTCTGGGCTACATAGTGAGTTGAAGGGTATCCTGAGCTATATTGTGAGATTGTGTTTCAAAAAAAAAAACCTAATGAGAAAAGATATCCTTGAGATCATCCATAACAATGAACAGGAAAGGATCCTACAAAGCCACATCTTTGTGAAATTTCAAAACACTAGTGATTAAAAGAAAAGAAAGAAAAAAAAAAGAGCAAAAGGACTTCAAGCTTCTAGAGAGAACAAAACAGGTCATTTGCAAAGAAAAGGAAATCAAAACAGACTTAAGTTTTTTATCCATAAGAGTGGAAGCTGGAAGACAATAGATCAATATATGCTAAATCCTGAGGGACATAGTTTTCTGGTTTTTTGGGTTTTTTTGGTAGTGGGGATCGAACTCTGGCCCTTGCGCTTGCGTGGCAGGCGGCAAAACCAATGAGCTAAATCCCCGCCCCCATAGTTTTCTAAGATTGTGTACCACAAAACTATCCACCAAAGGGCAGTTGGACTACAGACATTTTCCCCAGTGCAGGTTTTCAGTTTGTGTATCTCCTATAGGCCCTTCCTCAAGTATCTCTTGAAAATTATGCTTCACTACAAGGAGGAAGCCAATTAAGAAGGAGAAAAAAACCATGGTCCAGGACAGAAGGATTGCAACAAAGGAGAAACATAAAGGCGCTTGTTGGTCCCTGAGTGCAAAGGGAGCTCTCAGGATGGGAGCTGTACAGCTGTCCCAGAGAAGCACTCAGCTGGATTGCAGGGCACAGATGACTTCAGGAAAGATATCCCCACAGAGGCTGGCTTGGTGGATGTGCCTGTAGTCCCAGGTGCTGGGAAGGCTGGGGCAGGAGGATTCCTTGATCCTGGGAGTTTGAGACCAGCCTGGGCAACATAGTCAGACCGCATCTGAAAAAAGAAAAAGAGGGCCAGCGATTTAGCTCAGTGGTTCTGCTGCCTGCCTCACAAGTGCAAAGTCCCAAGTTCAATCCCCGGTACCAAAAAAGAAAGAAAAACTTAAAGAAAAAAATGAAATGGCTAGATTGCCTGATATTGTTAAGGTATCAAAGAATTTGGAATTGAATTAGTGATTGATATTGAAAATCTAAGAAATTGTTTTTAAAAATAGAAGCAATACTTAACTCCACAGGGAGAGAAGTAATACAATTTAAAAAATACTCTCAGGGCTCACTACTTGGCTCAAGCACGAGTAATACTTGTAAAATCAAGATAAACATTAAATACTGATTTATTAAAAAGTAATTAAATATTGGGGGAGGAGAGTAGTAGTTAATAAAATTAACTTTTCATTTTTCATAGTATGGAGTCATAGTTAATTCTCAAATCTGAAAAATATATAGAAAAATGAGCATTTTGTTGTTGTTGTTATTTAGGGACCTGAAGTAAATGCTAGAAAAACAAAAACAGTTAAAAGTTATAATTGGCTGCTTAGGAACAGGACTGCAAGGTGGCAAAGGACAGAGAAATGGCTGTTTCAGCAGGGCTTGGTGGCACACTCTTGTCATCTCAGCACTCGGGAGGCTGATGCAGGAGGATCGCTGTGAGTTCGAGGCCAGCCTGAACTACATAGCGAGACCCTGCCTCAAAAAATCAGAACAACAACAAAAAAAAACTGGCTGATTCATCACCAGTATTTGACTTTTTGACTATGTGCATGTATTATTTTCATTTATACACATTAATTAATAACGTTAATATTGTACTTACATGCTGGCCAAACACCTTTGTGAAATCTCTAACCTTTGACTTCCACTTCGACCTCTGAGCCTGGGTCTTTTTCCCAGGTCTGTCCCTGGCTAACCCATAATGCCCTTTGTTCCTCTGCTCTCTGCCTCGATTGCTTCCTCTGTGCCCTCTCTCTTGCTCCCTCATCCACCAGGAGACACTGCACCTCCCAGTCCTAAACCTCAGGAGCTTCCATAGGGTCCCCCACTCCTCTCACCATTCTGCCTTGTCCTTCCCTCTCTCCCGACCCCCCTCCAAGTTCAAAGGCAGAGTGAGCACTGTAGCTCGGGACTTTGGTTCCCCTACCAGGCCTAGCCTCTCCTGATCCTGTCTTTACTTACCACGTTGGTGCACTCTGCACTCTGTATCTGTGGGTCTCACATCCACAGATTTAACCATTTGCAAGTGGAAAATAATGCGGGGGGCATTTTTGCATCTGTACTGTACACGCACAGAATTCTTTTTCCTTTCTCTGTTCCCTAAACAATACAGTAAAACAACTATTTGCAGAGCATTAAATTACATGGGAGGATATGCTTAGGTTATATGCAAATACAACACGTTTTTATATAAGGCCTGTGAACATCTCGAGATTTTTGTTATCCCTTTGGGACCCTGGAACCAATCCTTTTTGGATACTGAGGGGTGAATATATTTGGTTCATTATATTGCATTAGGTTTTACTTTTTTTTTTTTTTTTTGCTGCAGTTACAAATTACTGGAAATGTAGTGCCTTAAAGTAGCACAAACATATTAATTTATAGTTCACAGCCTGGTTCCAGTTTCACTGGGCTAAAACCAAGGTGTCCGCAGGACTTCCTTTCTCTCTGGAGGCTCCTGAGGAGGCTTTTGCAGCTTCTAGAGGCGGCTCACATTCCTTGGCCTGTAGCCCCTCACATCTGCACACATCTGCAGATTCACATCACAGCCTCTCAACATCACAGCCTCTCAACTGCCATTATGTTCCCTTCCTCATCCCAGCTCTTCTGCTTCCCTCTTCCCCTTTAAGGATGGTTGCGATTGCATTGCTCACCCCACATAATCCAGCCTCATTTCTCTACCCGAAAGAGAGCTGATGAACAACCTTAATTCTATCTGAAGCCCATATAACACCACATGGTCCCAGGTTCTAGGGATTAAATCAGAGACCTCTGGATGTGTTACTCTGCCTACAACAGTCATGGATTTTGTTTTGCATTAATTTTGATTTTTTAAAAATATGTCATTAAAAGCCAGGCATGGTGCCACATGCCTGTAATCCTAGCATTCGGAAGGCTGAGGCAGGACGCTCATGAATTCAAGGCGAGCCTGGACTATGTAGTAAGACCCGGTCTCAAGAAACATCCTCCAAATCATTCAAATGTTATTTAATTACTGAGGATTTTTGGCCCCGCCTCTAGATTTTACACCTGAGGTGAGCAAGGCACCGTAATCCAGGCCCAGCCTGTGATTCCTCCTTGGCCCCCATGGGTGCTCCACCACTCCTGCCCACCAAAGCATGAGGTCCTTAGGCTGCCCCGAGTCTAGGCAAGTACTGCAGGCCCTCCTTTCCCAATGGTGCTCTTCTCTGCTCTGGTTCCGGAGGTGGAGGCTCAGCTGCAGAGTCCAAGCTGGGAAGAGAAGTTGTTCTGTTCGATTTTCCCTGGGTCCCAGGGAGGAGCTGAGTCTCAGCCCCTTGCACACCTGATCCTCCCAAGTGACCTGCCTCGGGAGGGGTGGGGAGGAGAGCTGAAAGAGGATCCTGTCCTGCTTGAAGGTCGTGGCCAACTGTCGGGTGTCTCAGCCACCACAGGGAGGGGCCCTGGAAAGCTGATGCAGCTCCCACACTGGAGAGGCCCTGGGGAAGGAGGGGGCAGGTCTGATGCCAGCCACTCTGGCAGTGTCACAGAGGAGACTGCTGCGGGGTCAGGGGAGGCAGAGAAAAGGGCCGGGAGAGTAGGGTCTGTGATCCAGAGGTTGTGGGGAGAAGTGAGAAGCTCACGAAGTCTGCAGTGCAGGCAGACAGTTCCCAGAGGCAGGGAGGCAGGAGCAGAAGAGAGGCTGAACGAACACACTGGCTTCTACATTGCCACGAGATCCACATCTCTGGGAGCCTGTGCTTCAGACCGTACCCTCACATGGCATCCTGGGGTCCCCAGAGCACGCACACTCTCACCCAGCTCGCTCCTCACCCGGGGGGACAGGCAGGATGGTCCTCATCATCCTGGTCAAGGAGAGCTCCACGTAGGGACTTCCAACTTCCACCGGCTCCAAGAGCCCCCAGATCACCCACTGCCTCCTCTTTGTCTCTCTTCTGAGAAGGGGGAGTGGTGGCGAAAGCTGGGGAGAAGATAAGGGTCCCAGGCCAGATAAGACGTCCTGGTCCTGGGGCTGGCACTACTGCCACCCCTAACAACAGCTTATCTGGTTCCCAATATTCCTATGCAGAACAACTTGAGCTCAACTCCTCCCCTGTGGTGAGTGCTCCACGGAGCTGAGAGCCAGAGGAGGAGCCACCAAGGGCTGGGGGTCACCCTTGCTGCACTCCACCCAGCGCTGCTCAGAACTGCCTGGTCTTCAGAGGGCCACGCTGTGGTGTTGAGCTGCATGTCTCCACCCCTGCAGTGCCTTCCTGGGTGTCTTCCTGACCCTGCTTCTCACTGAGTGAGACAAAGGTCCCGCTCAGGCCACCAGCCCTGCCAGCCTCCGCTTGCTGTGAGTGTGTCAAGGACAGAGAGTTCAGACAAAGTGGCTTCTCTGAGCACATCCTGCCCACTCCTTCCTCCCCATCCACACACAGTTCATTTCCTGGTGCCTAGAACGTTGCAGGGAACACAGCAGGGACTGGCAACTATTAATTAAATTCACTCCTCTCCCCACTGTTGTGGCAGAGATCCCAGGAAGAGTTTTCTTCCACCAGAGTGCTGGGAGCAGGCTCGGGCATTTGGAAGGCAGTGGGCTCTTCGTGGGTCCTCTCAGCAGCATCCAAAGCCCTCGACCTGTGTCTGGCACCATGTGGTGGAAGGCAGGGGGCACACAGTGCCTTTGTAGAGTCCCCTCCCCAAGGCCTCAGAGGCAAGCAGACCGGCAGCTCCCATCAACAGCTGCAGATTGTCTGACAATTGGAAGTGATGGAGATGGTCCTTTGCTCCCGCCCTCCAAGGCTGGCTGGTCCCTCTGAATGTGGCAGATGAGAGCCAGGTGCGAATTACGCAACCGAGGCACAAAGGCATTGAACTTGGTAAACTGTCCACCAAGGGCACTGAGCAAGGTCACTGAGATTCACAAACAGGTGGTGAGAGGGAGGAGGAAGATGGAGCTGTCCAGATATGGTTCAGGGAGACTGAGAGGCTGGCGGGGAAGGAGAGGGAGAAGAGGGGAAAAGAGATTTGCCTCTGGGCAGCCCTGAGCAGATGAGCTGGCAGGGCCACTTGGGGCAGACAGCTGTGCAGCCTCCTTGGGAGGAGGGCAGTTTGCAGCTGACCAGAGCTTTCTCAGACCCTCCAGGTGCCTGAACCCCTCCCTGCTGGAGAAGGGGAGGCTTGGATGGTGCCCAGGAGGGCTGGTGACCAAAGGGGCCAGAGGTCCTCGTCCAGGCCCACCAAGGCCAAGCCACCTCTCTCTCCCCTGGGCCCAATCAGAGCCTTAGAGCACAGAGCTGCCAACTTATTACTCAAAGGACCTGAGTTGTTGACCCGCAGCTAATCACTAGTGGTTTGCATATTTTGCATATCATTTGCATTCTCGGGGGTCCTGCAATGACTCTAGAGCCCCTGTCTGTCAGGGCTCCATCTCACAGCTCTCTGACTCCCTCTCCTGCAGGCCCAGACCTACAGTCCCTCCGACCCCCCACCTGCCATCAGATAGGGCAAGTCATGGGTGAGGGTGTCTCGGAACCCCAAGCCCCATCATTTGTGATTTGAGAGTGCAGCAGGGGGAGCTGGGAAGGGAGTGGCTGAGATCTGTCTGGTGATTAACCCTCCTGCTAATGGAGGCTTCTCTGCCACTAGGGCTTTTACTGAAACTCAGGGAAGCCCTTTAGCGCTGTCTCTGAGGTCCTTAGCGGGCTCATTAACAGCCCTCCCCCTCACAATTAGCGGCCTCTCCTTGCAACTGCTGTGCAGGGAAGGAGAGCTGCGTGGGCCCAAGGCCGTCAGCTTCCAGATCCCCTGCAGCCTGCGCTGCTCCTGACCACACACACTCACCACCGGAACTCCAAGTGAAACCCCGTCTGGTCTGCCTCCCAGGGAAGCAGGCACCCCTGCAGTCAGCTGTTCAGCCTCCCAGCCTCAGGAATCTGGGGGTCAGGCAGGCCACTGATCTCATTAGGACCCACCCCAGACTGAGGCCAAATGTGACCACCCCTTGGAATTCTCCATGGGCCCGGGATGCTGGGATCCCTCTGTGCACTGGGCCAGACCCATTTCACCTGCTATAAACTCTCTACTGCTTGTCGCAGGGCAGCTTCAGGCACAGGAAGCCTCTTCAAGGGAAAAACCTCGGGCAGAGGGCCACAGCAGGCGGCAGCCATGTCTTCCAGTAAGGGATGCCAAGGGGGGCAAATGGCGCAGAGAAGGGCCTGTCGTTTGCATCACTTCCACAAATAGGAGCTGCTGCCCTGAGCTGGACCCTGTGTAAGTACAGAAAGACAGAGGTAAAAGGGACATATTTAGCTCTTAATAAATGACTCATCAAAATGGACGAGTGATTTGGGGCGAGTTTTTCTTCAGGCAAGGGATGAAACCCAGGGCCTTGTGCACACTAGGCCAGCACTCTGCCAGCCCTGGAGCAAACCTTTTCAATTATTCTGGAACTCGGCTTCCCTAGCTGTTTAACAGAAACCTGATCTAATGCTGCAGGAAGCCCAAAAGGCTTCAGGGAATCCAGTCTTGGAGAACCGTCATGGATGATGGTATTTCCACAGTAGAATTCCTCAGCATAGCACCTGCCCTGTGCGTGCTCAGTGAAAGGTCAGTGTCTCAGTGCTCTTATTATCCTGTTGAGGTGGTTGCTGTTGAAACGACTTTCTGACCTCAGGGTCCTAGGCTGCAAATTATGTACAGCAATCTCCTTTCTTACCTCCCTATCAATGATGGGATCGAGAAAATAGCATTTATTAAGCATTTAGGGTGTGCCAGATTCGGTGTTGGGTATTTGCATGTTATCTCATTTGATTCTCATGATTATCCAACATGACCCTTAATATCTTCCCTCTTCCCATTTTAGAGATGAGGAAACTGAGGCTCTAAGATATTAGGTCCCTTGTCCAAGTTCACATTGCCTTTAATGCGAAGAGCACAGCATGGTACAAGAATGTTCATGGAACTTTATTCATAATAGCCCCAAATTGAAGAGAGCCAAGCTGTCTCTAGTGTCAGGAGAAAAGTTTAAGGAATTGTGGTATATCCATACAATAGAGTGCTCTGGACCAACAGAAAACACAGTTACTGCTACAAATAGCAGCACCGACAGCGGACGTGATGGTGACCGAAGGAAGCCAGCCACCAAACACTGCCTGACTATATGACGTTCACTCACGAGTAAACCCCTCTGTGATAACAGCAGCAGTCAGAATAAGAGTTCCCACACAGGGGCCAGGTGGGGCGGGTGAAGACTGGGATTGTGGCATGTAGGGGCTTCTAGGGGTGCCAGAAGTGTTTCCTACTTTGATCTAAGTGGTTAGTGGTCACAGGGTGTGTGTGTACGTGTATGTGTGTAAAAACTCATCTTCTACACCCTTAGGCTTTTTCTTAATAAGAAAGTAAATCAATGTGATATATATATACACGTCTCTCTCTCCATATATATATATATATATATATATATATACACACACACACATATATATATATATATATATATATATATATAAATTTAGAAGATGTAGGGCCAAATTAACCCTGGCTTTGCATCCTGGCAGGAAGTGGGGATGGCAGGCAGACCTCCCCACTCCCCTTTCTTTGGAGGGAGAGGTACTGAGTGTATGGATTTCGCTTCCAATCCCTCAAATCTGAGCTTGATCTGCATCCCATATCACCCAGCTCTCCTCCACGGGAAGGTGCTGACCAAGCTTGTGCCCTCTCTACCCCAGGCAGGGCGGGGAGTGGGAGGCAGGAAGTGAAGGAAAGGGAGAACGAAGAGCGGGGAGGAAACAGAGGCTGGTGAGGGCTGAGTAGGGGACATTTCCACGAAGCCTCCAGTGGTGTTGACTTGGGCGAGGTCAGTTTAATGAGAACTCTTAGGCCTCCAGGGAGGAGGCCTGGGGCTGGCGGGCTCCTCGGAGCCCGAGGGAGCAGAGTCATTTCTGTGCATTTTGATGGATCATGAAGAGCGTTTGCCCTGAGAGCTCAATGATATGCCAGCACATGTCCCCAATGGGGAGGACTGGGAACCGGCTCACCAAAGATCTCCGGCACTCAGACTCCTGCTGGCTTGTGTGTCCAGACCCTGCCGCCCCCACACATTTGGGGAGCAGAGCCAGTGCCCCACCCCAGATCCGGGCCCGGCCTCAGTGCCCTCAAGCCTGGAGCTCGCCCCAGCCTGCCCTCCCCTGCTCCCCTCCTCTGCTCTTCCCACCCAGCCACCTGCCATCTTTCCTTCCCCTCTGCATTTCTGACCTCCTCCCTCCTCCCCTCTACTCTGGGCTCCGTTCTCTCCGCAGGTCTGTTCCTGTCTCTCCACCTCCATTTCCCCGTGCTCCCCCTGCTGCCCCTCCTTCCCCCTCATTCCTGGGCTTGTGCTTCCTCTCCAGCCCAATATAAATAATAGAAATTAATTTGTCAGCCAGGACACGCGGCCCAGCCGGCGCAGCAGCGAGCTGAGGAGGAAAAGCTGGTTGAAATAATTATTCTTGACTTAAGAAACCGTTCTTTTTCTTCCTGAAGGCTAATGGAGTGGGAGCCACTCCTGACTGCTGCACGGATGGCAGTGGCTTAGGGAGGGCAGGTGGCTGCTCTTCTGATCCCTCTGTAGTGAGCAGACAGGACCCCATCTCGCTGTCTATTTAAAAGCCGAATGAAGCATTGAGGGGTGCTCTCTGGGGTGGATGACACAGACACAGGTACTCTGGAGAGAGGCCTTGTCATGGCAAACACCCCCTCCAGTCCCTAAACACCAGGTCCGGTGGAGGCTGGAGTGGAGCAGAAGCCACATGTCCCCGAGGGGGAGGAATCTGCCTTTTCCCCAGGTCCTGCAGGAGGCCAGGCACTGTCCTGGGGCCCCCAGCTCCTAAGCACATGCGGAGTCCTTACACCACCGAGGAGTGAAATCTGCAGTGAGTCTGATTTACCACCAGAAAACTGAGCACAGGTGCAACTTGTCCAAGGTCAAGGGGAAGAATCTCCAAGGAGTGGGGGAGATAAACCAATTCTGTCCTCCAGCAAGAGGGGCAGGGAGAAGCACGCAGTGGGCGCTGAGGGTGTGTGGGGCCATCATGGCAGGAAACCCAGGCCACGCTCCCGGGCTTAAATGAAGGGGCACAATGAGGAGACCATTCACAGAGGCCTGGGTGGCCCTAAGGAAACCAATGAGAGATGCTGTCGGTGTGCTGGGCAGGTGACCACTAGGGACAAGAAGGGGGAAAGGGAAGATGCTGTCAGGAATCTAACAGCCACTGTAGCTGGGGGAGCTGGCGACACACTCACGGGGGTCAAGGCAGCCGCTGCCCACATGCAGCCTGCGGAGAGCAGGGGTGGGGCAGACACCCAGGCCTCTCCCTCCTCCTGCCCTCAGATCTGGCCAGTGCACCCCATTGGCTGCACCCAACTGGAAGCCAGAGCCCAAGCTTCTCGTCACAGTGGTGGAGCCCTGGCCATGGCCTTGGCTCCCAGAGAAAGGAGCACAGAAGGAGGGCCAGGAAATGGACCTGGGGGACAAGAGAGTAACCAGCCCCCATGAGAAGTTCAGGAGACTTTTAGGAAGGTCAGCTGGACCCAAAAGACCCTACAGACTTTGAGGGGAAGGAGGGAAAAAGCCCAGTCTTGGAAGAGAATCCCTGTCTGATAGGGAGACATCTGCTCCTGTCTATTGGGGAGCTACCAAGTGAGGTGTCCTTGTACCCAGACATCAGTTGGGGAGCCAGAGAAACCCCCTACAAGGCAGACGCCCCAAGCAGCATAGAGCAATTGGTTTTGTGGAAAAGTCTTGGTGTCTGCCTGCAGGACTAGAGGAGGGAGGAGAGGACGAGGGTAATGGGGTGATTACCAGGTGCCAAGCCCTGATGTGCTGGAAAAGAGATGAGGCACTGCAGAGTTGGTGACAGGCAAGGCACCGTCGGAGAAGCATCTCGGTAGGAAAAGGCATTGGGAGTGCAGGAGTCAGACTGGCGGGTAGGAGGCTGAAGTCGTGGCCTGCGGCTCATCTAATCCCCCTTCCGGCTGCGGCTGCAGGCGGGGAGAGCAGCCAGAAAAGACTGACTCCTCAGTCCGTGCGGGGGCAGAGGGGCGGCCTGGTGGATGGAGAGCCCAGCTGGCTTCCCCGCTGCTCCCACGCCCCGAATGCCATCCATCTTCCTTCCACACAGCAGCCACCAGGGTCTTTCCAAACACTAGCCCGATCCTGTCAGTCACGCTCCACTCGAGTCCTTTGGATGCTCCCCACTGGACAGTCAGGTCTAAAGTCCTTCACGGCTGACAGGGCCAGCCGCACAGCACCCCAGGCTGCCCCCATACTGCATCACCAAGTGCCCAGAACATCTCCTGCCCGCCTCTCATGCAAGTGGTTCCCTCTGCTTAAAGCTCTCCCTCCCCACACACACGGCCACCGTCTGAGTGTCTCCCACCCGGCTGGCTACAGCTGCCACTGTCCGAGTCCAGAGAGTGAGCCATTACACCACAGGGCCACTGTCACAGCTGCCACCTTCTTAGGAGCCTCTCAAGGTTCCCCTGGTTTCCACCTCTCCTGTTGCAAACCTTATTACCCTTATGCCACAGAGGTTCTTGTCTGTGCCCTAGCTTTGTCTCCCCTGACTGCATATCCAGGGGTGCAGGAACTTTGCATGGTTGGCTATTGTTACCCCACTGCCAAGGACGCGCAGTGCCTGGCACTTGCTGTGTGTGTTACGAGACAGACCAGGGAGGGCGAGCAGGTGCAAACACAGGAGGAAAGCCTGAAACGCCCTGGTCCGGAGCCGCCACCAGGAGTCACTGTGAAGAGTTCAGGACAGCACAGGTCTGTGTAAAACACGAGGTGGCAGGACGGTAAATGGGTGCCCCAAGGCCCGGAGTGTGCAGTGGGTGGGCTGGGTGGGAGAACTTGCTCCTGCTGCCAGCTCCTCCTGGGTGTGCAGCCACCAGGTGCCCTGGGGGAGATGCCCACGTTGTGCCAGGTGCCATCCCAGACCCAAGATGGAAACCCGGAGGGTGGCTTTGGAGAGCGAGGCAGGTGACCCTCCCTAGATGAGGGGGTCTGGGGACCCTGGATGTGGGCAGGAGGGCTCTGGGTGAGGGAGAGCCTCTTTGCCACCCTGCCCCCCCCCCCAGCCAGAACAAAAGGGCCAGGAAGAAACTCCGGTAGGAAAGACTCAAATTGGAAAGCAGAAAAGAGTTCCAGAAGGAAAGGGCTGAACTAGGGTATCAGTCATCCAGCCTCCCAGTACCTCAGGGCTGCCTAGAGGGCAGGGCCAGTGTCTATTCAGCATCCTCCCACCCTGGAGATCAGCTGCTCCTTCTGCCCTTTGACCCCAGGCCACTAGCACATGTAGAGCCCAAGAGGCCAGATCAAAAGCGGAGCCCCCAGCCTCCTTCCGGCCTGTCCCTCACCTCAGTCTCCCCTGCATTCACTCCCACGCTCCGCCCCCAACCAGCCCATAAAGCAGAATTATCTCTTTCTTTTTCTAAAATTCTTTTATTGGTACATTTTAGGTATACAGTTCGTTTACATTTCTCATTGGGTGCTTGTACCTGAACATGACTGATCTTGGTTCTTATTTCTTCCCCCATTACCTGTGCTCCCTTCACCCACTGCACCCTTCCCTATTTACATAGATTTCATTTCCATTTTTTTCTTTTCTCATAATTTTTCCTTTCCCTTCTTTCCTTTCCCCTTCCCCTCCCACCACCCCTACACCCTTGGACCTTTTCCTGGTTCAAATTATCAATTATTTGTTTTAATCATTTTAATCCTTATTTACACTTTCAGTTTCTCACACCAGAGAAACAATTCGGTATTTACACATGTGTGTCCTATTTATTTCACTTAAGAGTATGGCCTCAATATGCATTCATTTAGCTATAAATGACTCTAGTTTCTCCTTCTTTATGGCTGAGTAGTACTCCATTTTATAAAAAAATCCACATCTTCTTCATCCAGTTTCCAGTTGATGGGCACTTGGGCTGTTTCCAACCTTTAGCTATTACAAACTGTGCCACTATAAACATGGGTGCACATATATCACTGTGGTATAATTCTTTTAATTCTTTGGGGAAGATAACCAGCAGGGGAATAGCTGGGTCAAATGGGACCTCTAGCCCTAGTTCTTTGAGGTATCTCCATACGGATTTCCACAATGGTTGCACCAGTCTGCACTCCCACCAACAATGGAGAAGGGTTCCTTTCTCCCCACAGCCCCACCAGCATTTGTTATTGATTGACTTCTTGAAAGCAGCCATTCTTTCTGGGGTGAGGTGGAATCGCAGTGTTGTTTTCATCTGCATCTCTCAAATGACCAGCGATCTTGAACATTTTTTCATATATTTATTTGCTGCTTTTACTTCTTTGTCTGAGCAATGTCTGTTCATTTCAGATGCCCATTTTTGGATTGGGTCTTTGAATTTGGGGGGGTCTGATTTTTTTCAATTCTTTGTATATTCTAGATAGCAGACCTTTGTCTGAGGAACAGCAAGCAGAATTATCTTAAATTAAAGCCATGTTGTAAACTGTGCTGAGAGGTCCAGCACTTCCGGGACAGCTGGCAGAGGCCTAGGGTGTGCCGAGGGGCAGGAAGGAGGTGTCACAGACCCAGAAAAGAAGGAAAGCTCCAGCTCTCTTGTCCCTTCGGTGGGGTAGAAAAATCAGTTTCATGCACCCCTTGCACCACATAACCAGCCCTGTGACTGTGCAATCCTCCTCTACAAACGCAGTTGCCCAGCCTGAGATGTCCCGATGCTGGTCACCAGGTTTGTGGAGAAGCCCTAACCCTCTCTCAAGCCGCAACCCCATCCCTCCCCAACCCAGCTTTGTACACAGTCCGGGAAGCAGGAGCAGGCGGAGAGAAGGTCTGGGTCTACCCCGCTCCCCACTGCCTCTCAGAGAGAACCCCCAGAAGCTCCTCCATTCTGGGGGCTGTTTCCTCAGTGGTGAAATCCAATCAGCCCTGCAGGCTCGAACCAGCACAGCCCGTGCCAGGACTCTAGACACTGCCTGGCCTTGAAAGGAATATGGCAGATTAGACTTCAGATCTGAGGACTGTCGGTACCATTTGCTTAGTGTGTCTAGGGAACACCCCAAACATAACCCCAAGAGTTATACCCAGACGACGTAGGAAACGGGGTCACTCCTCCCTGGTCCTACAGCAGTGGGCAGAAGGTAACGCCATGTTACATTTCTTAACTGAGATATATACACAGTCAAGTGCACAAGGCCAAAATGTGTAACCCCACTAATTTTACACATGTAATATACCCTTGGCACCACCCCTCAAATTTACATTTACACCATTTCTCCATCTCTAGCCCCTCCAAATGGGTCCCCCCCAGGCAACAGCCCTCAAAGGGAGCCCGGATTATCATCTCTGATGCCATAAATCAGTGCTGCCTTTTCTCGAACTTCATATGGATAGGATCGTGTGGTATGTGCTTTTGTTTTGCCTGGTTTCTTTCATCCAACATTATATCTGTAAGATTCACCCATGTTGTTTCAGATGGTTCTAGGAATTCTTTTTCGTTACTGGGTGATATTTCATTATAGAAATAGAAGCATACATATTGATGTATATCACAGTTTATTTACTCAAGTTCTTATGTTGTTTGCAGTTTTTGGCCATTATTAATGAAGCTGTTATGCATATCCTCATGTCTTGTATGAATCTATTAATGTAATTTTGAGACACATACTTAACCTTGAAACCAAACAACAAAACAGCACTTTTTACCTCCTCTCATTGGGCTGTGCCAAGCTGGGATGAAATTATTCTGAATGGAAGGGAAGAGGGGACCCTCAGGACCCAGATATCTACCACGAGTCTCCACCACAGCCTTGGGTCACTCCTGGGACAGCTGTGGTCCCAGCTAAGGCAGAGAAATGTGGAAAGTTTCTTAAAACCTAAGTGGCTGTCTCTAGCACAGATTTTATTTATTGTTTATTTCTTGGTTTTTTGAGATAGGGTCTTGTTATTAGTTCAGACTGTCCTTGAACTTACTATATAGCTCGGGCTGGCCTCGAACTCATAGGAGTCCTCCTGCCTCAGCCTCCCTAGTGCTGAGATTACAGGTGTGCACCACCACTCCCAACCAAATTAGCACAGATTTTAAATATGGAGCACATTCTATTGTACAGGTCGGAGGAGGTTGGATGACTTGAGTTCAAATCGTGACTCTTCTATCTACTAACCCTGTGGTCCTATGCAAGTGTCAGTGTAAGTTCTCTTCTTATTTTTTTTTCCAGTACCGGGGATCGAACCCAGGACCTTGAGCTTTCCAGGCAGGCATGGTGTCACTGAGCTAAATTCCTGGCCCTAAGTGTAAATTCTCTAAGGCTTCATTTCCTCACTAGAAAAATAAGAATAATAATATTTACCTCATAGGGCTGTCAGGAGAATTACACAGCAGATGTAAATCACCTACATAGCACTTGGCATCTATAACAATGTTGTTTTTTACGTGTTTGTTTTCTGCTCAAGGTCGTAGCTAGTGAGCAGATACACTCAGAAAGCTCTTGAAGGCAAAGGAAAAAGAAACACTTTTCAGTGTCCAATTAGGGACTGGGGCAATGCTTTGTGTCTTTATATTCCCAGTGTTGAGCATATAGCTGACAAAATAAATGCATATTAAATAACTGAATGGAGAACTCAATAAATAGGATCCAAAGATTCACACTAGAAATTGCTCCGAAGCCTCGATTTAGACTTGGCTACCGAGTGAGATTTATTGGGATGGAGAAATCAGCCGGGTGGGATAGCAGTTTCGGGTGTGAAGAACACAGATCCACTGGCAAGCTCTGGCCTCATCCAGGAGAGGTTCTCTTGGCCCCGTAGATAATGAGATTGAGCCTGAGGGTGCGTGTCAGGGAGTAGGGAGAAGGGGCTGGAGGGGAGAGAAGCAAAGAGGTTTGGGGAGCTGGTGCCCAGGGCCACCAAATGGTTCCCATTTGGGCAAGGAACCAGCTCTCTCTAGGAACAAACCAAATGGGCTTCTGGGGTCTGGGCGTGGGTCTAGCTGGGTCAAGAGGTCAGCTGGGGCCCCTGGGAGATTACACTGGTCACCCCACGGCCACCTCGGTCCCTTGGTCCCTCTGAAAGCTCAGGGACCGGGTGAGCAAGTTTGCCGAGGATGCGCACGGGGAGCCGCTCCGGGATCCCAGCCCCAGCTCCGGATCCCTGGGGAGGGCTCGTGGCTGAGGCGTCCGCGGGTGCAGCCAGCTGGGGTAGGGGCGGCGCTCCCCAGGTCCCTCTGGACGCCGACCGTCCGTCCTGGCCGCTGCGCATCTGCGGTGTTCCCAGGCTGGCCACAGGGGGGCGGGAGGGAGCCAGGCCCTGCGCCCCGGGCATCTGGCCATCTGGGCTGCGGCGGCGCTGGGGGAGCACTGGACCCGGAGTCGCCGGGCCTGGGCGTTGGTCCTTTCAGGGCCTCCTAAATCCTGGCCACCGCGGTGCCTCTGCTTGCTCCGAATTGCAGATTTGGACATTTTTTCCCTGTCTGAAACCTGGACGTCTCATTTCTCCTTTAGGTTTCTTCCTCCATTTTCCCGAGTCAGGGAAGTCTTCCTGCTTGATCTGTGTGGTTAACCAGAGGCGTGTCGTGTTCTGTTGCCCAGAAAGACTCAGGGCAGCTGCTCTTTTCTTTTCTTTTCTTTTCTTTTGAGATTATGTCCTCCAAATCCATCGAGGGTGCAAGTGGGATCGTGAGGTCATGGGCCAGCTCTGTGCAAGCTTCGCTTTCACCCTCTGTTATCCCTCATCCACACCCTTGAGCATAGGCTTGAGGATGAGAGTCGTCTTTCCTATTTATTTACTTTTGCACTGAGCTGTAACTTACATGCAGTATGGTACCTAATCAGAAGTACATGTATGATAAATTTTTTTTTTCAGCACTGGGGATTGAACCCAGAGCTTTCCCACTGAGCTATATCCCCAGCCCTTTTGTATATTTTATATTTCGAGACAAAGTCTCACTAAGTCGCTAAATTGCCCAGGCTGGGCTCAAACTCGGCAATCCTTCTGCCTCAGCCTCCCAGAGCGCTGGGATTACAGATGTGCACCAGCACACCCGCTTAATGAATCTTTATATGTGTGCATACACTCCTGTGACCAGGTCAAGAGAACGAGCATTTCCAGGGACCCCTATGCTTTGTCCCAGTCAATATCCCCCATAGGTAACCTCTATTCCCACCTCAAAATAGTATTTTCTGCCCATTACATAGGTGAGGATACTGAGGCTCAGAGATGTGAAGTGAAATGCCCAAAGTCACACAGCTAGAAGTGGTGTTGTTTATGCTTCTGGGGGCAGAGGGTAGTGGGAGAGCTAGAAAGAGGATATGAGGCAGGCAGCCAACATCACCATTCAGCAGCCATTCAGCCTGCTCCTCCAGCTGCCAGCTGTAGGCAGCAAACACTTTTGCCTTCTCTCCCTGTCCCCACAGGAACTAGAGTGCCTCACCTTGCCAGGAGGGACCCCTGGGAGAACAGAACCGTGTCCAATCCCAGAAGGCTTAAACCGGCAAGTCTTTACTTGAGAAGTGATTGAGGATTAATTCTGGGATCGAAATCCAGCAATTTCCTATTAGTAGCTGATAATCCCTCTCCACAGCCCAGCAAGGGGCCACCCTGGAGACCCGCAAGGCAAAGTGGTGGGAGGAATCTCTCCTCTCCCAGGTCCTCTCTGGGGCCTTGTCTGGGCTTGGGCTGCAAGATCTGCCCCTTGAAACAGTTACCTAAGAATTAGCCCAAGCCTTTCCAAGCGCCTCAGCCCAACCTCCGCCTCTGCAGCCATTGGAATCTTGGACATTGGCCAAACCCTTAAGAAGAGAGGTCCATCCATGGGGGACCTGGCTCAGAACCTGCATTTCTACCCATATTGTGTTCCTCTTGACCTCAGAACTCCAACTCCTAGCATGTTCTACCCCTCTTTAAAAAGTTATAAACATAGTTGGGCCAGGGATTTAGCTCAGTTGTTCTGTCGCCTGTCTCGAAAGCAAAGGTCCCAAGTTTGATCCCTGATACCAAAAAAAATAAGTATAAACATCGTGTCTTTTCCTCCTGAATCCAGGAGGAACACTGGCTGGATGTGTCACAGAAATGGGTTTGAGTCTCAGCTCTGGCAACTTCTCCAGAAGTTGAGAGAACCTCCAAATTTCAGCTCAGCACATGAACACACAGAGAACATTTCCCAACTCCCTTGGACCTTAACAACCGTGTAACTAAATTTTAGCTAATAGCGTATAAGCAGAAGTGTCATGTGGTAGCTTTGGGGAATCTTTCTTAAAAGTCATACCCTATGCCTCCTTTTTCATTCTGCCTTCATCCATTTTCTACCTGAAACAAATATGTGATGGCTGGAGCTCTAGCAACCATTCTGAATCATTGGGTCATGATTACAAAGGGCACCATGTAGGGATGGTGGATCAGTGAGCCCTGAGATTCCATGCTGCAGAGCTGCCATACCAGCCTGGACATCTCACCTCTGAATTTTCACATGAGCAAGAAATAAACTTGTCTCTTGGGTTTTTTGTTACTTGCAACAGAACCTATTCCTAACTAACATATGATCTAAGTTTCAGTTTCCTCTATGTAAAATGAAGATAATGATGTCTACTTCAGGTGCCTCTGAGGAGGATCAAGGTCACATACTAACACAAGACTGATGAAGACCAGTCCTCCTTGCCCACCCCAGTGTCTGCACTCACTTCCTATCTGCCCTGTGGGTCGGACAGTCCCTGGCCCTGGGAATACAGACACAAGGCTCAGTCCTACCCTCGGGGGTCTGCCAGGCTGTGGAACATCAGATGGGTCAGCAGTGTCACAATGGGGCCAGTGCTCAGTGGAAGAGGGGTGTCCTGAAGCACAGAGGAGGAGCAGCCCACCCGGACCAGGTGGGTGGGGTAGGGCCAGATGAGGCTTTCTGGCAGAACCCAAGCCAGACCTGAGTCTGGAGACCCAAGAAGGAGGCATCCCAAAGAGAAAGTGCCATGGTTTGTGCTTATTTTCCCCACTCACTTTTTTTTTTTTTTTTTTTTTAGTACCAGGGATCGAACTCAGGACCTTGCGCTTGCGAGGCAGGTGTTGGAACCACAAGTTAAATCCCCGGCCCGAGAAATTTATTACTTTAAAAACAGAGGAGCGTCTTGTGGAATCCAAAGTTACCATCACACCTGGGCCCCGACATATAATGTCTCTGCCCTAGATGAGTGAGCTGCCGAGTGCCATTCTAAGCATTTTCAATGTATTGAATCGTTTAGTCCCAAGGCAGCTGAGGACCCTGAGCCAAAGTGGTTTACTGACTGAGCCAAGGTGGCACATTTCAGAGCCAGAACTTGCAACCAAGTCACGCAGTGCCAGGCCACACTTTTGTAACCAGTGTGTTCACCATGCCACCTTGCCCTGCACAGTTAAGGCGACTCTGCCACGTGTCCCACAGTGTGAATCTGAGTCTTGGCCCCTGCCCGCACGTATCGTGTGCACGCATCCGCACACGGCACCACTTGGGTGCAGACTGTTCTGTATTTGGCTTCCAGCCCGGGCTAAATCACAGAAAAAGGCCTGAGATAAAACACCTAGCCCCGGCTGCCTGGGGTCTGAGCAGTCCTGCACCTCCAGGCTGTTCCAAACCCTTGTGACTTTTCTCCTTTCCTCTGCTATCAGGCCTGCTCCTGTGAAAGCCCTTGACTCTCATTCTACAAGCATGTAAATGACTGTGAGGAGCTGAAGATACTACCCTGCACTTAATAGTCCTTGAAAGCTAATCCTATGGATGCTTATACTAGACCATGCGATTCTTTCTCCAACATCATCCATGGCTCCCCAATTATTTCAGAACCAAACCCAAAGTATCCTAACATTCAAGGCCCTCTATCATTAAATTCAAACCATCTGTTCCACTTTATCTCTCACTTCATACAACCAATGTGTCCATTTGTTCAGACAAATGGAATTGATGCCCTGCTTGGTGAGGAAGTGCAGGGAAGAGAGAGCTTTGGGGGGTTTCAGGAAAAAATAGAGGATGGTGCTGAGAAGTACTAGCAGGGGGTGCGGTTGGCAAAAAGAACAGGGGTGCTGGGGATTTAGCTGTGTGGCACTGTTCCTGCCTGGCAAGTGAAAGGATCTGAGTTCAATTCCCAGTGCCAAAAAGATAGAAAGAAAGAAAGGACAAGGCTGAGCAGCCAAAGGAGGTGATAAAGATAGTGAAAATAGTGACCATGATGATAATGATAATTAATATCTATAGTCAATAAGACAAAAGAGCCAGGAATAGTTTTAAGGGATCTTAGGTGTATTGACTCATCTGATTCTCACAATTGCATTCTAAGGAGGGTTTTATTATTGTCCCTGTGCTATGGGTGAGGAAACTGAGGTACAGGAAGATGCTAAAACTCAACTCCTTTGACTCCTCTGCACGTATTCAGGTCTCACTTTGAGTCTTTCCCTCCCAGCCCATCTCCTTCTGTCTTCCTTCCTCAGTCAACTTCTGGATCTGGGGCTCACTTCTGCATCATTTCTGTCCTATTGCTTCTGTCTGCCTCACCCCCTTCCCAGTCTGTTTCGTACGCATGCACACACGTGTGTGCATACACACACATACACACACACCATGCTAGTCATTCAAAGTCAAATATGGGGAGCTGGCTCTGTGGCCGAGTGCTGTGCCTTGTGCATTGTGCTATCGCTGCCCATGGGAGGAGGCTGTGGAAAGAGACCATGGATGCCTGGAGTTGCAGGACACAGGGTAGGAGGGCACTGCCCTAGTGGGCAGTGAGAGGCTTGCTTAATTCTGGTTGTCTCAATGGGCTTTGAAGTAAAGGAGCAATGGTGTAAAGATTAGCTCTCTAAGAAGGGTCTGGAAAACCATCTGGACTCCTTGGAGCATGGCAGGGAGACATGGTGCCCATGAAGTTCCCTCTAAAGGCTCCCCAGACAGGACTGCACCAGGGTGAGCACAGGTTCAGGGCACCCATGAGTGGGACACAGGAGGCATCTCATATCATAGCAGAGGTCCAGGGTTGCTGGGGCCGTCACATCAATCCTTCCACTGTGCATGAAGCCCACTCCTTTCCATCCGTTCTCAAGAGGATGGCACATAGTGTGGTCCTTATGAGCAGCAAAGCAGCTCTTCCCTTCACCTAGAAGGAGTGAAGGCTGCACCTGGAAGTCACCATCATGCTAAGGGAAGGGTATGAAGACGTGTGCTGTCTCCCCCATCTGTGTTGCCAGTGATTCTTTACCAGTTGCATTAGGGTGTCCTAGCGTGGCAGAGTTCGCAGGGGAAAAAATTCACCCAAAGACTTAGCACAAGGGCAGCTGGGTCTGCATCTGTACATTAGGCTAAGTTAATGATCCCAGCAGCCACAGGTCAAATAAGCATCCTACTAACACCAAGCCGGTTGATAAACCTTCTCCAGATTATAAATGTACTTTTGGATTACGGTTTTTACTGACTCCAAAATCAGACATTGTGCCAGGAACAGACTTTGGCAAGAGGTGGAAACCCTGAGAGCGCACACACGTGCGCGCGCACACACACACACACACACACACACACACATCAGATTATGGTGAAATACAAGGATGGGAGGTAGAATCTAATTCTTTTGTGATAATGAATCCCCATTCCCCCAGGGCCTTGGTGTATTTCTGGGCTCCAGTTTTGTCCTGTGATTATAAACATTTTCTTTGATTTCCTCTATGTAAGCTGGAATGTTCTGGCCAGGCCTTCTTCTGGACTACATAAAAGCTGTAAGAGGTTTATAAATAGACTAGAAATCACAGGATTGTTTTCCCACAGTTTTTTCGTATATTGAGATGGCTGAAGAGAGAGCTGAGAGGATGCAGAGGGACGAGGACTTGTCCCTGTCCCCATTGCCCTTACTAATCCATCATCAGTCCCTTTGCCATTAGGTCCTCTGGGCCCTAGAGATGTTGCTCCCTCCTGGCTTCCTCTTGACCAAGATGGAGGAGCTGAACTTGACAGCTCTCAGCCAGCCCCCAACCTGCCCCACCCAGGAGCTTGGGGCAGTTGAGCTCTAGAAGGATCTAAAGGAGCCTGGTGAAGCATTGCAAGCCTGTAATCTCAGCATTCTGGGAGGCTGAGGAGGGAGGACCACATATTTGAGCACAGCCTAGGGAATTAAGTGACTTAGATTTATCTTAAAATTTAAACAAAAATTTTTTTAAGAGGGCTGGGAATGTAGCTCAGTATGAAGGTCCAGGATTCAATCTCCAATATCACACACACACACACACACACACAGACACACCCTGGAGATTTCTAATAGTGCAATCAGTACAGTGTTATGGGTCTACTTCTATGGGAAAACTACCTCTTACCTGGAATTTCATTCTTATCTGGAATCTACTCTCGGCGAGAAATTTCTTCCTCCTTGGATAAGCCCAGTCTACTGAGAACTCTTTTTCCTGGGGCATCTCTGCCAACGGATAAAATCCTAAGGGAATCTCCTTTTCTTGGTTTCTTGGGGAAGTTCTTGAGGCTGGGCTGGTTACAAGGAAGTACACTGCTGTTCACCCCAAGGGTTGGATGGTTATTAGGACAATGGTTAGAGATGTTAAGATACTGCATTGAGGTCCTGGGATTTAGCTCAGTGGTTCCAGCACCTGCCTCGCAAGTGCAAGGGCCCGAGTTCAATCCTCGGTACCAAAAAAACAAAAAAAAAGATACTGTATTGGGGAGCAGGATAGAAAGGGCTGGCAGAGGGTAGAAAGATTCTGATCTCCACTTCTCCCTCTCCTTTCTCTGGTCCCCTCCCTCTCTAGTAGTTCTGAACCTCAGGTGATTTTGCCTCTCTGGCAACATTTGGTGATATCTGGAGACATTTTAAGTTGTCACAATTAGAGGTGAGGGTAGCCGCTCCCAGAATATAGTGAATAGAGACCAGAGATGCTGCTAATCATCCTACAAGGTACAGAACTGTCCCTCACAACAAAGAGCGATCTACCAATGTCACTAGCACAGAGGTTGAGAAACCCTGAGCCAGGACAATGGCGCCCTTAGTGGGGCCTAAGAGGACCTGGGGATCACGTCCTGGAGCAGGGACCATTTGTGGGTGGCTCCCACAGACAGGCCCCTGGGGTGTGTGCTCTTGACTTGGTCAGCAAAGAAGCAATCATTCTGCCCTGTCTCAGAGGCCCCAAGAACTCAAAGGTTGAGGGGCAGTGCAGTGGGGATGTGCATGGAGAGCGAATGAGCGGGCCAGGTGGGCTTGTCCTCGGGGAAGAGGGAGGAGTGGAGTGAGGACACCTCATGCCCACTGACTCCTCTGACGGCTGGGAACAGTGTAGACCGTCCCTTCAGAGCAGAGAGGGCAGAGGGGGCAGCTGTGGAAGGGGGCCCAAAGCCTGCAACACCAGGGCTGTGGAAACTTCTCCCTTCACAGCTGATCTCAGGGACAGCATTACTGCAGCCCATTACAGCCCTAACCACAGGCAAATACAGCAGCATTAATTTAATTTTATTTACATTTCGGAGTCATTGAGAGGGAATAAATTGAACCAAAGTTGATTGAAAGTGTCCTCCAGGGTGGGCCCTGAGCTTCCTCAGGCTGTGAGGCTGTGCTGAAGGCTGGCAGCAGGCCCCCCGGAAGCAGGAAAGGAACCCCGAGCGCAGCCCACGCCCGGAAACCGGAGGTGAGACCCCGCTCCTCCCACTTCGCTGCCCTGCACCCTCTCCTTAAATAATGAGTCCTTCCTCTGTTCCAGCATTCCTCACGGGCCTAGGCAGCCTTCCTCTGCCCGAAGCCATTCTTTAATTAGATCCAAATAGGACGTGCACTAATGAGCTCTGACCGTGTGTTCTGACACTCTGCTAAGCTCTGGGGCTGCCATGATGGACAAGCCACCCTTGGTGGACTTTGCAGTCAGGACTCAACGTCTGGTTTCAGCAAGGAAGAGTTCTGTGATCCCGGCAAGTCATCTAAACTGTGGGTCTCAGTTTCTTTCTTTCTTTTTTTTTTTTTTTGTTCTTTTATTGGTACATTTTAGGTATACAACTCGTTTACATTGGGTCTCAGTTTCGTTATCCTGAAAGTGGAACTAAAGCCAGGAAAAACACAAGCGCTTCTTTTCATTTAGGACAACAGTCTTAGTGGACGATTTGGGAGGGCAGAGGAGAGGCTGCGGGCCTGAATGTTGCAATAAGAACAGGGCAGCCAAGGAGCGTAGGGGAAACCCAAGAGTGATTTAAGGGTAGAAAATGGTGCCCAGTGAGGCCGCCTCCGTACTCCTGACAATTGGCGACAGTAGTCTGGGGTGTTAGAAATCACAATGGCGCTTTCTGTTGTGGAGGACTGGCCACAAGGAGCCTTTTCAGGTGCTAGCAATGTTCTCTATCTTAATCTAGGTGCTGGTTATACAAGGGAGTGTGCGCGTGGGGGGGTGTGTGTATGTCAAGCTGTTCATTTAAGGTTTGGGTACTTGCTTATGTTATACCCCAATAGAAACAAAAAATAAGGAACAAGAGTAACAAAGTTATGCTCACCACGGTCTTTATGTCCATCTGGCCTCACTTCCATCCTCCTTTCCACCTCCAGCCCCTAGAAACCACAGATTTACTTTTTGATTCTACAGTTTTGCCTTTTCTGGGCATTTCAGAGTAATGGAAGCATGCAGATGTAGACTTTTGCATCTTATACTGAGCATGATGTATTTGAGATTCATTCACGGTGTCATAAACCAGGTGTGGTGGCGCATTCCTGTAATCCCAGCACTTGGGAAGCTGAGGCAGGAGAATTGCCAGGAGTTCAAGCCCAGCCTGGGCTACATAGTGAGTTCAAGACCAGAACTACATAGCAAGACCTTATCTTAACAAAAAACAAAACAAAGCAGTGTTGAAGCATGTATCAGCACTTTTTCCCTTGTTCTTGTTGAACTGTATTTCACTATGTCCACATCATTCACCAGTTAATAAATTAATAAATAAATATTTGGGTTGTGTCTACTGTAGGACTGTTACAAATAATGCTCCTATGAACATTTGCATTGTGTGGACATATATTTTCATTTACCTTGTTGGATAGGTACCTAGGAATAGAATTGCTTAGTTGTATTTTAAAGTTAGGTTTAACCTATGAAGAAACTGCCAGAGTGTTTTCCAAAGTTGCTGTTTTACACTCCCTGTGAAGGCTCCCACTATTTTACATTGTAGAGGAGTCCAGTTTTTCCATATCTTTATGGAGATTTGTTAATATGCATCTTGGTGGTGATAGTCATTCTAGTAGCTGTGATATCTAGTGGCATCTCTTTGTAGTTTTGATCTGCATTTTCTTAATGAATAATGATGTTGAACATCTCTTCATGCACTCAGTAGTTATTCATGTAACTTATTTGGTGAAATGTTTATTCAAATTTTTTGTTCATTTTCTTATTTTTTCTGTTTTTTTGGTTTCTTTTGGCGGTACCGGGGGGGATCAAACTCAGGACCTTGTGCTTTCAAGGCAGGCATGGCACCACTGAGTTAAATCCCTGGCCCTTTTTGTCTGTTTTAATTGGGTTGTTATTTATTTTAATTTTTTTTTTTGGTGCTGGGTACTAAGCCCAGGGCCCTGTAACTTGCTAGGCAAGTGTTTTACTGCTGAGCTGAATCCCCATCCCCTGGATTGTTTTTCTTTTTATTATTGAATTTCATCAGTTCCTTATATGTTTTGTATACCAGTCCTTTATTAGACATATGATTTGCAAATACCGTCTCCCAATCTGTGGCTAGTCTTTATATTTTGCTAACAGTATCTTTCCGAGCACGAGCTTTTATGGACTTCTTTTAAAGGAAGCCAAAATAAACAGCTGTTGTATTTAAGCCTTTTTTGTGTGTGTGGCACTACAGATTGAACTGAGAGTCTTGTGTGTGCCAGGCAAGTACTCTGCCACTGAGCTACATCCTTGGCCCCCTTTTATATTTTATTTTCGAGACAAAGTCTCACTAAGTTGCTGAGGCTGGCCTTGAATGTGCTATCCTCCTGCTTTAGCCTCCCAAGTAGCCACTGTGCCAGGTGAAACTACTGTTTTTTTCTGGGGGGAGGCACGAAAGCTCCTGTTATATGCAATGAATAACTGATGCAAGCGCTTCCCCTTGCATCAGTTCCCAGGGCCGTGCAGTGTGTACAGATGCCACTGGAGCAGGAAAGAGAAAGTGCAGAATTCTCAGCGAGTCACTGGGGAAGGAAGCTTCTTGGGGTAGTTGGCATCTGGGTTAGGAGATGAGTCAGAAAGTTCTTCCTTCTGTTACTTGTCAGTCAGCTTTGTCATTAAAGGGCTGACAATGTCTGTCTGGCCAAATTTGGTCTTTTTGTCAGTTTTCAAAATAAATTCTATCAGTCTTTTTATTTAGTGGAAAAACACTAAAAGTTGAACTCCAAAAGATTTCATGGGGGAGGAACTCCTACCCCACAGCATACATCTTTGTAGCCTTTCTTAAGTCAGACGGTTTTCTCTCTGGCTGGGCTGCCGACCTGCAGCCTCATCACACTCCCCTGAGCCTGGATCTCTTTTCTGGGTCTCTGTTTTCAGATGTCTCCTAAGGGAACTTCCATGGCAGAGAAGATCCATCAGCCTGGCTGCCACCACCAGCATTGTGCCTGCCTGCCCATCAGGCGCAGGCCCATGGGTAATAAGTCACTTTCTTCTGGCCATAAGTTACCCCCTCTGAACATAAGCATCTTTCACCTGCCAGCCTCTCTGATACTGAGGAAGCACTCTGATTTCAAAGAATCTTTTCTTCCACCTTCTGAACACACCTTTCATCAGCTGCCAGCCATGTATCACTTTGTGCAGCCATTTTAAGTATACGGTGTCACCCCAATTGTAATAGGAGACCCCCAAGGGCAGGCCCTGCCATGCTTCCTATCTCTGAATCCTTCCTAGTACCTGGCAAAATTTTTTTTTCATTTTGACCCTTCTAGTGAGGTGAAACAATCTTAAGAAAAATGTACAACCATAGGCGCACAGCTCGATGAACTCCAGTGGAGTGTATCTGTGCAATGTGTACCCAAATCAAGAAATAAAGCATTACTGATGCTTCAGAGACCCCTTTCAGTCTTTCCCTGTCCTTTACAAGGTTAACAGTTCTCGATGCCATAGATTAGTTTTGCCTGTCCTTAAACTTTGTATAGACTGAATCATGCAGTAGGTATCCTTTTGTGTCTGGCTGCTTGCTCAGCATTAGCTTTACCTGAATCATTCCTATTGTCATGTGTAACTATAGTTGCCTTGCTCATTCTCATTCTGAGAAGATTTAGGAAGGGTCAAAAATTAAATATCACGCACTGTGGCACAAGAAACATGACCTCAAATCCTGACTGTACCACTTACAAATTAAGCTCTTGGCCACCTCATTCAGCCTTAAGAACTTGAGTAGCCTCGTGTACATGGGGAATAAGGTAAAATTTCTCTTGCACAGTAGTTTTAAGGTTTATATTCATTATAATAACCAATGTGTGTAAAGCACTTACTGTGGTTAGGGAAAATCATTCAAACAATAGTAGCATTATTATTTATTAATGCATTATTTGCTAAATGATCGCTGAGAAGGAAATGGAATCACAATAGGATTGAACTCTCAGCATTTCTGTGCGCACCTGTGTGTGAGCACACACACCGAATGCCTAGGTTCACACCTGTGTATACAACCATGCCTCTGTGTACACACACACACCCACACATGTGCATACACAAACACGGACTCACCAGCATGAGCAGAGTGCAGATATTTCCTTCCAGCAGCTCTTTGAAGAAACACAGCAGATGGGACTGGTTCTGCTACACGACTGAGCAGCCCCCACATCAGAAAGGCATAATCATCGAATCCATCATGTGGTGCGGCCCTGGCGAGGGCACAGCTCCTCATCCTGCCTGATGGGCCGTGGAGGAATGCCTCCTCCTCCAGAGCAGAGAGCAGACCCGGGCAGCCAGTTGCCAGGCACTGGAGCCAGGAGGACAGATGGCAGCTGAATAGCCTCCGCCTTACCCAGCTCCCTGGCTGCCGGGAGGAATCTGAAGGCAGCAAGGATCCTGTGGAAACCACGCTTCCTACACCAGGCCCTCTGTCCTTTTCATGCTCCTTGGAGCAACACAGACCAGGCCTTGATACTGCCCTGCTCACCTCCTCCTAGCTGTGTAACGCAGGGCAGGAAAAATAGCCCGGGTGCCCTTCACAGGGCCCCAATTCTCTAATCTCAATTGTAACTTCAACTCTGCTCCCTGATGCCTGTTCAGAAGATAACCAGCCTCACTCAGTGAATCACAGCCTTAGGAAGAATCCTCTGGATAATCGTAGCAAATATCATGTGCACCAAACACACACACACGCGCACACACACACACTCTTTTGTGCACTCAAGCTGTCCCCAACTCTAGCAGATGCCATAGATGCGCTGTCCTTATCCCTTGCCCTTATGGCTTTGGGGTGACCTCATCATGCTCCTCGGACCTTCTCTCTGTACGTTTCTGCCTTAGAGTGTTCTCAGGGAAGCTGCTTGGCCCGCACAGAAGGCTACAGTGCTGCAACCTCCGTCAACCCTTGACCGAGGCAGCGGGCATATCAGCGCTCAGTCAGACACCGTCCCACACTCCTCAGATGGGACGACTTTAAGGGCTGATTTTGCTAGGTCTCCGAAGGACTGAGCTCTCATCACTCCCAGCAGTAGCTGACTCAATGATATACCTTAGTATCCCTAGCTATGTTCTTTGTACCCAAATTCAGACACCAGCCTTGTCTTTTCTTTTTTTTTTTTTTATTTATTTATTTATTTTTTCAGCTTTATCTTTTCAATCCCAGCTTGGGTATCTGAGCCTCTTCCAAACCATAACCATTTTCCTGGAGCCACTCATTCTGCTTGGCAACTCCACTGTCCAATCCCCGCCTGGTACGTGTGGTGCCCTTCAGCCCCAGAAATGATCTCCACGGACTCTGAGAAAGGGACTTGGTGGGAAATGTCAAGCCAGTCTCTAGGGACTCACAGAGCTATGGTATAAGTTGTGGATTTTAGCTGCTTTTTAAAAACCTCTAGATAGGAAATCAGCAAGGTTGAGGGCCATGTCCTGGGTGGCTCACTCTAGGAGCTCAGGGCTGGCACCATGCCCAAGAGGCTGGGGTGACCCACAGAGGCCTTGGGTGTCTGGCTCAGACTGCCTGATGTGGGGTGGCACAGGTCCGACAGGCACCTTTTTGTCTTTTGTTCCTTTTTGTCTTCTGTTCCCTACCCCTTGTGATTTCTTGTCTTTTCTTTTAATTTTCTCCTTTCCTTTTTTTTTAAATCCATAAGCAACAACTAGAACCCTTTAGAAAAAGTGTCCATGTTAGCAATTCAAACATTAGACAAGGTTAATTCACATTCAGAACACTATATACAAATAAGAGACAAAAGAGGAAAGATTTACAATGCATTTGACAGAGTTTGTATTCTTAATAGGAACATTAATATCTTTAAATAATAAGAAAAAACACTCATGTGGAAAAACAGATAAAGGACCGTTATGGCTTTGCCTAGATGTCCCCCCAAAGCCTCATGCAGTCATAGGTGGGGCTTTTTCAGAGGTGGCTGAATCTAGAGCGTGTGATTGAGTCCTGGTGCAATGCTAGGATTAAGGGCACTAAGGTTAAGGGTGTGTAATTACTAAATCAGTCCTCTGATTGGTTTGGCACCGCCTTAATCCCAGTAGCCTGGATGCAATGTAAGGGACAGAAAGAGGCTTGTCTTGTCCCTTGGTTGTTTTGCTACCTACTGCCCACCATGAGCTGTTTCTCCTCTGTGACGCCCCTCTGCCAGGCCACCCTGCCTTGGAGCCAGCCGATTATGGACTGAAACCTCTACAAACTGTGAGCTAAATAAACCCTTTACCCCCTTAATTTTGGTTGTCAGGTATTTTGTCTCAGCAATGAGAGAAAAGTAACTAAGATAAGGCTATAAATAGGTAAGGCCATACAAAAATAAGTTTTTAAAACCTTATATTTATAAACATATACACATATATTTATAAATTTACATTTATTTATATGTAAAATATATCTGATATATATTAAAATATGTATATAGGGCTGGGGATTTAGCTCAGTGGTTTCGCTGCCTGCTGCGCAAGCACAAAGACCCGAGTTCGATCCCTGGTACCAAAAAATAAATAAATAAATAAAATATGTATATGAACTCAATAACTCCAAAAATGTGAATTAAAATAACCATTAGAAGTGGTTTTTTTGTTTTGTCTTTACATTGGCAGTGATTGAAAAGACTAATGCTATCCCAGGGTTACTGAGGTATAGGGAAATCTACCTTTTTTGTTCACTTCTAGAGAGAGTGTAAGTTGGTATAACCTTTCTGGAACAAAGTTTGGCCACATGTAATAAATGTTAAGCAGTCTTACAATTCTTTTTCTAACAATTTTATCCAAAAAGCTGGGCATCTGTAATCCCAGCATTTGGGAGGCTGAGGCAGGAGGATTGCTGTGAGTTGGAGGTCAGTTTAAGAACAACCTGAATTACATGATGAGACCTTGTCTCAAAAAACAAACAAACAAACAGAAAGTTATCTAAAAACCAGGCGCGGTGGTGCAAGCCTATAGTTCCTACTACTTGGGAGACTGAAGCAGGAAGAAGGCTTAAACTCAGGAGTTTGAGGCCAGCCCGGTCAACATAATGAGACCCTGTTTAAAAAAAAAATCCATGATATAATAGGACAGAAAGGCAAAGATGTTCACTGTAATTATTTACAAACATGGAAAGCTGGATCTGTTCTTCAAAACATTTGAAAAAAATTGCTTGCCTTACTACTAGAGGAGGAGCAGCACTAAAGTAGGGAAACATATGTGTCTCTTTCCCACTTGTACCCTAAAACTTCTAATAGTTCCTAACACAGTCGGTGCTCAGTAAGTGTTGAATGAATAAACAAATATAAGTGAATGAATGAAGGGATAACTGAGCCAAGAGGGAATTCTTTAAAGGGTTTACCCATACAGTAGAGTGGCTGGTAATTATCAAAAAGAAACAAATAATAATATACATTTATTGAGTTTGTACTATATGCTATGTACTATGCTGATTTCCACCTGAATTATAATAAACCCATGACATAGATAGATATTATTAGGAATAGTCAGGACTTTTCTTGTGGAAAGATACTGAAATGTAACACAAACAGTGTGTGTATAGGGAAAGGTCCAGTAACTGAAAAGTCTAAAGGGCAGTTCTGGCATCAGACCGAGTTGGATTTCAGATCTAAAATGATGTCTTGATAATTTGGTCTCTCTCTTCCTTCCTCTTTGTTGGATTGTTCCCCAGATGGCCTCGCTCTGTATGGAAGGTCCCACAGCAGCTCTGGGCTTATGTGACCTTTAGAACAGTTGATCCCAGGAGACAAAGATGCAAGCAAGTTCGCCCCAGGGAATGAGCCGCCTCTCCCTGAGACAATTCCAATTCCTGTGGCCAGAAGGAAAGGGCTCTCTATGCTCAGTTAGCCTGGGCAGCCCTAAGGAGGCCCGGGAGCAGGGAGAAGTGGAGCATCAAAGAGAAACTGGGAGCTAAAAAGCACAGCCCATCATCATAAATGCTTCCTGTTACAATGAGGAAACTGAGGCACAGGCAAGCTAAGTAACTTCCCTGAATTCTCAGAGGAACTATGTGATGGAACTTGCATTTGAACTCAGGCAACTTGACTTGGGTGCCTATAATTTCAGTGTGATAGCTGAATGTAAGTGTCAGATGCACTGATACTTGGTTAAATCTTATTATGGATGTATCTGGCAGTGTGGTTCCAGATGGCATTAACATTGGCTGTCGCCGGGGATTTAGCTCAGTGGTGCCGCCACCTGCCTTGAAAGCACAAGGTCCTGAGTTCGATCCCCAGTACTAAAAACAAAACAAAACTGGCTGTGTTCTGAATGCTTGTGTCCCCCCCAAAATCCTCTCTCTCTCTCTCTCTCCCTCTCTCCATATATATATATATATATATATATATATATATATATATATAAATATGCAAAATCTCTCCAATTTTCATATACCGTATATGTATGAATTGGTTCCCATTGGTTCTATTTGTTTGAAAAACCCTGATCAATACATTTGGGTATAAGCCTATATAGCAAAGGTCTGGGGATTTAGCTCAGTGGTGCCTCACCTGCCTCAAAAGCACAAGGTCCTAGGTTCGATCCCTGGTACCTAAAAGAACAAAGCAAAACAAAAAAACTATACAGCAAAGCTATGTGCAGAGATATGAAAGATGTCTGTGACATATTTCAGAGCTCAGAAAAAGACAGCTAGAGTATACTGGCTTGCACAGTCTTGTTTATATGGCTACATACAAACGAAATGCCTGCAGGGCATAGAACAAGCGGCTAACAAAGGCTATCTCCGGGGGTGGTAGTAATAGCGAGGTCTTCTCACATTTAAATCCTTTCTCCCTACACAGGTCAAATATTTCTGGGAAAAACGTTTATTTCCATTCTTGAAATAATTTAAAAGTCAGTAAAATCGAACTTCATAGCTAGATGGGTGTGAGCAGTAGGGCAGTTGGCAATTTCTGCATGAACATGAGGAACAAGGCATAAAATGGCGGCGTCTTCTCCTCTCCTCCCTTCTTTCCCCATTGTGTTCTTCATTGCATTTAATTTATTTCAGTTTCCTGAGAAGGGCTGGAGATGGTATAGTTGGTTGCTCTTCTTTTCCCTTGGCTCTGAGAGTTTATCCATGCCAACTAGATCATAAATGACTAAAAGAATCCACCGCACATCAGGAAACTTGAGGGCTAGAAAGGACCCTAGAGAGGGTCTGGTTCAGTCACTTTCAGTGCTTCTCCCAGCCCCAACCGGTCTAAGTGAGAGAGCAGAGCTGCAACCTGAAATTTTGCTCTCTGAAAATAGAGCCATTGTCTACTGGAGCCCTATTCTTTTGCAAAAGGACCTCCCAGCTTCTGCTCTAGGCCCAGTCTGCCACCTCTGCTGAGTCTACACAGGTGATGTGCACTGCCTCTTGGTCTCCCAGAGAGGCTGGGCAGCTCCCAAATTAGCAAACAGGATTTGCTGTGACTGGTAGAGTCCCTGCCTCCTGGTCAGGTCAGAAATACCTCACATTCTTTTTCCTCAAAGGCCAAGGCTCTTTGCTCTTTTCTGATTATTGAAACTGGCTCCCATTCTCCCCAGGAGTCTAAGATGTTAGGGCTCTGTATTCCCACGAGTGGTCAGGGTCAAGGGTCACAAGAAAGGAGCTAGGGAGAACAACTCCATGGTCAGGTAAGGAGCCTTTGTCAAACTCCTAGAATTATGGGTCACATTAGCTTTGAAATCTGGGATTAAACTTTACAGAGAATATTGAGATTAGGATTAAGATGGAGGCCAGAGTTTGGGTTGGATATTGAGGCCAATTCCAGGTTAGGATGAATTACAAGGATGAAAGGCTTTGAACTAGAGATAGAGTTAAAGGTAAGGATTAGGATCAGAGTGGAGGATCATCTGCTTTCTCACAGGTCCCTATATGCCCTGTCTTTTTTTTTTTGGTACCGGGGATCGAACTCAGGTCCTTGCACTTGCACAGCAGGCAGTGAAACCACTGAGCTAAATCCCCAGCCCACGCCCTGTCTTTTTGCTCATATCTCCCAGGACTACATAACATCCCTGGGGCTTTTACCGAGAAGACAGCCCTTGATTGCCCTGCCCTGTAGTGACACTAAGCTCTTTCCCCTACAACTTCTGATGCTACTTCAAGAGCCCTGGCTGCTGAAGCATCGATATTATTCTTTACCAGCCCTGGCTGAGCATGTAGATGGCTCCTTTGGGCCAATGGTGATTGCAAACTACTCCCAAGAGTCACATTACAGGTTCATCTGGAATGTAATCCACACTAGAAAATAGTCAAGACAATTATGACAAAAGCACTTCTGCCAATTACCCCCACACTTTGGTCCCCTAATTTGATGATGTCCTGAAATGTTATGTCCTCTCTGAGCTTTCAGAGAACTGAGTGGGCATTTTATAGGAATTAGATCAAGTCTCTTCAGAGAGAGACTTTGGGACTAAGAGTGAAGAGTTAGCTGGCTAGAAATGTCATAAGACAGAGCAGATGAAGACTGGGTCTTACTTCACACCAAACTGATCAGAAAGGTAGCAGTGAGGCTCCATACCTTCTAGGGAAGGTGAGCCGGTATTCCTCTAGGATAGACTGATTAGGATGTCAATCTATATCTGAGTCTCACATTGACTAACAAATTATTGTGCCTTTTTATTCATTCAACAAATATTCATAGAATGTCTTCCACATGTGCCTTGGGCATTATGTATATCACAGTGAACAAAACAGATATGATCTTTGGAGTGGAGACTCATGAACACATATTTAATTACAGACTGTGGTAGTTGTTACAGAGGAAGACTGCCATGACAGCCATTTAAATCAAGGCTTGAAATAATTTAAGTAGGAATTAGTCTGTTGGAAATTTCTTGAACAAGTCCACTGTTTCTTATGCTTTTGAATTTCAGCTGCAGTTTACTACTTTTTGTCTGTGGCGGACACCTTTTGGATCTGTGCTAAGAACACAACTGACCTTTTGGAGATTTGCAGCTTGTGAGGATGAACCTCTGGCAGCTGGGTTTGTATCATGAGAGTCTTGAGCACCATCTGCTCCCCTGGGCAAACATGACACAAACTGGACCATTCGGTTTCTTTCTCCTGGGAACTGGGGTTAACAGGTAGTAATTAGTCTCCACTGGTTCTGGAAGTGGGGATAAGCAAGCTCAAACAATGTTTCAGAGAGGCAGTCAGTCAGAGAAGAATGAACCAGTTTTGTGGAGAGGAGCAGAGATGGAAGAGCATGTGACTATAGAGAGAGGAAAAGAGATTTCAGAGTAGCTACTGACTGCCTGTTGACAGGTCAGGTTCTTGTGTTGGTCCTTCGTGAGATCCTGTTGCTCTGAGCGTTTGGGTTCTGTAAGATTCTCTATATACATATGTGGGCATGTGCATTTCTTTTTTTTCCTTTTTGCATGAGGAAGTTTACGTGTGATTCTATTACTTGCAGACAAAAGACCTTTGGTTGAGACTGGATGTCTTTTGGTGGTGCTGGGATTGAACCCAGGGGCACTGCACTGAGCTGTACCCAAACCCTTCTTAGATTTTTTGAGACAAGAGTCTTGCTTAGTTGCTCAGGTGGGGCTGGAATGTATGACACTCCTGCCTCAGCCTCTCAGAGGGCTGGGATCACAGGCATCTCGTACCATGGCTGGGTCCTTCATCTGTTTGTTTGATACACACACAGGGATTTATTAATATTTAAAATATATACCTACATGTACATAGAGACATATTCACATTTCATTGAGAGAAGCCAAACTTTTTTAGATCTTTTATAAGGCAGAAAAATATATGGAAGTTTCCTAATGAAAGCCAGTAGTACTAATGATTATTAATAAGTTATCATTAGTGTAGTTTTGCATTTATAGACAAAATTTAAATCCTGAGGGGCAGGGGATTTAGCTCAGTGGCACCGCACCTGCCTTGCAAGTGCAAGGTCTTGAGTTCGATCTCTGGTACCAAAAAAAAAGAAATTAAATCCTGAGGAAAAGTCCAATCTAATTATTAAGCTGTTTTGAGTCTATTTGTTACATGAATCTCGTAAAACATTCAAATTGTTAATATTAACTTCACCTTTATGAACTCTTACGATTCAAATTCCATCTGAATAGGACAGCTATCAAGGTTTCTCAGTTCTTAGGTAATCCCTGAATTTCATATTTTAAAATTACATTATCTATTGAATTTAAAATATTTTATTTATATAAAAGTGGTATAGGGGAAATAAATGTAACTCCTAACCTACTAGATGTCAGATATGACCAGTTCATGTTCCCCTGAAGTCGAAGAATGAATTCTAAGGAACAACAGAGGTTAAGAGTAGGAAAATTTATTGCGGAATAGGAATGGGGAATAGGAATAGGGAATAAGAATGGGAATAGGGCTAGCTCCTGAGAGACAGGAGGGGTCCCAAATGGGTTGCCGTCCTTCATCTCTCTTGCCCAGCATGCTCCTACCGCTCCTTCAGGAGCATGTTTTTTTGTTTTTGTTTTTGGTACTGGGGATTGGAACTCTCCGGACCTTGCACTTTTGAGGCAGACGGTAGAACCACTGAGCTAAATCCCCGGCCCCATGGAGCATCTTACCTCTTCAATGCCTTCCAAACTCCTCCACAGCAGAGTTGGTCCCTCCTTCCTTTATCCATATACTCTCCTTTATAGGACCAACCAGGAAACTTACATGTTTGTTTCTTGTCATAAAACCTAGCTCCAAAAGGACAGAGATATAACAAACTCAATCCATGGCTGCTGAATAGAACTAATCTTATAAAATCTAGTATTAGGGCCGGGGATTTAGCTCAGTGGTTTTGCCGCCTGCTGTGCAAGTGCAAGGACCCGAGTTTGATCCCCAGTACCAAAAAAAAAAAAAAATCTAGTATTATAAGTGCACACCTGTAATCCCAGCACTCTGGGAGGCTGAGTCAGGAGGATTGGAAGTTTGAGCCCAGCCTGGGCAATTTAATAAGAATCGTTCTCAAAAAAAAAAAAAAAAGGCTGAGCAGTAGCTCAGTGCAAAGGTCCAGGGTTCATTCCCCAGTACTGAAAAATAGACAGAGATAAGAGATAGACATAAAGAGATAAAGGGGGGGGGGAAGGGAGAGGGTGACAGACTGGGAGGGAGGGAGGAAGGGCCCTTGGGGCAAAGGGGAATAGGAGTGACAAAGAAATGGAGATATAAAAAAGCAAGAATTTGAGAAATGGCAAATAGTGGCTGATTTGCAGCCTGAATGGAGGACAGCAGTAAATGAAGCTGAGAGGAAGACTGAAGCCAAATTACCTAACTTCTTATATGTAGAGTTTGGACTTACTAGTGAATGAATGTGATTTTATTAATCCTTGTAGTCTTCAGAGGACTAGGAAATGCCTTGTATATCATGGGTACTCAATAAATGCTTGTTGAATTAAGTAACTGGCAAACAGACAGGCAAGCAGTTGTAAGATATCACTTTTATTTATTTATTTTAGGTACTGGGGATCGAACTCCGGTCCTTGAGCTTGCGCAGCAGGCAGAAGATATCAGTTTTATATTAAATTTTTCTTTGCGTTTCAGAGATTTTTCCATAAATAAAAGGAAACCATTTAGATGCGACTTAATCTCACTTTGTTAAATTCAGAGACTGTAAATTTCTTACGTAGGTGCACATTTAACAATCAGTTTAAGATTTAAGGTCAATATGAATCCTATGAGAGTGAAGTATGGCTTCATTCATCCTATGCCCTTTTGTTAGAAATATTTATTGAAGACTTGTGAATGTTCATAAGACTGAAACTGAATATTAGACATAATAAACCAGCACTCACGTTTCGGGGTGCTCTGGCTTTAAGTAGCTTGGTTTTGGCAAACAATTTTTTCACTATCAACAGCATCTTTAGAAAGATACTAAGCTGAATGTGGCTCTTGCTGTAGTTTAGAGGCCAAAGACATGTTAATGAATCCACAGCGAATGCAAAATTGAAATGTGATCTGATATAAAGAAAAGTCAACATTTGGTAATAAAATTAATATAGGCACTGTCTGAAGCATTGGATTATCTCACGAGGACCTCAGCAGTAGGTCACTTCTCCCAAATCTGGTGAAAGTTTCCTCCGTGTTGAAATTAGTTATCAACAACAGGCAGGGGAGCAGAGTTCAGGATCAGGACAAGGAACCTTAAACTAGAACTCTTTTCAGTGGTTCAAATTTCTTTGGTCACTTATAAATTCCTGTCACTGGTTCAGCTAAATGTACCCTTCCCCCCCATAAAACCAAATCTCCCCACTATGTCCAAGTCAAGGCAGTGAGTGGACTTGTGTCTTTCAGGTAGGGATACGAGTGGAGGAGAGAAGAACTCGACCTCCCAAACTGCTGGCGGGGTGGAAGTGGGGGTGGGAGAATTACAATTTCCAGAAATTCATTACAGCCAAGAGATCAGTTTTCCGGGTGGAACTGTAAGTAAGAGTGGGTTGGGTGTGGGGATTTGGGATGCGAGAGATTCCCAGGGGGTTGGGATTTGGGGGAGAAATGCTCCCTAGCATCGTCCAGGAGCGAAGAGAGTCGCCTCGGACACCCAGCCAGCAGAGGAAGACGCTGACGAGCCCGGGCAGCTCGAGACTGGCTTCAGGGTTTGGCAACGCTCCCTCACGGCCCCTCCCTGAACCCGGTCGTGGGGTCTCCGGGCGCATGCGCCTCCGCTCTGGGACTGGCCCAATTTACCCTAAACAACTAATCTGCTCCTCCCACGCCTGTTTGGGGCGTACCATTCGCTTTGCGGGGAGGGGGGACGTGCCTCAGAGTACTCAGAAACCAGCTCCTCTTCCTTTGACAGGGGAAGGTAAGTTTGCCTCAGATTTTGAAAGTTCCTAGATCACGAAGGCCTCGTAAGCCCGTCGCTCGACGCTCTCGGCGTTACTCACGGCCCCGGACTCAGAGGCGCGGAACAAAGTGGCACGCCCGGATCCCAGCTGATCAGCTGCTGGGCTTTGGCGGCGGCTTCCCCGGGCGAGACCATCGAGACTCCTCGGGAGGGGTGCGCGCGGAGGGGAGGGGGCGGAGCGGCCATTGTCCGGTCAGCGCAGCCTCCGGGGGAGGGGAGCGTGTTACGGAGGGAGCGGGGCCCCGGGCGTCACAGCGGCCTCGGCGACTCCAGAGCTGGCGGGGGTCTCAGGTCTGTCCCCGCGCCGCCGCACAGGACCTCGCTCTGGCCGGGGAGAGGCGACAAGAGCTGCCGAGGCCGCCGGGCGGCCCCCCTGCGCCGCGGCCTTCGTCCGCCCGCACGCCCCTCCTTCTCAGCTCCCCATCCTCCCTCTCCGCGCCCCGGACCCCCCCGTCTCCGCAGGCCGAGTGGTGCAACCCGCCTCCAGCTGACCGGCCTGGAATCCCGGCTCGGAGCCCCGGACTCGCGCCCGCCCGCGCGCCCGCTCCCTCCCCCTCCCCCGGCTGAGCCCCAGGTCGCCGCTGCCGCCGCCGCCTCCTCGGAGCGGGGCCCAGGCCCAGCCACCGCCACCGCTGCCGCCGTCGAGCTCCGCCGCCGCCACCGCCACCGCCGCCGAGCACCATGGGAGACGCCGGGAGCGAGCGCAGCAAAGCGCCCAGCCTGCCGCCGCGCTGTCCCTGCGGCTTTTGGGGGTGAGTGTCCGGCCGGATGGGGGTGGGGGTGGGGGCGGGAGCTGGGGCGCGGGGCGCGGGCGCCCGGCAGCCCGCCAGGCCTCGGACCCCGAAGGCCGCAACCTGGAGCTGGGCCGGGGCCAGGCTGGGGAGGGCAGCGGGGCTGGGGCCGGGGTGGGCAGAGAGGGCCCTGCCCGGGGCGCTACCACCCTGTGTGACCAGCTGGCCTGAGATTGAGGGCGACGGCCACGGGTGGGGGGCAGGGCAGCGGGGGAGGGATGAAGGGGCGGCGTTGGCACCTCCGGGTTAGAGCAGGGCTCCTCCTTTCTCTTGGCCTGTGGGGGCCAGCCCCCCTCCGCCTTTGGTATGAGTTAGTGTCCAGGCACCAGGAGGGTATTTCCTCTGACTTTTTCACCTCTCCTCCTCCTCCTCGTCCTCCTCGTCGTCGTCGTCGTCCTCCTCCTCCTCCTGCCTGTTCCCCAGAGACTTGCATCATCACTTCCTAAATTATATCCCAGTGCCCCATTTGCTTTTAGGAAGCTGTTCACACGTCACCGCTTTATAAAAACCTGAATCCAGAACCGTAAAGTTAAAGGCTATTTTGAGGTTTCACCTTTATTTGAAACGCGATCTCTGGAGATCTGTGAAATTTCCTTCTCAAAAATAAAACAAAAGAAACCAAAAACAAACAACCTTAAGTCAGCTTGACTTAGGGAGTGTAAGAGCCAATTTCCTCAATTGGTTCTCAGATTTCTCTTTCCCAGTTTACAAAAAATGATAAAAATGTCCACAGCACATAGTGTGTGTCATTACTTGTCTGTCCTGTATTAGGGCCACAAAATGTGAGAGGAGTCCCCCCACCCTATATTACATTGTTAATTGCCCTTGGAACACAGTAGATTTAACGAATTGCCAACTAACAGGTGCCTTCATCAGACCCCATGACTAGTTCTGTGGTGAGCAAACTGGAGGCCTTGACAAAGGCCAACTTTTGGATTGAGTCCGCTCTTTTTTTTTTTTTTAACAGTGAATATATTTGGAGGTAGTAGAGGCAGGAAGGAAAGGATAGTTTTTGGTGAGACCGTCTTGGGGAAAAGTATTAGGTATTTTCTTTTTGCTATTTTCCATGCAAGAATGGGTAGCACAGAAATTAACTATGATTTTAGGAGCGCAGAGAAACATAAAGTGCTTCTTTATGTAGATTTCTGTAGAATTTAATTCCAAAGGTATGGTGAAGTGGATTTTCATTTGCTTTTTCAGAAACTTCCTAGTGAAAGGATATTAGTCAAAAATAAGTTAATGGTATTACCACAAATCCTGAAGATGTGAAAATATTTTAGGTTCAAGTCTTCCTTCATTTTGACTTAAAAATAAATTGGGTTGTCTGTGAAGTGCTTTTATAATAGGCAGTCTAATTCCCCCAAGAATCTTATGAAGTAAGAACCAAAATCTCTTTATTACTAGATGGGGAAACTGAGGCTTAAAGAGGAAGGGTAATTTGCCCCTTCACACAAGGAGTTAGGGTGGAGCTGGTGAGTTCTTCAGAGTGCTTAGAACCATCATTCATTTATGACATCAGTCTGGTGCCTGGAAAATACCTGGTGTCACAAGCCTCAGATTGTACCTCATTGTAAGATAGGCGACCTAAAGTGTCAGGTCTGTTTCCTGGCAACATGCTTATGTCTGTGGGATTATAATGAACGGAATCCTTATCAAAAGACTTACATTGGGGCTTATAAACTAAGGAAATGGAACAGCCTTTTGCCTTTAGCCAGCAGGTTCTGAGTAAGGGGCCAAGAGTTTGGTGGTAGCAGGTATCAGAAGTTCCAGTGATGTTTTACTTGACCTGTAAGCAATGAAGGGTTCTTTTTGAAACTTTTTATGAACTTCATCTTGCCTAACAGGAATAATAAGACAAAGCTAATATTTAAAGGTGAAAAGTGTTCTTTTTAGTGTGCATGTTTTAACTTTTCCTAAGGGTGTTTGTAAACACCTGTATAGTTTGTATTTTATAACAAGGAATAACAAAATTATTGCCCTCTTTTCATCATGTCATATCTGATTTTTGGTTTTTTTTTTTTTTTTTTTTGTACCGGGGATTGAACTCAGGACCTTGCGCTTTCGAGGCAGGTGCCGGAACCACTGAGCTACATCCCCGGCCCTCATATCTGATTTTGAACATTGTCCTGTATTGCATGGGCCACATGCGTATCATGTTTATTAAGCAAACTTACACTCGATTCAACAGATATTTTGGTGCCTCTGATATAATGGGACACAGGGATACAATTGCCATGCTCTGGGGCTGGAGGCATAGAGAAGTGAACAGGCAGGTGCAGTCAGTTGTTGAGGCCACCTATACAAGCTGGGTAGTGGTAGAGGATGGTAGCCTGGAAGAAGTGACATTTCCGTCTAGAGCCTAGGCAGTGATGGTGAACTTTTTAGAGCTTTATATGATAACAGCCTGTTGCAGCATGCATTCCATAAGTTCGCTACCACTGGCCTAGACCTGTAGGAAGGGTGAAAAGAGAATGGAAATAGAAGAGTAATTCAGGTGGAAAGGAATAGCATGCATGAAGGCTAGGGTGTGAGCGGGAACACCATACCTATGAGGAACAGAGTGGATCAGGTGACTGTGAAGGGGATCAGTTGTAGATGAGGCTTAGCAAGTGAGAGAGGAATTGATTCCCATGGTTATTCTGAGGACTTTGGCCTTGTATCCTGAGTGCTTTGGGGAGCTAATAAAGAACTTTTGAGCAAGCAGGGACTGCCATGATTGCCTTTGATATGAAAGGTTATTGGATGATCTTGAGAGTGGCTGAGTGTGCGTGTGTGTGATTGTGAGTCTGTGAAAGTGGTGTATATATGTTCACAGGGTGTCACCAGGTCTGGCGATAGAGAATATCTGTGAGGAGGAGCAACCCATTTTCCAACCAGGGTGGTAGCATGAGTGGTGTAATGGTGGGGAAGAATAGAGAGGAGTAGAGAGAGTGAAAGTCATTCAGGAGGTACTTTTTCCCTTCATGAAAATGAAGGTCAGTATGTGATCTAAACATTTTGCGCAGCATAGCACTCTGGAAGCTGTAGTTCTTTAAAGTCAGCCAGCCAGGGCCCACACCCAGGCCTTTGCAGAGGAGCCTTTCAACAGAATATTCTGGCCCCAGCAGAGTAAAGGCGATTCCTTTAGGATTTCTGCTCTCTCTCATGACTCAGGCTGTAGAATTTGCTGCTCAACATGTCCAGTCAGGACACCAGTCAGTGGTGCTTGGTAAAGAGGAGAGATTTAAGGTCTTTTTGTAGAAACAGTAGGAAGGAGAATGCCAAAAGGAAATGTACAATTCAAATGTGTTACTGTGTACAGCCCTTTAGTTTCCAGTTCTCTCTCTCTTTATATTGTATAACTGCATATGGGTTGTTGTTGTTATTATTATTATTATTTATTTTGGTATGGGGATCAAACTAAGGACCTTGTGCTTGGGAGGCAGGCGGCAGAACCACTGAGCTAAATCCTTGGCTCAGTGGGAAATTATTTTATAGAGAGACTATCTTCCCATTGGGAAAATCTACCTTAGAAATTGTTGAAAATTACCCTGTTTATAAAAGTTGGAAGTTCTTGGTATAGTGTATGTTTTTTAGGATTAAAACAGTTTCTTCCTTGTAACATAGACTTAAAATTTTTAGTGAAGCATGAGCATTTTCTTGTCTCATTTTAGGAATTCAGTAATCAGGCAAAAAATATACTTACTGTTAATTGTTAATTCTCACGTTTGAGATGAAATAGTACAGTTTCTTTTTTGGGAGAGATTGAACCTAGGAACAATCTGCTATTGGGTTGTACCTCTCACCCTTTTTATTTTTTGAGACAGGGTCTCACTAAATTGTCCAGACTGGCCTTGAACGTAGGATCTTCCTGCCTCAGCCTCCTGAGTGGAATTACAAGGTTGCACACCACATCTGGCAGTATGTTTTCATTAGTTAATGTCTACATATACTTGAAAACACTTAAAAGTATACAGATAGAGGTAGTATTAGTTTAATGTGCATTTAAAATTGTTTAGACCTTTTTTTGATTTTTTTTTTTTTTTTTGGTACCAGGGATCGAACTCAGGTCCTTGCGGTTGCGCAGCAGGTGGCGAAACCACTGGGCTAAATCTCCGGCCTGTTTAGACCTTTTTTCACAATGCTCGAATGGAACCCATGACCCTGTACTTGTTAGGCAAGTACCCTACCACTGAGCTCTAGCTCCAACTCTGAAATTGTTTAGGCACTTAAAGTGCATAGAGGTACATAGAGTCTTCATTAATATTTCCAAAAAATATTGCTTAAAGGACAGACCTAGAATATTACAAGAGTTAAGAGAATAAGAATATATTGTGGGGCCGGGGATTTAACTCAGTGGCGTCGCTCCCTGCCTCGCAACCGCAAGGTCCTGAGTTCGATCCCTGGTACCACACACAAAAAAGAATATATTAGTATAGGATAATAGAAAGGGTGATTAGTGAGAATGGAAGTTGCAAGTATTTTTTCCCCCTAATTTTACTGATTAGTATAAAAACCCAATTACTGCTATGGATATTTTGTTTTCACAATTGGGGATAGTATCTATCATGATAAAATAGTAGGGATCCTTCAAAAGTACTGTTTTGTAAATAAGCTTACAGCATAATGGACATAATTATTTAGTCTGATATTTGGGGAATAACAGGGTATTTAAATATGAGATTTACTAGGTAAACTACAGTTTTAAAGATACTTAGTTTTCTTTTTTTTTGGTACTGGGGATCGAACTTGGGTCCTTGCGCTTGTGAGGCAGGCGGCAGAACCACTGAGCTAAATCCCCAGCCCTTTTTTTTACTTAGTTTTTTTTTTTTTTGTACAGTTTTAAAGATAAAGGTCTTCTGTTTCAACAAATCATAAAACAATACATAGGTATATTTTCTTTAGCAAAGTAGATGTTAAGGCCATAGGTGGGGCCTTTTGGAGGTGGCTGGATCTTGGGTGTGTGATGCTGGGATTGATTGATGGTGTGGTGCTAGGATCAAGGCAGCTCCACCCTGGGTGAGAGTACTACCCAGTTTAAGGGTGAGCAGCCTGGATAGGAGACAAGGGGCAGAAAGAGGGTTGCTGTCACTTGGCGCTTGTCGCTTGCTGCTTCATCACTACTAACTGCTTTGCTGCCTTCTGCCCACTATGAACTGTTTCTCCTCTGTCATGTCCCTCTGCATGCCACCCTGCCTCTGGAGCCAGCCAACTATGAACTGAAACCCCTACAGTGAGCTAAATAAACCTTTCCTCCTTTAACTTTTGGTGTTGGGTATTTTGTCTCAGCAATGAGGAAAAGTAACCAAGACAGTGGATTTTATTAATATTTCATTTTTGTGATTTCTGTTGAAGTTTTGTGGGTTTTTTTTTTTGAGATAGGGTCTCGCTATGTAGTTCAGGCCAGCCTTGAACTCACTATGTAGCCCAGGCTGGCCTTGAACTTGTGATCTTCCTGCCTCAGCCTCCCAAGTGCTGGGATTACAGGAGTGTGCCACCACCCCTGGCTCTCTGTTGAAGTCTTTTGTGTACAAACTAGATCTGGTATATAGAATTTATATTTTAGGAATACAGTATGTGAGGATAGGCAGAGATAGGGATAGGAGTATCACAAAATTCCATTCTTGAAATGGTTACTAGTAGAAAGTTGATTGCAAACATAATTTGTTTTATTCCAGTTTATTTTTGGCAATCACAAGACACCAAGTTGTTTAGCTTAAATAGAATGAATATATTTTTTCATCTGTGCCCAGGCTTTGTGAATTAACGTGGCACATCGTCTCTGTTACTTTAACTCTGTGGATCATCTGGCTAGTGTGCTTGCTCCTAGCAGTTCATGGCCCACACGCTCTTCTGCTTTTTCAGTTATCCTCGTCTCCCAGTCAGAACAAGTTGCCACACTTCAGCCAGCTTAACCTGGGCTTTCAAGTCCATGTGAACATGGTGTGACTCCCTAGCTATCAGTATAGTGCTCATGCCAGTAATGTCACCAATTATCCCTTGATTATGAGCCCCTTACACAGTCCTTCAAAACAAAGCTACTTGTCTCTGCAGTTTCACTTTGCCTTCTTGAGTGTTATGTGCTTTTGAAGGTGCAGCGTGATTTGAATTAAGTAGTCCCTGTAGTGCATGTATCTACTTGACCCATCTTCCTGTTTCCATTTGGGATATCCAGAAGAATGTTACATTTGCCCTTAGGAGCAGTTGAAATACAAGGATTTTTTTTTTTTTTTTTTAAGAAAACATGGTCTTTTTTTTGGTTTTGCTTGAGGCAGTCATTTTTAGTAAGTCGTTAACTTTCAGGGTAAATGGCTCTTTTAGATTATATTCTTCTTTTCCCATTCACTCTTTTCCACATTCACTCTCTCCTACTGCACCCTCCAAGAGGTGAATTCAGTATTTTAAGTCATACTAAAAAATTTTAACTGAAAAAATTTCTATTTTCTTTAGTGATAGCAGAGTTAACATTAGTGTTAACAAATTAGCCTTTTCCTAGCTGGAAAAATCAGGAGACTGAAAATCTTTTGAAATGAATGAAGCTTTTAAAAAAATAATAAATAGCATATAAAATATTATTTACTTAGAAGAGAGTGCTAAGAAGTTGAGAACTAATGTAATTTGGATTTATAAATTAGGTATTAAGGAGGTTGTGTCCATGTAAAGTGATATGATGTTTTGAAATTCTACAATAATCACAGCTCAAGATTGAGGTTAATTCTCTTACCTGGGCTTCGGGTGGGGCTGGTGTGGCCCTCTTCCTCCAAAATTCTTTTCTCTCTTTGAAGAAAGGTTAAAATTGGTATCTCAGGAAAGCCACATGAAGAACGTGACTGGTCATGACCTAACATTTGTGTAATTTTAATGAAACACTTAAATCATCCAGATTCTGACTTGTTGGATATTGTGACTTTTTCTAAGAGTGGTTTGCAAAAGTGGTTTTGTCAGAGTGGTGTGCATTCCAGCTGTTAGGGATTTGAGGACTAGTAATCCTACTCTGGGGTGGGTCCTTATATATCAAGATTACATTGCTAGCTGGGTTTGCTGACACACGCCTGTAATCCCAGTACTGTACTCTGGGAGGCTGAGGCAGGAGAAGCACAAGTTTGAGCTCAGCCTGGGTAATATAGGGAGTCTCTGTCTCAAAAAAAAGGAAAGGGCGGGCTGGAGGCTGTAGCCCAGTACAAAGGCTCTGGGTTCAATCCCTAGTATGGGGGAGGGGTACATTGCTAAATAGAATACTTAGACGCAAGAAATTTCATATATATGCTTGTATGCAGAAGAGAGGACTAAGGAACTTTATTTAAAGTACTTAATAGCCAGCATTTTAAGATAGTATTCTCGAAATGTAATATCCAGTATAGTAACCACTATCTACAAGTAGCAGCTTCATAATAATTAAGTTCATTAGTCATACTACCTACATTTTCATCACTCACTGGGTCAGTAACTAGTGGGTACAACATTCTCATCCTCGCAGGGTGTTCCAGACAGTGTTGTTCTAGAACAGTCACCCTGATAGGCAGCCACAATTTTCAAGCCTATTTTCTTGCGAGCTCTTTAGATACTTTTTTTCTTATATTCTGAAAATGAAAGACTTGTCTAATTCAGCTCTGTGTTTCTGTCCATCTCCAACATACTTTATTTCTATTGCGAGAAGCAGTGGTTGTTGTTAATCCAGATTACTGTGAGGGCCTGCCATTGATCAGTTATGGGAATTGCATTTTCAGTACAACTTAGTCTGTAATTTGATTTTTTTTTCCACGTTAGCCTTTGGGTCAGTCATCTTAGGTCTTTTCTCAGCACTGTTAAATTGGCAACCTCAGAGGCGTATACTCAGAGGTGTTGGCCTAATAGAGATTCAGTTTTTCTTTTTAGTGAGGGAATTGACTTTTGTTGAGGAATACTTGTTTTCACAAATGTAAATGTAAGATGCAGCTTTTTATGTGTGATCAGGGATAAGTGCATTATTTAAGGCATATATAACAAGGAAGATAGAGTGTATTAGAGTATCTAGCAGCTGTGGGCAAAACTAAACTGACCTGGCATCTACAGGGCTGAGAGAATGGCACAAGATAAATGAAAATGCCATGTCATCTTTGAGGTCAGAGTTGCAAACACTGACTGGCACCTGAAGTTGTGGGTGCAGCTGTTAACCAGAGGAAGGGTGATGTACCAGCTAACTGCATCTGTTCATTCAGCTGTATCAGATTTCCTGTATCATAGGCTTGAGTTTGAATTATGGCGGATGAATGTGCTAGACAGGATCACTGGTGCTGCTGGCTTCGATGGTGTTGGGTGGAGCACACCACAGCTCTGTGTAATCATTGCTGCCTAAGAAGTGACAGGGCAAAGAACAAGGTTATTGATGTGCTTATGGCCTTTTGGGGAGTGTCATTTCTCAATTTTTTTTCTTCTGAGTTGGAGTGGTATGGAGGAGCAGTTGTTGATGTCTTACATACTTCCTGGACTCTTGCACACTGGTGAGTTGAAGTGTGTGTGTATGATCACACTCTGCCACACTTCCAAGGAGAAGTGTTTCGACCATTCAAATGTATCACACATACTTTTCCTGGAGCCAAGTTCTTGGGCTAAGCAGGAGCTTGTGTTGGTAGGACTTCTGAATGTCATTTGAGGAGCTTCCTTGAGTTCATGATACCTAACTGGAAGAGCAGAGGTAGGAAGCTGGGGAATACAGAGTGGGTGGATGGCTCCAATGTCATATCTGTGCTTTCAAAGCTTTTTTTTTCTATTTCAGGCCATTGTTTTTTAGTTTCAACCCTTTCTAGGATGCCCTGTATGGATAGATGTGCTGGCAAAGTTCAGTTCTGAAAGGATTTATGAATGAGACACAAAGTAGGTTAAATAATGCAGTAATTCTCAACTATTGAAAAGAGTATCAACCAGAAAGAAGTAAAAAATAAACTGGAGGTAGGAGAAGGTGTGTATTTTAGTTTGAGTTGTTTCTAGATTTATTTCTTAGTTTATATGCCTGGGGAGTTACAGGTGTTATTCTTTTTCTTCAGTTGTCACTGAAATCCAGAAAACTGGGTTTTGCAGTCTTGTTTGGATGTGAAACGTTGCCTCTGTGTACAGAATCATCAGTGTATGATTTTATACAGTTTTACATAGTTTGCCTTCCTTTTTTAATATAATCTGAAGACTTGGTACCTTTAAAAGGAATGTGCTTGGGGCCAGGGATTTAGCTCAGTGGTTCTGCCCCCCTGCCTTGCAGGCGCAAGGACCTGAGTTCCATCCCCGGTAGCAAAAACAAAAAAAACAAAAAACAAAAAAAAAAAGGAATGTGCTTGGGTGTTGACTCATAAAATCATTGCATATGGGAACTGTATTTATTTACTTTTTTGGTTAAAATTATTTATTATGGAACATACCTAAAAAAAGGGCAATAATTTAATTTGTGACTTGTTAATAAAATGATTTCCATGAAATGGTAAAGAGTGCATATGGGAACTTCAAAAAAGATTTTGTTGATTTGGATGAACATATTCAGGTAATCTCACCTGTCTTCTTTCTTCCTGTGGGTCACTTGTCACTATTAATTAACTCTTCCTGTCTCCTCATTCACCCAGTGCTGTGACACTTCCCAGGTATGTTTAAACCAAGTATTTTATTTGTAAGGCTAATCTTTTTCTTCAGTAAATATTGAGCGGTATTTAGGAATTGTTGCTGTGACTTAATGATAAAGCTTTTGCAAATGACACATAAAATCTTGAGTGAAAATGTGCAGTATTTCACCATGTATACTAGTCTCTCTTCAGGGGTCTATAATCTCAATAATATTAGTAAGGATTAAGTTAGAAGAAAGCCACTCTAAATACTTTTCTGTGGAAGTATGTCCCTGCATACCATTGTCTTATCCTTGATTGGAAATTCTTTTTTTTTTTTAAGCAAAACATTTATTGGTACATAAGATAGGTTGAAAATTTGGAGAATGCAATTAAAGTAGGGTTTTGAAGAAAATGTATAACATTTAATGTTTTGATCAACTTTCAATTACTATGACAAAAACCTTGAATAATCAATTCACTAAGTGAAAAGGTTTATTTTGGCTCTCAGTTTTGGAGATTCCAGTCCATGATCAATTGGCCCTGCTGCTGTGGGCCTATGGGAGTCAGTATAGCATAACAAGAGTGCATGGCAGAGCACTGCCCACCTAAGATGGGAAAGAGAAGAGAATAAAAGGGGCCAAATCTTCTATTCCCCTTGTGCACAGGCGCCTCAAGACTTAAAGACCTCCTCCCAACAGCTGGCCCCTAGAGACCAAGCCTTTAATGCACAGCCTTTGGGGATATTCAAGATCCAAACTATAGCAGCTTTCACTAGAAAAGGAAGGTTATTCCTGCTCAGACACTATGAACATGTGGGGTCAGCTCAAACCCCTGTCCTGCTAATGTCCTCTTTCTCCTCAGTCCTGGTGTCTCCATGTAAGGGCACAGCATGGACGATTGCCTTTAAAATTGTTTTCTAAAAGGCTCACACAGCAGACGCAGTGAAGGCAGGATGGCAGTTGGTACCTCTTGCAGTTCCCACTGAGAGTGACTAAACCTTGCCGGTGCAGGAGCAGAGCTCTGGACCCTCTGCTGGGGCCTTGCTTCGCATTCTGTTCACAGCATTCTCCCAGTTTGGCTTCTGTACTCAGACTGGGTTCTCCCAAATTCCACAGTGGCCCATTCTGGACCATTTCTGTGCCATCCAAATGTACTCGGTGAGCAATGCTCAAAGAGCCCAAAAGGCCCATGATAGGAAGCTGCTTTTCCAGACCCCCCCCCAGTGCAGTTTTGTCTTGGGACCAAACACAGACAGTGACATGGGGCCTTTGCCCTGAACTACCTACGATGCCGAGAGCTGCCAAATTACTAACTTGGTCAGAGTAGATCATCCAGATAAAGTCCACTGAATCAAGAATGTAGTCTTTATTTTCATGGCATTGATATATTGGGTGAACGTGGCCTATATAATAAGGCCCGTATAATCAGCCACTTTCACATGAGCCTCAGAAGGGGCAGCTATCGAATGGCCAACGTTACCTGTCTTGCTCAAAGGAAGCCTGAGAAGGGGCAGAGAGACCCTGACCAGAAATACTCTCCTGCTTCAAAGCCTTGAAGACTGAGACCCTGAGAAATCCCAGCTGAGTTGTTTGTGACCCGGACTTGCTCATAAGAAGTGGATCTGATTGGTCTCAGCCTTCCCGCTTGGGCAGCCCTGCCTGTGCGACTCTCACTTCTGGGCTCATCTGCTAGGGTTTCCATCGGTGTCAGCCCTCAGTAACAACCTTTAAGAACCAAACTAAATATCCAGCAATTCTGAGCAGCCAGAGATCCAGTCCTGTCCACTCCACTCTACCCTGTGGTCGGGACCCACCCAGTCTGAGCCCCACATCCTGCCTCGTGATGGGGGAGGCTGCCCTGTAAGAGGCCACTGTCAGCTCTCTTGGGGAAGGGGAGGTGGACCTGGTCACTGAGGGGGGAAAGTTCCCCCATGTGGGGCAAGGTCACTTGGGCCTGATGTAATACAGGTTTCCTTAGCAAAGATGTCATAAATAAAGGGCAGGGCAGCACATTCCGGGTTCCCAAGGCTCAAAGGCAAGTGGCTGCCAGAAGGGTTCTACCCTACAGGGCAGAGCACCTGCACTCCACTAGCCTGGATGGCTATATCTCACTCATTTTGGTGTCCGTTCCCCCCCCCTCCCCCTCCATGTTCCTGCAGTGCCCCTGGGTTCCTGCACTCCTTATCTGGCAGCAGTTGTGGTTCCTGGTTCAAGCTGCCTCGCTTCCAGAAAGGCACTGGGTCCTGCCGACCACCAAGCCAAAGTTATCCCCTGAGCCCTGGTTTTTCCCTAATCTGCCAGCATTGCCTGATGCCCTTACTCCACAGCTACAGCCAGAGTATGATGACCTAGCATCATCTGCTCCCTCCCAGGAGTTGGCCCCACTTCTAGAACCTTCTGAACAAACTGGACTTCTTCAGGTCCAGCCGGAGGCCCAAACTTGAAATTCAAAGCCTGCAAAGGTCCAGTCCTCTTTACCTCAGGAAGAAGTCAAAGATCAACTCTCACAGCCCCCTGAGGAAGCTGAACCTTCTATAACCCAGCAGGATGCCTACACTCAGTATGAACTTGGTACTGAGAATATAGGTCAGCTGTCGATGCAGGAGGCAAATGCGCCATCTGGAAGTAGGAGTGAAGCTCAGCATTCAAACATGGCATTTGTCACAGTGAGACCTGTGGACATGAAGGTTACCAAATCTACAGACGCAGGGAAAAAGCCACAACCTACTTCAAGCCAACTGCAGACCCTGACCCAACCCCCAGAGAGTCCTGAGGAGGAGGAACCTTCCTCAACCCAACAAGAAATCCTAGCTCAGACTTTAGAGCTCACTGAAGAAATAAAAATTTCCTCAACCTACCAAGAGGCCCCAGCTCAGCCTCTAGGCCCTCTTGGGGAGTCTGAACTTTCTGCCACTAAGACAAAGCCAGCTCAACTTTCTGAGTCTTCTAGGACAGAAGAACCTTCAGAAATCCAGTTGAAAGCCCCAGATCAGCCCTCAGATTTGGAAACTGAAGAGCTGGAAACTTCTCCAACCCAGCTGGAGCAACCAGCTCAGTTTTTGGAGCATGGTAAAGAAAGAGTGCCAACTCCACATCACCACAAAGCTAAGCATCCACACTTGCCCCATGTGACTGGGAAAACTCTGAATCTGCAGCTTCCCAGAACCCCAGAACCCACCACAGAGGAGGGAAACTTCCCAGTGCTCCCCGAGGCTGCAGCTCATCTCTCAACTCCAGTAAATGATGTGGAACCTTCTATAAGTCAGCAGGAGGCTCCAAATCTGTTTTCTGAGCCCTCCAAAGGAGCTGAGCTTTTAAAATTTCACCGCGAGGTTCCAGCTACATCTTCAGAACTTGCTCAGCAGGAGACCCAAGCTGGCAATCTACACACTTTTGAGGAGGGTGAACCATCTTGGACCACTCAAGAGGCTGCAGCTCAGCCTCCAGAGCTCCCTAATGAACTCATACCTGAGGCTCCAGAACTACAGGAGAAAATAGTCTCTCCTCTAGGTGATGAGCAAGTTCAGCCTCCAACACTGACCCGTGGCGCTGTTACTCATGCAGAGTTGTTGTCTAGTGAGGTTGAAATTGAAATTTCAACTGCACAGGAGGCCCCAGCTCAGTCCTCAGTGTCCCTTGAGCAGTTTGAATCTCTCGGAGACAATCAAGAACTTATAGCTCCACAGCCAAACCCTGCCATGAAGGATGAACTCTCTTCATTTGACAGCAAGGTTCCAACTCCACTTGCAGAGCTTGCTGGGGAATATTCCCCAGACCAGCCCTAGAGCTTAGCGATGTCCCCAGGCTCCTCTGGTGTAGCAGTTTCACCAGTGCAGCAAGAGCTCGCAGCTCAGGCTTCAGGACTCCCTGGGAAGGTTACTCTTTCTCTTTTGTTGACAGGAAGAGTAACATTTTCAGCCCAGCCTTCAGAGCCACCTGAGGACACAGAACCATTTTCAGTTCCCCAGGAGGAGGATGCAGCTCCACTTTCAGAGCCACCCAATGAGATGGAACCTTCTCAAGCTCAGAAGGTGACCCCACCTCAGCGTGCAGAGGAGGAGGAACCATCTCCTGCACTGCCACCAGCCGGATCTCTTCCTCCAGATCCTCTTGAGGTAGAACTTTCTTCAACCCTGCCCATGATGCTCCCTCAGCTTCCAAGCGAGCCACCCAATGAGAGCGCAGCTCACCCTCCACCCCGTTCTGAGACGACAGTTCCAACTCCAGCTCAGGGTCAAGCTCAGCAGCCAAGCGTCGCATTTCACCCTTTGAACCTGGAAGCCACCGTCATTCCAGAACGTACTACAGACGGTGAATTTTCCACAGCCCTGAAGAAGGCTACAGCTCTTCCTCTGAAGCACCACAAAGTGACACTTCCACCTCCGGACTGGGTTCAGACTCAGCATTCAAAACTCAGTCTGCTCACAGTTCGACCTTTGCACCAGAAGCTTATCAGCGCTCCAGGAATTAGTGCAAAAGTTACATCTTTTCCAACTATCCCTGAGATCCCATCTCAGCCTCCAGAACCATGTAAGGTGGTTCAAACTCTGGCGTCTCATGAGGTGAAAGTTGTAACTCTGGGTCTGGAGCCAGCTCAGCATCCAACATCACCCACAGTCACAGACCACCCTTTGAACCTGGAGCTCACAACTGCAGTACTCACTGTAGAGACTCAGGTTCCTGTACCTCTGCAGGAAGCTGCATCTCCTCCTCCAGAGCAGCCTGAGGTGATGCTTACACACCCTGAGCAGGTGCAGGCTTAGCATCCAAACCTGGCTGAAGTCACTGTTCAGCCTTTGGATGCGGAATTTGTGGTCACTGAGTATTCTGTGAGTCACTCTCCAGGAAAGGCTTCCACAGTGCAAGAGAAGCAGAATGCCAGGACAAACACTGACATATGTGAGCTCTGTACCTGCCAGGATGAGACCTTGTTGTGTGCTGGTCTCAGCCCAAAGCACAAGCTCTGCCAAGTGCCTGTATTAGAGCCCAACAACACCTTTACCACCTTCAATTTCCAAGAAAACGCTATTTTTCACCTCGGTGAGAATAGCTGGACAACATACAGGTGGGCTGAGAAACTAAATCTCAGTGAAAATGGCCTGACTGGATTACATAAAAATTCCTTTAAAGGCCTGCTGTCCCTCCAGTACTTAGAGTTATCCTGTAATAAAATACAGTTTATTGAAGCACAAACACTTGAAGCACTACCCTTTTTGCAGGTTTTAAATCTTCGCTGCAACTTAGTTAAACAGATTAGCTTTGGGATGTTTAGGGCATGGCATGGAATGCGGTTTTTGCACAAAGTCATCCTCAATCACAATCCTTTGTTGAGTGTTGAAGATTCCTATCTTTTTAAATTGCCAGCATTAAGATATCTAGACTTGGGGACAACACGCACGTCACTTCCGGTGGTCGAGAACATCATCATCATGACACTTGCATTGAAAACACTGATCATACCAAGGCACATGGCCTGCTGCCTGTGCCAATTTAAAAGTGATATTGAGGTTGTCTGCAAGACAGTCAAGCTGCACTGTGACAGTGAGTATGTGACCAATCCCATGCAGTGTCTTGAGGAAGCCCCTGTAGGGAACGCAGAAGGAGCCTTCATGAGTGTGTTACAGGCCCGGAAAATGAACACCAAGACCGAGCTGGTGCTCGAGTCTGGAAAGTCATGTTCCGAACAAAGTGATGTCAGCTGGTCAGACTTCATGGATGAGGAGCTTGACTCTAAAGATGAAAATGATGTGGTTGGAGCACTCAATTACATCCTGCCAAATTTCTCAGAGGTAAATCTAGAAGGTGTAGACTCATTATTGCCATTCATTCAACTCCTTTTCTCACATATACAAAATGAAGCTAATCCTCAGGGTTACATGAAAGACAATATGAAAAACCCCTCTCATCAACCTGTGTCCAGCAGTTCGCCTTATAGAAATGAACTGAAGAAGCTGTATTTTCTACAGAGTTGGTTAGATGCAGAAATTCAGGGAAAAATTGAGGAGGTTAAGGAAAAAGAGAAAACAGGCATGCTTATGCAGTCCAGCCTTTCAAGTCCCAAATTTCAAATCGTTCCCGACGTTCCCGAGAAATTGGCAAGTGCTCAAGCACAGGAAAACAGCCTGGTGGAAGATCAGCATGAAGGGAGAAGGCTGCGGACAGTGCACAGGGTCCTCAAGGGCCCCAAGGGCATACGGAAAAGACTGCTCGAAGAGAGGCAGAAACAGGTGGTCAGGGAGAAGCAGAGCACCCAGCTACTGGCCGAAAACACCGCAGACGGACGGAGCCTCGGGAGCCCCAGCACAGGGAAGCCGGGTCAGAATGAGGGGGTGCTGGGGCCTGGGAACCTGCTCCATACAGAACAGAAGGTGCCTGTGTCTTCTGCCCTGCAGGATCCCCTGCTGGGCAGGTTGGCCACCTCCGCCTTGGCCAAAGCCCCACATGGGGAGAGGAATGGAGCCAAAGACCTCACCAACAGCATTTGGGTTTTAGAAAATGTCAGTGTGAGAGTTAAAAGCATGAAAACTTTTAAGTCAATCTTAGCTTCCAAAAAAGGTCATGGCTTTCATACAGTTGCCTCTCTCAAGGCCCACAGAACACTCAAGGCCAACCCCAGGGAGCAGCTCACGAAGGAAGATGCACATGGGAGGCTGAAGATTGTGGAGGGGCCTCTGTTCTCAGCACTGAGGAGCCTCACCCATTCCCCCTCCCAAGGGCTCCTCTCGTTGTCTGGAGACCCACGTGTTCAGGACCATCCTTTCCCTGAATTATATGATCCGGCTGAAACCTCTACAGGGAGCACTGGTGTAGAAAACCAAACTTCAGAAAACACCTCTGAACAAAATGTTTTTACCATAAACTCTCCCGTTTCTGCCACGGATTCTGCCCTCACCCTGATATCCACTGATGATCACACCAATGAGAGGCACTGGGAGTACACCAGCACTGGCACTGAGCTGCCCCCTCCAGAAACCTCTGTCCCCTTGGTGTCCTGCCCCGGAGATGAGTTTGAAACCCAGCTAAACCAGCAGCTTCACATCCTCATTCCCAGCAAGGAGGTGAGGAGGCTCATTTCTTACGTTATTCGCACCCTGAAAATGGACTGCTCCGAGCCCCGCGTGTACCTGGCCTGTGCCAAGCTCATCTCCAGAACAGGCCTCCTGATGAAGCTGCTCAATGAGCAGCAGGAAGAGGTGGTGGCCCAGGCCCAGTGGGACACGGAGTATTGGAAGAGCGAGACCTACATCAATGAGAGCTCAGGGGCCTCCAGCAAGAAGCTTATCCTGGCAACATGGATCATGGCGGTCTTAACGCTTCTGATCTTCATCTTCTGCCTCATCGAGATTTGCTCCCACAGAACAGCTTCGGGGGAAGATGAGGAAGGGTCATCAAGTAGCGTTTGCGGGCAGAGAAGGAAGTACTCAGTGGAAAAGGACAGTCAGGAGGGCTTCTCCTGGTTTTGGCACCCGCTGTGGCTCAGGCACGTGAGCAGCCCTCTCAGCGTCATCTGGCAGCAAAGCATGGGGCAGAATCTACACGATGACGACTCTTCTGACCCTTCTGATGAGGACAAGAACAACAGGGGAGGCCAGTGAAGCCCCCTCAGAGGCAGAGGAATCCACAAAGGCAGCAGGGTGACCCCTTTGTCATTGCTTATAAAATAAATTACAGTTCCTCAGAGGTCAAACGCATCAGATGCTCAGCTATTGCAGCACATTAGGCTGAATCTCTTACAAGTTTCCCTTGTTTATCATTGACCACTACTTCTGGCCATTGGGCTCCTTCATTCTTCTTAATCAAAGAAATCTCCAAGCTATTATTCTCCTTCATTATCCATGTACTGCTTTCATGATCAATAGATGAGTAGAGCTTTCCTTCCAAAACCTGGAGATTCCTCAGCACAGTGCTGATGTGATCAGGTAAACACTCTACCCGAATGTCTTGTTTGGTAATGTGTTCTGGAAGCCGTACTGTTACTGTTAAATCATCTTCGGTCTGTTGCCAGTAATACAAAGGTTCCACTTTGTTTTTCTCTGACATGTCTTCATCCATATTTTCTTCAAACTCTTGACTCATAGGAACAAATCTGAAGGACTTGTAGGAAATAATCATTAGACTGTTCCCATTGGACTCAATGGGAGCGTAACGTGGCGCTGACTTTCCACGAAGAACATCACGCTTAGTAATTTCATATTTTACATTATCTTTATTTTTCTTACTGACAGTGACCCATTCCAAAGAAACGTAGAAAGCACTTCCTTTCATATCCGATTCCTCTTTCTCTATTTGAAGAAGTAGGGTAGCTATAGAATGTTCTTCAGCTTTTAGCAAAGAGATAGTGTGAATTATGATGAAAGGATTCCCAAGTTCTTCATTGAACACAATCTCCCATTTTTCAGAAGCACTACTTCCACATTCTCCTGTTCCAATGACATACAATCTTCCAGTTCCATCTGACAAGGTAACCCAGGTAGATGACTTGAAATGCATAGATGCATAAAGGCGATTGTCATATACTGTCAAATCTGCAGGAAGTCTAAATACCTCTCGTGGTTTTCCTAATGCAGTGTCCTAGGGTGCTCCGGAAAATTCAGATCCCCAGTCTACGACAAATGCTGACTTGTTCCGTGAGACTCTTTGGGCATGGCATCCTGAAATGAGCTTGTGCTTGGGTCAATTATTCCAAGTGATTCAAAAAGGTTTATTCTAGGAATTTAGTATTTAGGGAATTATGGACTTCTATCATTTGGGACTTGAATGTCTCCCAAGATCTCATGGTTAAAAGCTTTGTTGCCCAGCCTGGGGCCACTGGGAAGTGGTAGAACCCATAAGAAGTAGGGCCCAGTGGAGGCGCGGAGTGGGGGGGAGACGACTGTGTAACGCCCAGTCTTCTCTGTTTTGTCATCATGATGTGCTGCACTGCCACAGGCCTGAAATCAGTAAGGCCAATCCATCCCAAGCAGCATCACTGTTAAATTCATAATTCTTCCGAGGTTATCAAATGTAGTACACACTGTCTTGATACCACGAATCACAGTGTAGGTAATTATACATTCCAAAAGCGTGCATGTGCTCCAGTGTATGTTGGTCATCTTGAAGTTTTACTTCTGCCACAGCTGCATCAAGCTCCAGCTGGTAACAGGGCAGCGGCTCGAGAGAGAGCTTGTAACCCTTGAAGAGGGGGTCCAATAGAAGTCTCTTCACCCGCAGAGAACAATTAGCTGCCACCTTCATCACCTTCCAAGATCTTAGTGTGAGAATTAATAAAGCTCTTGTCGGAAATTCTTATCTGATAGTAGAAAGCATCTTAAGTTTACTTGGATGTTTTCATTGTAAATAAATTGGACACATATATTATATGAGTTCTTGGTTGGAGCTAGGGACAGGAAGAATAGACTGTTGATTTTGTGTTTAAACTTAGGTTGCAGAAAAGTCATTGGACAGATCTGTATAAGAGACACCAGACTTGAGAGGTGAGTTGGAAGGGTAGGGTGGTTAGGGAAGAGACTGGAGTTCAAGGGGGATGAGGATGGTGATGTGTAGGGAAGTGGGGTTGTGGCAATTAGAAATCTACATGCTTTGTGGCCACCATCTTTTAGACAAAACCCGAGAGGCGGCCAGGTCTGTAATGGTGCAGAATAAACGTGGACAAGTGTTGGGCAGGTTAAAGAAACATTCTGTCTGTTTTGAAAGTGTGAGGTCTTACGGAGAAGTGCTGAAGATGGCAGGAGGAGAGCTGTGGTGTAAGTTCCAGACTAAAGTAGAGTGGAAATGGCAGCTTTCAGTACCATTGGTGTTTCTTCTGTTAGCCCAGACGCATCTGTTCAACCAGTTAAAGGGCAGTGCGTTATGGTGTGTCTTTGCAGCAGGCTGTGGAGACTCATCCTACCTTTTTTTTCCTTTATTGATACTGCCACAACTAATTGCCTTTCTTGGTTGGGATTGATATTTCTCCCCCCCCCCTTCAAGCCTGTGGGGAGTTCAACAGTCTTGTCCATCTTCTGCTTTATTCTTGCAGTTGTTTTCTTGGAAAAACAACTTGCACAGGCCTTCTTGATAAAGGATTTTCTGTTAAATTGAATCTTAAAAAGTTTAGTAGTAGTGCTTCCTGGGGATAAAGATCTTTCTTATTTACTAAGAGGCTAATGAAGGGGCCTTCTCATCAAACCCACACTTCTACAAAGATGAAGGGCCTGCTGGTCTCTTATCTCTCAAAAACCGGCTGAGCTTAGTGGCTAGGCAAGGGTTTTGGAATCAAAGACCTCGGTTTACCTCTCTGCCTCTTTATCTTTAAAAGAGAATATCTTAGGGCCGGAGATTTAGCTCAGTGGTACTGCACCTACCTCACAAGCGCAGGGTCCTGAGTTTGATCCCCAGTACCGCACACGTACACACACACACGCACACAAAAAGAAAATATCTTAGAGCTGCTTTGAGGTTTATTGAGCTCTAATGCCTGTCAAGCCCTGCCACAGTGCCTGACTGTGATAATTACATTTGTTAAGGTCTAATTTTCAATCCTGAAAGGGGTTGGTGGCAGATTAATCAATGCAGAACATTCTTCTCTCCATTGGGCAGTTTGTATCTATAATGCTCTCCAGACTGGTGCTCCCTAGTTAGTTGGTAAGATTTTGGACCAGCCTTTTGTCTCTGGCCATTTTCCTGAGCCAGTTCCTTGTTCAGCAGTGATATGTTAAGTACTATATAGAGGTCTTGTACTGAGACCTGAGCTGTGGGAGGCATGAGTTTTGGCTTTGACTTCACATGAAGTTTAGAGAGGGAAGCAGATCATTAAACTGGCAAAACACCAAGGAAAGTGCTATGGGAGATCATTGAAAAGTATTGTGAGGACTCTGACAGGACCTCTTACTTGGCCTAGAGCTGGAGGTTGGCGTGGAGGGCTTCTCTAGGAGATGGTGCTTGAGCTGGATGTGAAAGGTGAGCAGGAATTAGCCATATGAAGATAGTGAGAAGGGTTTTCCAGGCAGGAGAATAGCTTGTGCAAAGGCACAGAAGAATTTTCGAGAAAGCATGCTGACAGTTCCACACAGCCAGTATGTTAGCTGCAGGGTGTGGTGGGATGAAGCTGGAAAATAGTTATGAAGGCACTTGATTGCTGTATTCTTGAGTTTAAGGATTAAGCAGTTGGGAGCCATTCAGTTTTCAGCATGGATGATAGATATTTACATTTAAAAAAAATTTACTGGGCAACAATGTGGAGGATGAATTGAAGGGTATAAGAATGAAAGTAGAGTCTAGTTAGGGCATTTAATCCTTTTTAGGGATATGAATCCCTTCAACAGTGTGGTGAAGTCTTTGGACCCCGTTTCAGAATAATACATAAAATAAAACATCTATGATTACAATGAAAATAGTTATACTGAAATTCACTTGCGTCTGTGGAACCTACCTAAAAGCAACCCTGAGACAATGCTGCAGTAGAGGAACTGAGAATGGAATGTGGGCTGCAGCCTGAGGAAGTGGGGACTGGAAAGGAGGCCTGAATTGTAAGAGTGGAGGCTGACTAACTGTGGTGGAGGTGGTGTGGGGTGATAAAGGAGAAGAGAGGCAGTGTGGTTTCTGACATGGGCTGCAGGATGGAAGATGGTATCTGTCACATATAATGGGTGTAGAAGTTAATTCACTCACAGATTGGTTAGATTTTCACAGATTGTGAATCCATTTTTTCCTAGGTCCAAAGTGAAATTGTAAAAGCAGCCACTAGTGCCATCTATCAGTGACAGAGTTTTGTTTGGCAGAAGAAAGTTTGGAAGTTTTTAAGTTGGATTTTGAAGGTTTTATGGGAAGTGATGGTTGATTTTAGATGGTTGAGTTTATTTTTTGGTCACTCAGATAGCATGTCAGTGTACTATTATTGTATCTTTTTTTGAAGTATATGGTGAAAAGTGCATAAATCTTGAGTGTTTAGCTATGTTTTCAATAAGTGAATATACCTGTATAACTAGCACCTTTAATAAGAAATAGCATTCTTAGCTCCCAAGAATCCCAGTTCCTATTCTTTTCTAGTAATGGCTTCCTTCCTGTCACTATCTAGACTTCTAGTGCCATAATATTTTTTTCCTTAGTTTAAAAAAATTTTTTTTTAAAGAAATTGAGGCATGGCTTGGTTTTCTAACTACACGTATTTCAAGTGTATACTTTGATGAATTTTTAAAACAAGTTTCAGGAGCTCCAGTGGCGCAGTTGGTTAGCGTGCAGTACTTACATAAAACAAATTTCACTTTTTAAGGAAGGTAACTGGGATGAAAATACAATGCAGGTATATTATATGTATATTTATATATGTTATACATATGTACCAGTATACCAAAACAAATCTTATTATTGTGTATTACTTATATGCACCAATACAATTTTCCATTTTTTTGGAGCTCAGTTTTATATTACAGTAAAACTGAGCAGTGGGTATAAAGAGATCCTATATACCCCTTATGGATTTTCTGTTCGGTTTTTTTGGTTTTTATTTTTTAAAACAGTCTTGGTAAGTAATTCAGGCTGGCCTTGAACTTACTGCAATCCTATCGCTTCAGCCTCCTGAGTGCTGGAGTCATACATAGGTGTGTGCCAATATGCCTGGCTAGTCTATGGAATTTTGACAGTGTATAATGATATATGTCATTATGGTATCATATAGAATAGTTTCACTACCTTGAAAATCCTCTTTGCTTTACCTATTCATATTTTGCCCTCAACCCTTGGGAACCACTAATCTTTTTTTTTTTTTTTTTTTTTGCTATACTGGGAATTGAACTTAAGACCTTGGGCAACCACTAATCTTTTTATTGCCTCTGTAATTTTGGCTTTTCCAAAATGTCATATTGTTGGAATCATATGTTATGTTAGACTTCTCAGATTGGCTTTTCTTTTCTTAGTAATGTGCTTTTTTTTTTTTTTTTTGGTTCTGGGGATCGAAGTTGGATCATTGTGTTTGTGGGGCACGTGAGTAATGTGCTTTTATTTTTTAATTTTTTTTTTTGCTACTGGGGATTGAACTCAGGACCTTGCGCTTGCAAGGCGGGTGCGGTGTCACTGAGCTAAATCCCTGGCCCAGTAATGTGCTTTTAAGGTTCATGTTTTTTCATGGCTTGATAGTGCATTTATTTTTGGTGCTGATATTCTATTGTCTGGATGTATCACATTTTAAGACATCTTGATTATTTCCAAGTTTTGGCTGTTATAAAAATTTGTGTGCGGGTTTTTATGCAGACATTCTTTCAACATACGGACGTGTTTTCAACTCATTTGGGTTAGGAGCATGATTGCTGGATCTTACGGTGAGATTGTTCAGTTTTGTAAGAAACTGGCTAAATCTCACTGTGATTGTACCACTTTGCGTTCCCACCAGCAGTAAGTGAGAGTCCTGTTAACTCCACATCATTGCTAGCATGTGATATTGTCAGTGGTTTGGATTTTGACCATTTTAATTGGTGTGTAGTGCTTGTCTCATTGTGTTTAATTTGCAAATCCCTAATGATACATGATGTTGGGCATCTTCTCATGTGCTTTTTTTTTCATTAGCCATCTATATATTTTCCTTGGTAAGATGTCTATTCATGTCTTTAGTCCATTTTTGAGTTGGGTTTTTAGCTTTTGTTATTGTATTACTATTTTTTTTTTTTATAGGGGCTGGAGACTGAACTCAGGGCCTTCACATTGAGCTATATACTCAGCCTTGTTAACATGTTTTTATTTTTGAAACAGGGTCTTGTTGAGTTACCCAGGCGGGGATCAAACTTGTAGTCTTCCTGCTTGAGTCCCCTAGAGTGCTGGGACTGCAGATGTGCATCACCATGCTTGGCTTTGAGCTGGGTTTTAAAAATGATTGAGTTAAAAAATTACTGAGTTTTGTTGTTATGTTCTGGATTGTTCTTTATCAGATTTGTCTTGTATAAATATGTTCTACCAATCTATGGCCAGTCTTCTAATTTTTCAGATGAATTTTTATGTATAAGTTGATGACTTTTCTTTTTTTTTTGGTACTAGAGATTGAACGTGGGACTTTGCACTTGCGAGGCAGGCGTGGTGCCACTGAGCTACATCCCTGGCCCAGGTTGATGACTTTTTTCATGTGTATATACCTGTATAGCCACCAGCTATGAGTAGATATATATCGACATTTTCAGCACCTCAGCAGGAGTCTCCTGTGTGTTCTACTACAGTTAATACCCCAAGCCTCCTCTGACTTTACTGTAGATTAATTTTGCCTATTTTTGACTTTTTTGTAAATTGAATCATATATTTTATCTTTTGTATTTGCTTCTTTCATTCAGCATTATGACTGAGATCCATCAATATTTGTGTAGAGGTAATTATTTGTCACTGCTTTGTGGTAGTCCAATACATGATAGCATAATTTATCCAGTCTAATTTTGAGGTTAGTTGGCTTTTGCAGTATTGTGTACTGTGCTACTGTTAACTTTCTTGTATCTTTTGATTGGACATAAACACATTTCTTTTACATACATACCTAGCAGTAGAATTGTTAGGCTCTGAGGTGCATAATTTAGTAGGTAACACCCATTTACAAAAGTGGTTGTATCAATTTATACTGCCACTACTAGTGTATGAGAATTCTGATTATTCCATGTCTTCATCAATACTTGATCTTCACTGCCTCTTTCACTTTAGTTGTGTATATGGTTATTTATTGTGGCTTTAGTTTGCATTTTCTGATGACTAAATGAAATTGAGCACTTTTCTTTATTGGCCATTTGCCTAAACTTTGTTGTAAAGTGCCTGTTCAGCCTTTTGCTCACTTTTTTGGGGGTCATCTGCTGTTTTCTTGCTCATTTGTATGCATTCTCTGTGTATTCTGGATATGAATCCTTTTTCATTTAGTGTGTAAATGTACTTGTATACTTTTGTAGTATATTAATGAAAGGTTCCTATTGTATGATTAAAATTCCAACAGTACAAATGGGTAATTGATGAAAGCGCCATCTCCCTCTTACTTTTAGTCTCTGAGTTGACACCATGTCCTTAGTTTCACTTTTGGTTGAGAACTATGGTTAAGTTTCTTGGGTACCCTTCTAGAAATTTCCTGTGTATGTACTGTGCTGATTCTTTTTATAACATAAATGGTAGCACACTGCACCTTGCTTTTCTTTTTGTGGTGCCAGGGGAGGAACATAGGGTCTTCTACATGCTAAGTGTGCACTTTACCACAAAGCTATGTCCTCGAACCCTGCCTTGCTTTTCTCAGTATAGTTTAGAATTCTTTCAAAATCAGCGTATACAGTACATTTCTAGTTTCTTTTAAATAGTAGCATAATATTCTAATAATAGTATAATATTTCATGCACTGGAGTTTATTTAACCAGGTTTGGTGGGTACTGTTACTGTTTTACCAAAACAGTGTCATGTCTGTTGAATTTTTTAGGACTTACGCACCATGCTGCTTAAAGGTGCTAAAGAGGACTTACTTTAAGTAATGCTTTTTTAGTCACATTTGTGCATCTCAGCAGTATTTTGGCACAGCATGGTATCAGGGTACCTTTTGTGGAAAATTGCCATAATTATATCCCATGTGTTCCAGAAATTAACACTTTCCATTAAGGCTCCAACAATCATGAATTGAAAGAACTTCAATCTATTTATAGTTATGATTTCTATTAACATTTTTCCAATAATACATTTTGGAAATATTTAGAGTAGATTAAAAAAACAACAAAACACCACCAACTGGAACTTTAGCTTCCTAGGTTCTAAGAGGAACTTTATACTTATAGTCTTCTATATTGTGGTAGATAAAACTGTACTCACTCTACCTGTCTTGACATTTTACTTAATTTGATAGAAAGTTACTATAGTACTTCCCTAGCTTTTGTTTTTTCTAGGAACAAGTCCCTTTATTTAGTCTGGACCTCCATCCCTGAAAATATTCAGATGTCTTTTAAGGTCTTTTGAATTATATGCTGTGTTTTTTCTGAAGTGCATCTGTGTTCCTGAAAGGACAGTAGATGTTAATATTTTGATTTTCATTCCCCCTCCCTTACTTTCTCCTGCCAGGTGGGGAGCAATGAAATGTCTTTATGGGGTGAAAAAAGACCTCTTCCCCTAAAAGCAAAAACAAAACGCTCAGTATATTTATTTAGGAAAAACTAGGTGAAGTATGAGGCAGAATGAGAGAGCAGTTACTGATACTAATTTATATTGTTTTAGTCACAATACAAGTTGTGTTAGTATGACATAAGAGGAAAGAATGTTTTAGAATTATTTTGAAAAATCAGTTCAGAGTTAAAGTTAGGATTTTTCTGATATTTTGAAAATATCACCCATTTTCTATAAATGTTCTTCAGTGTATTTAGCTATGTGAATGGTTTATTCTGACTTTAGGGAATTTTAAGCATTTTCACATTAGAACTGTATAATCAAAAATAGTAGTGGGGCTGGGGATTTAGCTCAGTGGTGCTGTTGGCTGCCTTGCAAGAGCAATGTCCCAAGTTTGATCCCCAGTACCTGGGGGGGGGGGAGGATAATTTTGATTTATAGATAAGCTCTTATTAAAATATAATTATATACTGTTATGTAAGTGGTACATGTTAATGTTAAATGTTTAATGACAAATATATACAGATACATTTTTAAATTGTTTAAAATTACATTGATACATTTTAATTTTATCATGTTTGTTAACATATAATGGCAACTTGCTGTTGATTTCTTTTACATTATCCCTGAGCAGGTAGGTGAGGGTGAAGCTCTTTTTATAGCTTTCGTTTTATGATAAGGGAACTGACCAGAAAGGCTCCGGCTGCATTTGGGCAGTGGCTGGGTCTGCAAACATGAACAACTTGCTATGTTTTAACCCAGAAAGATTAGAAAGTTTGTTCTTGAGCTTCTAGCTCAGAATTAGACACATTTGAAGCGTTGATGGTATTTGGTTTAGCTGAAAGTTTAGGATTATCATTTCTAGTTATGAAAGGCATTGAAAATTTTGGGGTATAGCTATAAGGTAGCATTGCTATTTTTTTAAAGATAGCATTATTGAATATAAAAAGTAAATTTCAATTACTTTGTGCCTTTATTTTTTTGCTTAACTTTCTAATATTTAGATACAGCTTACCATAAATTTCATCTTATTAAAGTGTTTAGAGGGGTTTTTCTTTTAGTCTCTTTACCATCTACTGCCTAGTTCTGGAAAATTTCATCACCTTATAAAGAAATCTTGATTTGTATGTAGTGGTGCATGCCTATAATCCCAGGGTTCTGGGAGGCTGAGGCAGGAGGATTGCAAGGTCGAGCCTAGCCTGGGCACTTAGCAACTTAGGAAGACAAGAAAAAGGGTAGGGATGTAGCTCTGTGTGAAGGTCTTGGGTTCATTTCCCAGTATTGAAAAAAAAAATCTGTACCTAGTAGTAGTCACTTCACATCCTCTCTCTCCCCCTAGCTCCTGCCAACCATGAATGAATTTTCTCTTTCTATAGATTTATCAGTTCTGGATATTTCATATACATGTAATTATACAATATACATATACATTTATATATACAATATATGGCCATTTATGCCTGTTTTTTTCACTTAGTGTGTTTTTAAGGCTCTTCGGTATTGTAGAATGTGTCAGTACTTTACTTTTTTATGGCCAAATAATATTCCATTGGATGAATACCACATTTAGTTTATCAGTTGATAAGTTTTGGTTTCTTTTCACATTTTGGTTATATTGAACATTACTGTTATGGACAGTGTTATTTGTGTGCAGGCTTTTGATTTTTTTTTAAAAAAGCACGTTTTCAATTCTCTTAGATGTGTACTGAAAAGGAGAATTGCTGATAATGCTGTATTTAACTTTTCTGAGGAATTGCCAGATTGTATTTCTGAGTGACTCCATTATTTTACGTTCCTGTCAGCAGTGTACGAAAGACTCTAGTTTTTCTGCTTGCTTGCCATTGTGATTATACCCATTGTTGTGGTTGTGAAGTGGTATCTTATGTTTTGATTTGCATTTTCCTAATGACTGATGATGTCAAATATTTCTTCATATGCCTTTCAGTGTGTATCTTTTTTGGAAATTGCCCATTCACATCCTTTGCAATTTGTTTTTTGGTGCTTGGCATCAAACCTAGGGCCTTGCACATGCTAGACAAGTACCCTCTCTGAGCTATACTGCTAGCATTGCAAAAATTTTAAATTGGGCTATACCATCTTTTTATTATTGTTGGAAAAGTTCTTTTATATGTATTCTGGATGCAAGGTTCCTTATCAGATGCATGATCTGTAAATATTTTCTCCAATTTTGGAGGGTTGTTTTTTTTTTTTTTGGGTACTGGGGATCGAACTTGGG